>VZSC01018836.1:13405-41335 GCA_013398225.1 Steatornis caripensis
GCGCCCCCCGGCCGGGAAGGGGCCGCCGCGGGTACCTGGGCGCTCCTTACTGGCCGTGCCGTCTGGAAAAGGGAGCGTGCGGCTCCCCGCCCCGGGTTTGGGGTGCCCGGTGCCTGGGGAGCGCTCCCGGCAGCGGCGGGGCTGAGCTGGGCCCGTCGTGTGCCCGCGGCCGCGTTCTTTGGAGCTGAGGCCTTCCCCGGGTGGGCCCAGTGCAAACAGTAGATGCTCAGGGACATTGGGGGGTGGGGTGTCAGCTGCTGCGGTTAGGTCGCTGAAGAGTTAAAATCTCAAGAATATGGCGTTTGATTAAGTTGTATTTCAAACTGGGCTAGCTAGCAGCTCGCGGTTCCTTCATAATACAGGCCCGGGGTCGTGGCTCGCAGCTCTCCCAGTCACTCTCTGAGTGAGTCTTTTTACACCTTCCGGACGGTCCGGTCAGTTACAGTCGGTGTTAGCTCAGAGGCCTGCTGGCCGTGCTTGACTTTAGCCTCAGGTCACCCCCAGGCCCTGTTGTGACAGCGGCAAGCTTGCCCTCGATGCATCTCCAGAAGCCCCTGTGGAAGGAGGGGGTTTGGCCGGGGACGAGCTATGGCAATAATGGTCACTGCTGCTCTTTCCCTCTCCCAGAGGCTGCATTGGGAGCGTCTCTGCCCATGGTGGCAGGGGTGGAACTAGATGATCTTTAGGGTCCTTTCCAACCCAAGCCATTCCGTAATTCAGAGTGTGATTTGAATGCTGTTGTGATAATTGAGTTTGTTGCAAATTCCTGATTTTCCTTCTCCTTTTCCAATTCAGGACTTCCCTATTCTGTGCCAGACATGTCTTGGAGAAAACCCGTATATTCGAATGGTATGTGCCTGTTTGACCATGCAGTCCTTTCCCCTGTGTTGGCCCTAAAACTGTTGGGTTTTGGGGACTAAAATAAGCCTGGCTACAGGAGGAGATGCTGAGGTGGACGTGCACACCAGATTAGTTGGTTCTGCACAACAGGATTTGGTTCCGGCCATTGTTGGTATGTGATGTCATGGCGTGGGAATGTGATTTAGGTATAAATCAGTCAAAAAGGAGAGCAAGATGATACAGTCCAATGTCTAGAGTGCAGGAAGTGTTAAAAAACAAAGCTTTGGTACTGGTAAGTTGTGTGCCATGGAGAACAGCGAGCTGCTGAAATATGAAATAGCTTTGTGTGGTTTCTAAAATGTGCAGGATATGCACCTGTAAAAATAAGTTAAAACTGTCTTCTGAAGTCTGCCCGACAGTAATTTAAATCCTTGTTTGTTTACCTTAGATTCCTCCGTGCAGGATGAGTCAGTCCCCTGATACTCCTTTTCTCTGTGCTTGCTCTGGTTGCGTATGACCTACGTTTACATTATCTTTCATCCATATTTCAATTCCACCAAGTTTGCTGAGAGAGATTGTGATAGTCTTCTGAAAGAACACCCTGCTGCCAGTGTAGATGATATTTCAGAAACTGCTTATTTTCATGGACTTGTTTCACATAACATTATCTTTGCTTAAAAATAGCTCTGAATATTCCATTTCGTTCTCACCTTTCATCAGTACCTGAGGTGGGACTTAACAGTGCTGTGTTTTTAATGAAAGTTTCTAAAACAGAATTGCATTGAGAGTTTTCTACAATTTTTTTGTCCTGTTGACCTGCCAAGGTGTAAGCCCAAAACACAGGCATGGGTGAGTCTAAATGCAGCACAATTAGGGAAAAAACGCTGTGCTACAACATCAGTTGTATGTTTTATGTTGAGTTAATGATATTTCATATTTTCTTTTGTTGTTTTTGGTTATATTTCAGACCAAAGAAAAGTACGGAAAAGAATGCAAGGTATGTTTTTTTCTTTTGAAGAACAAACGTCTGAATTGACACACATCTAGGAATATTGAATTTTAATGTTAAAAAGTATGCTGTTGGCTTCAGAAAATTGTTTATCTAGGTTAAAAACTTAAAATGTTTATGTAATCGCGTAACTTTTTAGGTCAGTCCTGTGGGCTTTGTTAGACAAAGTCAGTCATAAAGTAGTAAAATTATTGAAGACTGTTCAGATAGACTTGGCGTTTGCTCATGTTTATCAGAATTAGGTTTTGTGAATATTATTGTACTGTATTTGAAGGTATTTCACCATTTTAAATGATCTCATATTTTCTCATGCAAGTTTGTTTTCAGTCATAAGTGGTGCATAAATAACCAGAGTTTAGGTTTTGCTACGAATATGTTATTCGTGGCTAGGTGGTGATTTGTTTTAGCTGTCTAAGAAATAAGTCACGTTTATTTCTGAAAGCACAAGAAATATTTAGTGTTGTCTTGCCTGAGGGAAATTAAAGAGGTTTTCTGCCCCTTTTATCAATCGTCACCGGAGGTAGGGAGAAGGTGTGTGGTGAAATCTCGCTTCCCTTCCTCAAACCGTACATGCAGCAGAAGCAGGCGCATCGTTCCACTGGGTAAGATAAAGAGCCATAGTCTTCTGGACCAAAACTCTCATAACCTCTCTCTGGGCTTGCTGCTGCGCTGGTGACCAATTTACACGTAATTGGTAATTTATCTGTAATAGCTCTATAGTGACATCGCCTGGAATGAAGGAGAATTTCTTTTTCCTTTGTGTAGATCTGCTTTCAGCATTCAGGTTATTGTAATAAATCAAAAAAATGACAAGAAGAAAAACACCTTCCTAAAACTTTCTCCTGTCAAAGTAAGGCACCAAACAGAAACAAATACTCCTGGAGATCTGAATCTTAGCATGAAGATGAAGTTGTATTTATGGTTTAGAGGGATTAGATGTGTTTGGACTTTAAGTTTCCATGCAAGAACCAGAATGGTAACTTCATTGCTGTGTGACAGTGATACAAGTGTCAACTTTCTGTCTTTCAGATTTGTGCCAGGCCTTTCACAGTATTCCGCTGGTGCCCTGGTGTTCGTATGCGTTTCAAGAAAACAGAAGTATGCCAGACATGCAGCAAGCTGAAGAATGTCTGTCAAACCTGTCTGCTTGACCTGGAATATGGTGCGTACCCAACAGTGTAAACTAAGAGAAGCAGCTGGTCTGCTTGCTTCTGAAATGAGAGTTGGTGAAATGTCTTAAAGTGTGCGCCTGTAATTGGCATGGTTGTCTCTGGACGGTCTTTGAGAAGAACAAGTCACATCACTTCTGAGATCACATCTCTTCTGAGGTTGTGGATGAGTTAACTCTGGCTAGTGCGTGTTGCAATAACTGTTTCTGCTCTTTCAGCTTGTGCTTCACAAGAGTTTGGTTGGGTTTTTTTGTTTCTTTCTAGGTTTGCCTATTCAAGTCCGAGATGCAGGACTCTCCCTTAAGGATGAAATGCCTAAGTCTGACGTCAATAAAGAGTACTACACCCAGAACATGGAACGAGAGGTAACAAGGTGTAGTTATAACCATGCTCTTTGTGTGTGGATGTGTATAGGGGAGGAATGACCTAGCTTATCTTAAAAATAATTTTCTTGCTCTTAATCTGTGCATTAGTTTTTAACGTTGATATATACATAATTATTGGTGTTTTAATTACTCTTTAGATATCCAATTCTGATGGCACTAGACCAGTTGGTGCGCTAGGAAAAGCTACTTCTACCAGCGACATGCTGCTGAAGCTGGCTCGGACCACTCCTTACTATAAACGTAACCGTCCTCACATCTGTTCCTTCTGGGTAAAAGGAGAATGCAAGAGAGGCGAAGAGTGTCCCTACAGGTACAGATAGAGCTTAAACAGTTCATCTGTTCACCGTGGTCAGATACAGCTCCCCTTGGGGTTCAAAGAGCAGAAAATGCTGCAGTGGACAGGAGACCCAGCACTGTGATTGGGGTCAGTGCGAAACTTGCGTTCAGCTGGCACGCAGTGCCAGTGAATGGGTCTTTATTGTGGCCAAGACCTTTGTTTGTGAGGAATTAGCTGCGTGGTCTTTTAGTGTTTTGCTGAAGCAGTGGCTGCGGCTCTTCTCTTGCATAGTTCATTTTTTCCCTTCGTGGCGTCAGTCCCCTCAATTGGAGATCTTTGTATTTGAACAAGAGGCCATTTGAAAGCCAGCTCTTGTATTTTGTAGTGCTGAATGCTGAGCTGTCAGAAGTGCCATTCATTCAGAACTTGAGGCAGTTTAAGTTCTTGGGGCATTTTGTTCCATTTTGGCATGCTTACGTCATCGGGGTTAAGCATGTAAGTGGCCAGAGGCCTTTCGATGGGAAGGTAGCCACTGTAGTCATTTTAGTCTGATGCAGCTGTGGCTGGTGTTACGAATTGTTTTGTTTGCCAAACCTTAGACATGAGAAACCTACAGATCCAGACGACCCTCTGGCTGATCAGAACATCAAAGATCGTTACTATGGAATTAATGATCCTGTGGCTGATAAACTGCTGAAACGAGCATCAACCATGCCTCGTCTGGACCCCCCTGATGACAAGACTATTACTACACTGTATGTCGGAGGGCTTGGAGATACTATCACTGAGTCGGATCTCAGGTGTGTTGGTGCATTTGTATTGCCCGTGCCTTTTGATTTGGCGCTTTGATTACTGCTCATCTTAAAGTGAGGAAATCTCCCTTGCAAGGAAAAAAAGAAAATAATCTGCTTTTGAGTTTTCTTTAATGGGAACCTGGTTGGTGGGCAAGTGCAGAGGAGTGCCAGCTTGTTGGAGAACAGATAAACATGCACATTTCAAATGCTTTGATTAAAATTTCTCTCTTTAAAGATGAATCATCCCTCTGAGCTGTTGGGGATCTGCGTTACATGTTTTGCAAGAAAGTCCCATAGCCTCTCTCTAGCTCGCTGCTGAGAAAAGCTGCTGCAGAGTTTTTGTTGCTCCATAATTACCCAGAGACTTGATTTCCAATGGTTAGTCTGAACTGGTGATGGAGAAGAGAAGGGAACTGAGCATAGCTATTTCAACACATGAGGAGATCCTACTCTGCCATGTACCCTGTGGCTATGAGGAGTGGAGTTTCATAATCATTTCCCCCCCCCCTACAGAAATCACTTCTACCAGTTTGGGGAGATTCGGACGATAACTGTGGTGCAGAGGCAACAGTGTGCTTTCATCCAGTTTGCCACCCGACAAGCTGCAGAAGTGGCTGCTGAGAAATCCTTCAACAAACTCATTGTCAACGGTCGCAGGCTCAATGTCAAATGGGGAAGGTGAGTGCAGGACGAGGAAGCCTTGGGGATGTTGCTGCAAGATTCTTTACTCAGTTTATGCAGCTGTGACGAGCAGGATTGTATTAAGTCGGAGTAGATACTGGTTTGGTAAATAGTTGGGGTGCCCTTACAGTTTGGTTTTCTTTCAGCGGTGGAATCTGGGTTGGAGATTACGCAAAGCGCACAAATTATGTAAGGGCTTTCCTGGTTGAGGGTTATGGATAAGTTTCTGTAGTTTTGCTTTGAGTCTGTCTCCTGTAAGCACTGTTGGCACACTTTGTACAGCTGTCTCTGATGTTCTGTGAATTTTTCATCTTTGGCCTGAAGCAATGAATCTGGATTAGATAATGTGAAACTATTGTGGCGTCAATGTCTGCTTATCCTGCTTTTTCTCACGCTCGTTCTCAAACTTCTGTCTGGTTTTTAGGTCCCAGGCAGCAAGAGGAAAAGAAAAGGACAAGGAAGGTACTACAGAATCAGGGATAAAGCTGGAGCCAGTTCCAGGACTTCCCGGAGGTAAGGGAGTTGTTCTCATCTCTGAAACACTTAATGCTGACCTGCCTCCATGAGAGAGGCTGGTGTTGAACCTCTGAGAGCAGTAACAGAATTCAGGATGGTCGAGGCACTGGTGAGCCCAGAGCAGGCAGTTACAGTAGGTTTGCGGCAGATTCACCTAGGGTGGGAGGGGAGCTGTGTCTAGAAGCAAGTTCTTGATGACAAGAGAGTTCTTTATGTGATAAGTGAAAAGTTAAAGCTAAATTCAAGTTACTTAGGACTGATGTACTGCAACGCATGCTTTTCAAGGCTTGGTTAATGTTTTGCAAATCCATTGAGTGTTGTATGATGGAAAAAGCAAAGCTGGTTTTGGGTAAAGAAAAATGGTAACTCTTCTGGAGTTTCAGTGCGGTCCTGCTTCTCGCTCTGGTTCATACGTGCAATAGTAGCAGCAGTTTGCTCTTGTGGAAGAACTGATTGCCCCGCCTCTCTGAAGGCAGATACCTCTGCATCTCTTGACTGAGAGATTTTCCATAACCACCGTGTGTGTTTTCTGCAGCTCTCCCCCCTCCCCCAGCTGCAGAAGAGGAGGCTTCTGCAAATTACTTCAACCTACCTCCAAGTGGCCCTCCAGCCGTGGTTAACATTGCCTTGCCACCTCCTCCTGGCATTGCTCCGCCACCACCTCCAGGTACTTGTGTTTTCCCTTCAGTGGAGGGGGTCTGACTTAGAGTTGATGATCTAGTCCTCCTCGCTTGGCTGTGCCGCACTGATGCGTGATGTGAGTTGATTTTCCTCATCTCTGATTGTACAATGTAAACTGATGATCTAAAATGAGCTGTCAGCACAGTTTAATTAAGCTGAGCTGCCTACTGTGGTATGTATTCACTTGCAAATTCTCAGGCATGTCAGAGATCCCTGTTGCTGGTACTGAGGCCTACTCGGTGCTTTTGCTGGCTGCATAAATGCCACATTAACCTGAACTTCAAAGGGTAATTCTGCAGCTGGTTGAATGGCAGCCTGTGTTTGGCTGTGCGTGTCTGTCTAGCTGGACATCCTGTTTTTATGGGATGTCAGACTCCTGTGGATGTGTTTGCTTTGCTCCACAGTTGAGCAGAAAGAACTTAAGACTGGCATTACAGACACCTGTCCAGTCCCCCCACCACTCACTCAGTCTGTGAGTAAGGATGTGTGGTGGGTAAGGATTGCCCCAGGCGTACTGGGAAGAGGGGAAGGAGTTTGGGGATTTGAGGAGTCACGGGGGATGTGCACCTAAGGCGCACCTGTAAGCCAGCTGTTTGCTGACGGTAGTTTCAAGGATGTGCATCTGCATTTGTTGTTCTGTTGCTTTGTCTGAACCTGATGACTTCGCTTCTGCAGGTTTCGGACCACACATGTTCCATGCCATGGGGCCCCCGCCTCCCTTCATGAGAGCCCCAGGGCCCATTCACTACCCGTCTCAAGATCCCCAGAGGATGGGTGCCCACGCTGGAAAGCACAGCAGCCCCTAGCACGTCGTGCCACCCTCATCATTGAAGTAAATGCTATTTTCTAGTTACCATGGTAGCGCCATATGTTGAGCTGTGGGTGAGCTAGAGAAGCCTTATTTCCCTGCTTGCAGACACCGGGCAAGCTGAGCTCCGTGTCTCCGCTAGCTAATTGGATTGTTGATACATCCCAGATACTTCATTTAGTGTGGGGGGTGGGGGGCGGGATGCAGACAGAAGGGCTCTTGGGGGGTCTGTTGGTCAGGCGTACCAGAATTACAGTGCTATCATGTATCCCGTTTGCACTTTTGAAATAAATTTCTGGAAAAACAAAACCAAACCCTTTTCAAGCCCATTTGATCCCATCAGTCTGAACACTATGGACTATTTAAATGTAACCAGAGCCTCTTCTCTGTCAGGTAGCTAATGACTTATTATTCTAATGAGGTATTAAACCAGGACTGAATAAGAGCTGAAAAACAAGCATATCAGATGTGCCAAACCCATGACTTTGCCTTACAATTGCCACAGAATTTTCCTTCCTCCTTTTTCCTGATGTCTTGCTTTAAAAAACAAACAAACAAACAAAAACAACAAAAAAGCCCCTCCCACTTTTTTGATGCTTCACTTCTAATCCTGCACATCCTGAGCACAATAAGTGTTAGGTTACACGAGCAGCCCCCGGGTAGTGCAGGCGTGACGTGGAGTGACAGGTTAGCAGTTGCCTGTTTTAGCGTGGTGAAGGCCCCCAGAGCCTGGCTTGTGTTGGCGACAGCTGCAGGGGGAGGACACCGTGCAGCTGCGAGTTTGTCCTGTGTATATTTGGGGCATGATTAGGGCTTTCGAGGCCTGTGGGTACAGCCTCCTCTTAAGCTGTGAGATGGATCTCACTTTGTCCTGCTTTGATAAGACATGAAACTTTTTTTTCTGTGCTCCACCTAGTTTGTCCGGGAGCAACCATGTCCTGCCTGCATGGAGCCTGCCGTTGAATAAGATGTATGTACACATGGCGGGAGGATTTTAAGTTTATTTGTATGTCAGCTGCTTTCGCCTAATGGATCTGTGGACATCTTTCTGTAAGCAAAACATGATGGGACCTGTTCTGAAGCCTCATTTGCTTGTTTTAAAAAAAATACATTAAAATATTTGAATTTTTCAACACTTTGCTTAGACCCTGTTTCCTGGAGCACAATGTCTGAGGACTTTAATTTTTATTTGGCTGCTGCCAAAGCCAAGATGTAGAGTGGGCAAGGACAGTGAGTCCGCTTTCAGTTTTGTGTGCTGTCCTGTACAATGCCACTGGTCTCACTGATGCTGCTGGCCCTGCCAGGCTGTTGGAGGTGGCATAGCATGTGTGGCAGCAGGGGCACGGCTGGTAGGCAGGTTGGCTTTCTCTGGAAAAGGAGCTGGGCTTTGGGCACAGGTAATGAGTTTACTTCCCATCAGGTCTAAGAGCCATCCCAGGGCAGTGTTGGAGGACGGGCAGAGGCCTGCTGGTGGATTGGGGAGGGCTGCAGCGTTTGCCACTGCTCTGGTGGCAAGCCTCTGCTGTCAGGACCTGTGAGTGCTGTACAGACAGATCTTGAATGCGAGCAGGCTTTACAGTATCGCTATTTATTATTTCCAGCCAGGTGCCCAGGGGTGCACGGGTTCCTCAGCTGATGGACAGAGGAGGAGAGAGATGGGTTTGGAACAGGACAGCAGCTGAGCATCATAAATTTTTAATGTACAAGGAGTGGACCTTTTTTCTCCCCGTTTGCTTGTCCCCTCCTGCTTCTGGGGGAAGAACAGAGCAATGAAAGCTTCCTGCCTGAACGGTGTGTTGTGGCAGCAGAATCCCTGTGTGGGATTTGCTCAGCTCATCTGTCTGCACAGCATTACAAACACACTTCACAATGAGGCAGCTGTTAACTGCATTTTTACTGCAAAATTTACTTGCGCGGTTTAACCGAGGTGGTGGAAAATCAAATTTTTATCCTGATGCTCCTGCTTTTGCAAGATTAAGGTAAGGGTGACATCAAGAACGTGACAAAAGCAATTGTAGAAAGCCTGTAGTAAGTTAGAGATTTTTGTTAGCCACTCGCAGGCTTTTCCAGATGTTCTCGTGACTGTCCTATAGATTTACGTGTGTGTCCTGCTGTGTGCCACTGCTGAATACATTTGCATAGTCAAATCCTCGCTGCTGATTTTTGCGTTCGCAGAGAAGTCCGTGCTTGCTCTGGAGTCAGGGCTGCACTGCTTTTCCTTCCTACTGGTGCGGAAGCTGCCAGAACACCCTGGTGGTATCTTCACGCTGGTGCAATTCTGCAGTGCAGCGGGTCCACGCAGGGCCTGATCCTTATTGATACAGTTAGATGAAGCAAATCTGGTGTAAGCCAATCAAACGCCTTAGGTGTTTAAGCAAGGCATGCAAATAGCAGTAGGAAGGGGAAAATAGCTGCCAAGTGCTAGCAAGTAGCTTGTGGAAAACAGGGCACAGGTTTCCAGCTCCCAGTGTTCCCCTCCCATCTATCCCCGTTGTGCTGTGCCTGTGTTGGTGAAGAGGCACATGCCTGGTTCCTCATTTGTTTTTGTTGTCCAGCCAAGCCCAAGGCAGCTCCAGTAACTTGTTTTGCTGCTGCTCTTCAATTACCACCTCCTCTCGCTCTCCTGACTGGAATGACAGATACAGGGTTGTCCTGAGGTTGGAATTTCTCTGCAAAGGCATCAGCTGTCGCAGCAGTCCTGTGTGTCGGTGAAGGAGCAGTGAGGCAGCTCGGTGCATTGCAGCTGGCGCTCCTGCCATTTTCCACGAGGCAGGGAAGAGGACAGGCTGTACGGAGTGTTTTGTGTGGGAGCTGACGTGGATCTGCTTGATTAACAATGAGAACTTGGCTGGTTAGCTTAGCACTAAATGCCCTTGTGACAATGGTTGGTACGAGGGGAATTTGAAATGGTCCCAGACTTGAGCTTGTTCAAATCCCATTGAAGAGGATGACAACCTGAGACCGCTAGCTAGCTTTCACAAAGAATACTTCCTCCCCTCTCCCCTACTGTGCAAAGTATGTTTGAGTCTAGCGAGAAAAGCATCCGCGGCGATGGGGAAGGGAGCACGCGTCCTACAGCTCATCGCTCTCTGGCAGAATCCGCGCCCAACCTTGTGGCACTCTGTTGAAGTTGGGTCTGTGGGAAAACACCTCCAGAGCGCTGAGGTTATCCAACTCCAGGGCCGGCACGGAGAACAGGTCACCGACCAGTGCTCTGTCAAATGGGGCAGGAGTCCTGCGCACGAGAAGAAGCAGACTTAGCACATCAGGAGGAGAGGTTGTGTGTTGTAAAGGGGATAGGAAAAGCAGGTCTGGATTTACTCCGAGCCCAGCAGCAACCTAGCAATGCCTGTAGCAACTGACAACCCTCCTCTTCCCCTCCAGGATGCTGTTAGAGCCTCTGCTAACCCAGCGAGGTGCTTCTTGTACAGAGCCAACCTCAACCCGAGCTTTGGTAAGCCTGGAGAGTGGGCTTTGGTGCGTGAGCATCGGTGGCTGTGCAGGGGAGTCAGGACTTGTGTTGCTACCTGTACTGTAGTCTCTTTTGATGGGCTCTGCCGACAGCAGTAGAGATGTTCTGCGTATGAAAGGGGTTAGACTAAGAGAGGAGGTGACACTGACAAACCCCCTGGTCATTAGAAAGTGACTCGTTAGTAACTGAAGTGTTCTGCGGAGGGTCTGAGGCTGATCATGCTGCCTCCTGATTGCTCCAGCACATGTGCAGGCAAATGTCTTTCTGTTGGCCCTGCCTCCAGTCTGCCTTTTGGGACAGCTTCTCTTGAACTATGACTAAAAGAGGAGCAGTGTGGGGGCAAGAGCTGTCATTTCTTCCTGCAGAAATGTGGAAAGGGACCAGGGTAGGGAGTGCCAGCCCCCGAAAAGCCAAGAATGTTGGTTTTGGAGCAGCATGCGGAGGCTGAGCTATCAATGAGGCATAGCTGAGAATGTTTGCTTTGGGGAGCGCTGCTCAAACATGAGTAACGTGGCACTGTTTTGCAACAGAGGAGAAATAAGGGTGGGGGGAAAGTAAATGAGAGAGGTTTGTTCCAGAAACTTTCTTCCTTCTGGGAAAAGACAGCCCTTTTCCAAGCTTGGTTTTCACTCTCTCTTAAGGCAGCACACCTTAGCAAAGTGGCCAAAGGTCTTTGCATCATAGCCTGAATGTCTAAAGCTGGGAATAAATCAGTCTGCTTTAATGCAGTTACTGTTGACGTGGTGGACTTGCCATGTGACCCATGTGAGCCATGCTGGGATTCACCTAGCTTTAGGCAAGACCGCTGGCTTTTTGCTAGCCAGTTTGTTCCAAAAAGCTTGTTTTTCTGCAGTTTGGTATTTGATGAACTGAGAAGTGATTTAAAAGCCAGCAGCTTGGAAGATCATGAAAAGCCCAGTTAAAAGCAGATTGGCTCTCTGAGTCTTCATGCCTCAGCGAAGAATTAGAGGAGGTGGCGAGAGGCTTGGTGTTAAATTAGCATCCATCTGTATTAAATAACAGTTCAAGACTTTAAATAGAAAGGCAGCATGTGAGAGGGGAGAAATGGTACGGGGTAAAGCATTATTCAGAAACATGCCCTTGCTTCAGTCCCTGTCCATAAATAAGTACTGAGGCAGGAACATGGCTAAATGTCGAAAGAAAAGAGCCAAGTGTGTGCAGCAGCTCCTCTTTCTCCCTCTCTGGCACCTCCTGCGATGTTACTGCTCCAGCAAAGCTCAAGATAGCTGAGTAACTGGGAAGGAGAAGCCAAGGGAATCGCTAACACAGCCTCGTCGCTTCCCCACGGCTGTCCACGGGTTCTCATCCCTTCAGTTAACCTCGTCTCCCTCAGCCCCAGTCAGTTCAAACCAGTGCATTGTCACGCTTTCACTGGTGTGGGAGGGGAAACATGGGGGGCTGAGTGTGCAGCAGCCTTGTGCTGTGTACCTCGCCAGCCCCCACGGCGAAGTCCCAGGGCTGAGGGAGAGGGACGGTGGCAGTGTCATCCCAGCTCTGCGGGTGGATGGGCTGATCTCTGCCCTTTGGGGCATGGTTCCCGTGCAGGGGCATTGTAGCTCCCCGCAGCTCCTTCTGCCAAGTGTTCAAAGTGCAGCAGTGGTGTTCCCCTCGACTCAAATCAAGCCCTGGTGCAGGCTCAGGAAAGCTGCCACCTGCAGAGGCCCAGCACCATGGCAGACGGTCTGATGGGGAGCAGCGCTGTGTCCTGGCAGGGAGCTGCAGTGGGAGGTCGCCTACTGGAAGGTGGCTGTGGCCAGGCAACCAAGGCTGGCGTACTTTCATCCTCATGAAAGAGGCTTTCAGTGGGGAGAAGAGCCAGGACCTTGGTTTGCAGATTCCCTGGGATGATGTTCAGCTTAAAGGTTCAGTTCTCCTTATTCTACCTTGGGCTGCTGGTACTTTGCTGCCACCAGATCTCCATCTCCTGAATCCCCACCAAGCACCTTTCCAGAGTGGAGAGTTTCCTTGGCGCTCTCTGGTCTGGGGTCCTAACCTCGGCCCCAGTGTAATTTGGAGGTGTGAGGAGGCACAGCAGCCATGCTCGATTGGAAGCAGCTGCCAGGCCTGGAGCTGGCCAGGCTGAGCCACCAGAAACTCCCCGGCCTGGAGCCTTCCATCTCAAGCAGGTGTTCGGAAGGAATCTGGTGACCTCTTACCATCTTGTCAGAAGATTAACCTTACACCCCCATTGCTTCCAGCAGCTGCTTGGATACCTTAAGGAAGTCATGAAAGAGACTTGGCACTGTCTGTGCCGTTCTTCCACCCAGCCCAGAGCTGAGCCCAGGACACCAAGCTGCTTACTGTTGCGCAAGCCTGGTGGTGGAGCTGAGATGAGATCGGGGAGATGCTGGAGGCAGGGACCATTGCAGAGGAGTCATGGAGAAGCTCCTGAGCAGGAAAAGAGCAACCTGAGCCCTTGCTGCTCCCCTGTGGTGTATACAGAGGGCATGGACCATTGCATTTCCCTGGCAGGATGGTGGGTGCTTCTTGAGGCTGAAGGGCTTGGCCGAGGGTTGGACAGGCTGGCAGTGCCTGCTCCTCAGCTGGTATTACCTGTTGAAGCTCCTGAAGTCCCATGGAGAGGGTCTGGTGGGTGGCTGGCTGTCGCCGTGCCCAGCATTGTCGTTGGCATCGAGGAGCTCATGCCATGGGGATCGGTAGCCCTTGGGGATGGCGGTGACATTGAACTTCTCTGGAGGGACTTCTTTGAGGGGGCCTGAGTACCCTGCGTGGGAGGAGAGACGACGTGGGCTCCCACAGCTGGTCTGAGCTGGGACAATGTCCCGAGCAGGGGAGGGGAGGCTGGGAGCAGCCCTGCCTTTGCACGGCTGTGGAGGACCTGCTGCTGGGGGCGAGATTACATATATATAACATAAATATATATTTATATGTATAAAAACTTGGGGGGAGAGTTTTTGGGAGGACCTCTCAGCAGACAACAGCTCCAAGTGCCCCACATTACTGAGATTACAACGGTGCAGGCTTTAGGGCATAGGTAGCATTTACCTGGGGCCAGAGTGTCGGGGTTGAGGACTTTGCTCATCTGCAAGACTTTCTCTGTCTTCATGGGCACTTTGGGGGGACCGCCCTGGGGCGATGCTGCCACATGGAGCTCGGAGTGATAACTCTGCTGACCCTCAGTGTCCTCCCCTGCCTGCAGAGGGGAGAGTCAGCGGGCGCAGGGAGCAACCCCTGCCCCAGTCGGGACTCGGGAGGCTGTTGAAAGCACCTCGGAGCTTCCTCCACCTACTCACCGTCCATGCATTTGCCGTTCCCTCCTGGTCGCCTTTTTCAGTGTGGTGTAAGGCACCCACTCCTGGCCCTGGGGGCTGCGGGAGGTGAGGAGAAGGGGTTAGAGGGTGCAGAGGGGGACTGGCACCCTTGCTCTTCAATGGATACTGAATCTAATGCTTGCCCACCTCCATGCCCAGCCCACCAAGCCACCTCTGCTCTCCCTTTGTCTCAGCATAGCGAGCAGCTGAGCTTGGCTGCCCTGCTGAGACCCCCAGCTCCACGAGGAATTGCTTCCCTGCAAAGGCTGCGAGAACCGGGGAGTGAGCTGCAGACCCACCTCCCTGTAGCTGCTAGGATGCTCAAAGACGAAGCGCTGCATCCGCCTCTGGCGCTGCTGGAAGAGCTGGGAGCCACGGTTGTTCCGCAGGGAGAGCTCCTCAATCATCAGGTCCTGCGGCGTGCTCACCTTCTTGCCCAGGTCCAGCTGGTGCACTTGGGAGGCTGGCGGAGAGCACAGCTGCAGCTGAGGCTGCTGCAGTGCTGGGGACCCCCATGCGCAGCACAAGGACGCTGTGTCCCCATGCCGGGGTCCCTGTCGCATGGCTGGGCTGTGTCCACTTGCTGGGAGCTGCACCAAAGACTGGTGTTTTCTTGGTGGGGGGAATTGTTGGGGGGTTATCTCAGCTCCAGAGGCTCAAGCAGCCTCTCCTGCCCCTGTGCACGGACCCGTGCAGCCTTCAACAGGCAATTGCTGCCCCTTGGGGCTGTAGTGCAAGAAGGGACCAAGAAAGCAGGCACGCAGGCTCTGGCGAGTGGGGCCAGTGGCCTCAACCGGAGCTGGGTCTGGCCCCTAGGCAGGGGGTGCAGTACTGCCCTGGGACTGGCAGCACTCCCCAGCCCCGCTTACCGTCTTCAGGGCCTGGTTTCATGATGGTCATCACTTGCTGCTGCACTCCTGGGGCAGCACTGTGGGAGTGGGATGGATCCTGCCCAGCTGTAAGAGAGAGGCAGCCCTGGGGTGATGCTGATCATGGGGATGCAGCAGCCCCAGGTGTGCTGCCAGGAGAGGCCAGGCTTTGGCTGAGCATCTCCCCTGGCCAGCATCATCCCTGAGCATCGCCCCGGCCAGCATCATCCCCATGCTACTCTCCATTCCCTTCAGTAGATGTAGGGAAATGTCCAAAGCATTCCACCCCTCAGCCCCTGCTTGTCATCTTTCCTCTCTGCCTTTCTTTAGCGCAGAAAATGTCCCAGTTCTGTCCTTGCCCGCAGCGAGCCAGCGTCCTCATGTCCTGAGCCCTCCTGGAGCAGCATGCGCTGCCCACAGCCTGCTGTTCGAGCAGTGGCCCTGGCTGCACCCCCACCAGCACCTCTGCCTCAGCAGAGCTATTTTCAGCTGCTGGCCTTGAGAGTTCGGGAGTTGTAACCCTGACCCTGCTGAGGGGCTTGCAAGCCCAGCCAGCAGAGAGACAGGGCGTGGGGTCACTGTCCCCACTTACAGGCTTGGGTTGCTCCTTGGCTTCCAGCTTCATCATGGGGAGGCGACTGGGGACCAGCCCTGGTCTGAGCCCCCTGAGCTTCCCACCCAGAGCAGCACCCTCCCGCATGGCCAGGCATTCGGCTCAGCCTTGGCCCTGTTTGGTGCGTCTCACGTCCCTTGGCTCGGGCTGATGCTGTGCAGCTTCCCCTAGAAGTCCTGGAGAGCAGGGGGTCCCCACGAGGCCGTGACTGCCTGGCACAGAGCTCCCCGCCAGCTCTGAGTCCAACACCAACCACCCACATGGCAAGCTTGGGACCTGTGCCCCGTCCTTCCCTCAGCCCCCCTCTGGGCACCTGCTGTGTCCCACGGGAAGACCAGCCCTCACCCCCCAGCAGCGATGTCCCCACCACCAAGGCTGGGACGTCCCCAAGCCCTGCGCACCCACCCACCCACTGACCCCAGCGTGGGACCTCATCTCCCCTACCTGGCCAGGAGACTCCGGGGACTGAAGATGCTCCCCTGCTGCGCTGGGGACAAGGCCAAAGCTGAGCTGTGGCCACCAGCACTCAGTGGCCCCGGCTGGCCCTCTGCGGCAGCCCCGGGCTCCCTGACGCTCGCCCCGACCCGTGCTGGGCTCCAGCCCAGATGCCAAGGTCCGGCCGCGGGACAGCAGTTATTTCTGGCTGAGAAAGGGGGCGGAGCAGGGCTGACCCTTGGGGATGGGGACACCATCACCGCCCCCACAGAGCACGGCTGACCCTGGGGGACCAGGATGCCATCACCCCAGCACGGAGCAGGGCTGACCCTTGCAGATTGGGATGCCATCACCCTGGCACAGAGCAGGGCTGACCCTTGCGGACCAGGATGGTGGCTGTGCAGCAGGAGGAGGTGGCCATGTGCCACGTGTGCCCAGGCCATCTCAGGGACGGATCGGAGCCAGGCAGGCCAGGCCGGGTGGAGTAACGGCAGTTTATTTCTGAGCTGGGTATACAACTGTGTGGCAAAAGTGGGTCGTGGCAGTTGGTGAGTGAGGGGAGGGGGGCTGCGCCCCGGGAAGGGCGGGCTGCAGGGTGGGGGGACCCTGGGGGACAGGAAAGGGCTGGCTCCGACAGCGTGTCCTGGGCAAAGGGAAGGGGTACCAGCACCCCACCAGCCCAAACACATCCTCCTTTCTCAGTGCTGGTCTTACCCGCACCAAGGCTGTGTCCCCTGGGTGGGTGGCTGTGGTCACTGCTGTAGCATCTCCCGGCACCCCAACCGCCCCCCGCTCACCCCTGGGTGGGGACAAGTGCTTTGGGGACCCATCGCCCTCCTGGGCACCCGCCGCTCTCCCCAGGCTCTGCCACGTAACTGCGTCCACTCTGACGCCTTCCTCTCCCCATCACCCCCCAAGCCTCCTCTGACACTGCTGCCCTTGGGGGGCCTCTGCCTGCCCCACAGCCCATTGCAGGGCTCCCAATGGGGACACTGTCTCGTCCCCAAGACTCTCAGCATCGCCTCCTGCACCGACACCTCCTTCAAACCCTCTGCAACCTGTACTGCATCCTTCAGCCCCCCCACAGCCCCCCACCTCCTCCCACCCGCCCTGGCTGCCACAGCACCCACCGGTCCCCGTGTGTCCCTCCATCCCGCAGGGGTGGGGACAGGGATGGGGTGAGCCTGGGGATGGGGATGGGGACAGTGACAGAGTACAGGATGGGGCTGCCCCTCTTCTCCTGGGCAGGGCGGGAGGGCACCTGCACACGGTCCCTATGATATGGCAATAAATAACTTTCTGGCTCTCTTTTTGGTTGCCGGGGAAGGATTTGGGGGAATTTCTTTGAGAAAGGGTCAAAAGTTAAAAAAGAAGGCAATGAAGAACTGGGGGACTGGAGTCTGGAATATAAAATAAACTTTTCCCCCCCAAAATCTGGTTTCAATTGAAACCAGCCAGATCCAGAGACTGGGAGAGGCTGGGAGAGGGTGCCCTGGCCGTGGCACCCGCTGGGTGCTGCCCACCCTTGCTGGGTGCGCTGTGACCCCGTAGGCAGCAGCCCCGGCCACGGCACCTGGGAAAGCAGAGCTGGGGGGTGCCGGGCTCTGTGACAGCCCGGCGCTGGGGACAGGGGGCTCGCAGGGGACCGCTGAGCCTGTCCCCATCCCTGCTCCATGGTGCAGGGCTGCGGAGGGCGGGGGCCATGCCAGGGGCTGCTGACCACACAGGGCTGCCCCAAAAGGTTACGGTGGTAAAAATAGAGCAGGGCCATGGGATGGCGGGCAGGCGAGAGGCACCTGACCCCACCGGCACGCCGAGGGGTGCGGTAACTCCACTGGGGAGCAGGATGCCAGTTTTTGGGGACCGCAGCCCCAAGGGTTGGGGTTTTCCCAGTGGGGGGTCAGCAGGTGACATCGCCCGGGCTGGCAGGGCTGGGGACAGGGTGGCCTGGCCGGGGCTGGCTCGTCTAGGAGGTGCAGGGGGCCCCTGAGGGCAGCCCCCCTGCCTTCAGCCGCAGGCTGCTGGTCCAGCCCCGGGGACCGAGGTTGAAGCTGTGGATGCCTGGGCTCTTGGCCCCCGAGTCTTCGGAGTCAAGGGAGACATCCGAGTCTGTCGGGGACCGGGAGGTGCAGCACTTGGCTGGGCACCGCCCGCCCACCACAGGGGATGGCAGGGGGCTCTTGGGGCTGAGGGACAGCCTGGGGACAGGGCAGGAGGACACGCTGGGTGGCAGCAGGAGTCGGCGACCTTCTGCCCAGGCGGCATGGGGCATCCCAGGGGAGGCACAAAATTGGGGACCATCTGCCCGGGGCGATCGCAGCGTGCTTTTGTGTGTGGGCAAGGGGCTGCCCAGGCCCCCCGGCACGCTGCTGGCAGCCTGCAGTGCCGGGGCTCTGGAGCCCTCCAGCCACCCTGGCCGGGGGGACTGGGGCAGGCTGGGGGTGGCAGCGGGGATGGGGGTGAAGGGCCGGGAGCTCTCCGGCCCCACGGCTTTGGGAGAGGAGCTTTTCCTCCGGGCAGCATTGATGATGTTCCTAGCGAGCCGTGCTTGCATCTGCCGGCTGGCCCGGGGGTCGGCGTCCTGCCGCAGCGGGGACAGGGACCTCTCGCTCCATGGAGGGGACGTGGGGCGTCCCTCATCCAGCTCGGGCACCGAGGCCGGGCTGGCCCAGCCATCCAGGCTGCCCGGGCGCCGTGCCAGCCGGGGCGTCCAGGTGGGCGAGGCGGGGAGGGACGGCCGCCTTTCCTGGAGGGGGACAGAGAGCAGGTTAGTGCCGAATCTGCTGAAGAGGACGAAGGGGGCAGAGCAGAGGGACAGGGGCAGGACTGGTGCCAGCACAAGCTTCACGTTGGCTCAGCCCCGCGGGAACTGGGGATGCACCCTCATGCATTGCACCCCCTGCAAGGGCTCCCCCAAAATGCTTTTGCCTCTGCGTCCCTTCACCAGCCAAGGAGGCTGGGGCAGGCTTAGCCTGCAATTAATCATCCTTGCCCAAAATACAACCCAGGACTTCTCACTGCCTGCAGCTTCCTAAAACTTTCCCCCAGGGGATGCACGGAGATCCCCCTGTGCCGCCCTGGGGCTCCATCGCCAGGCAGCTGCTCCGGCACCAGCAGGAAAGAGAAGAGGCAGATCCAACAGCGCAGAGTGTATTCACAGAGAGGGGGGGAAAGAAAAATGCAGGAGAAATAAAAGTCGAAAGGCAACCTGTTACTGCGGGGAGAGTGGCGGGAGCGAGGGACGAGCCAAGGCACGGCTGGACCACGAGCATCGGGCTGAGCGTCACCCAGCTGGCCCTGTGCTCCTCCACCCGTCACATCCCTCTCTCCCAGCCGTGCCAAGCAGCACTGCCCGGCCCCAGCTCTGGCACCGAGTGTGGGGAGCGACAGGTACCCCGCAGCGTCCCCACAGCACCGTGGGCTCTGCCGTTCCCCTGGGGACGTGGCTCTCCTCCGTGGCATGGAAGCAAATGAGGACAGATCCTGAAGGAGCAGCAAAAGAGACAGGAGCAGGCACAGTGAGGCGGAAAGGCGATGTGTCCCCTCGGGTTTGCTTTGGTAGGAGGCCGATAGGAGCCGGCAGGATAGAGGGGCTGTGGGTGAGCAGGCAGAGCCAGCAGCTGTCGGCTACAAGAGCTGGAAAGGCAGAAGGCGAGGAAAGGACAGAGCCGGAGAAGGGATGCTCCATACAGTTTCCAGGTGAGAGAAGAGAGAAAGTGCCGGTGGTCCTGTGGGATGCGCAGGCTCCCGCCACCTCTTTGAGATCCCGTGGGCTCTACACCCCTGGCTCCTGCCACCTCCCTGGACCCCTCGGCTCCCATTACACCGGGGGCTCATCAGCGCCTGTCTCACCCACGGTCCCGGCACTGCAGCCTCCCGGCTACTTCTTTTTTCTATTTCCTTTGCTTTCTTCCCCTTTTTTGTGGCCAGTTCAGCTTTTAGCACACCATGAGCAGTTAGGAAGGACTCGGCTGGCAGAGGGAAGCCTAAAACCCTTGTGTTTTTCTCTCCAACACCATTACTTGTAGTAAAAAGAAGGTTTCCACACCTGCGGCTCGATGCCGGCGTTCCTGGTGGAGTAGGAGGGCCGGGGTGCCTGGAAGCCCCCCTTCACTCGGGGTGGCAGCAGGCGGCACGGAGAGGCCAGCAGCAGCTCGTTCGGGGCTCCGGGAGTGGCACGGCTGCTGTGAGTCAAGGGCAGAGCCCCAGCAGTGCCAGGGAAGGGGCCTGAGGTGGTCTGGCTGGCACCGGGTACAGCGGGGGGATGCCAAATGGGGGAAGGAGGCAATGGAGAGGTCGGGCAGGAGGTTTGCTGGGTGTAGGGGTAGGCGTCAGGAAGAGAGGGTCTGGGTGGAGGCATCTCCGGGGGCATGGAACTCGCTGGCCCCTTGGATGGGGAGAGGATGAAGAGCGAAGACTGGAGCTGGTAGGGCTGGTGCTTGGAGATCTCTAGCTCCTTCTGGGAGACCTCATTCTCCACCAGGTTGCCGCCATATAGAGATGCTGGGGGGGTTTTGGAGGGCCGGGAGGGACTCTTGGAGGGGTGTCTGGAGACCATGGGTGACAGGCAAGCATTGGCATCGTACTTCCAGGAGGGAGGCAGGGACATGGTGGGTGACGGGGACCTCAGCAGCTCAGGCTGGGAGGGAGCCTCTATGATGAACTTCTCCATCCTGGATTGCCGGCGGGCAAAGAGCTCGGCCCCCTTCCCTCTCGCTTCGCTGAGGTTGTGGCTGGGCTGCGGCTTTGGCTTGGGCTGGATGGTGGGGGACTTGAGGCAGGAGGACCATGCCGGAGCATCGTTGGCCGGGAGGAGGTGCTGCCCGCCCCTGGCCGCGCTGTTGGGGAGAAAGTTGGCAGCTTCAGCCCCGAGGGCGAAGGGCTCGTCCTCGGCACCAGACTCCCCCTGCTCCTTCTGCTTCTTCCTGCTGTCCGCGCTCTGGACCAGGTCCAGCAGATCGGGATTGGGGCCCAGCTTCGGCTTCTCGACGAAGGTGAACATGGACTTTCTGCCGGCTCTCCGAGCGGCTGACTCCTCCAGGAGCCCTGTTTTGGGCAGAGGGTTCGGTCCTCTCACCCCACAGCCCAGGGTGGGATCCGGCAGCATCTTCTGCTCCCGGGGTGGGTACAGGGCCGAGTAGGCGGGGGGCGAGCGGACACGGGTGAGCGGCGGGGGGCTGCTCAGGGTCTCTGCGTAGGTGGGCGGTGGGGGTAGCTCAGCGGTGGGGGTTCCCTCTGCGGGCTGGCTGCAGGTGGAGGACACCTGGGTGCCAAAGGGTCTGGCTGTCCGGTTCTTCACGGGCTTGGGCTTGGCCAGGGTGAGATGGACCTCGTAGTACTGCCGGCCCTGTGCCCCGTTCTGCTCCCGGCTGGCCGGGGACGCCGTCCCCGTGGCCATCCCCACTGGCACATTGGGCACTTCACCAGGTACCTCGCCGTTCTTCCCCTCCTTGGGGCTCTGCAGAAGAGTGAGAGCTGCTGTGCTCTGCCCCGCAGGGGCTCCCGCATTCGCGAGCCCCCCCGTCCCACTCTCCATCCTGCTGGCTGCCTGCTCCTGCCTGCCATTCGTAGCGGCCGATGCCATATTCTCCTTCAGGTAGACACTAAGCGGGACCTGCTGGGCTTCAGCAGGTGGCTCCCGGCACAGGGAGGCATTTGCTCGCAGCCCCTCTCCTGGGGCGCTGGGCTGGCCAGGCTCCGGCTTCATCCCCTGCCCCTTGCCCTCCTCCATGACTGTTTGCCGAGGCCGGGGCGCAGGGCTCAGCGGCAGCCCTCCGCCATGCCCGGCCCCGGCGAGCCCGTCGACACGCTGCTTGCGGCGGTTGAAGAGCAGGACGCCCTTGGAGCTGGGGCCGGGCGCCGTGGTGAGCTGCGCTGCGATCCTCTGGCTCCGCGCCTTCGCCTCCTTCAGCTCCTTCTCGGAGAGGCTGGCGCTGCGGGAGAGACCTGGGCAGAGGGGAGAGGGGGGTTAGGGGGACTCAGCGGCTGTGGGACCTCAGCCCTCCCCACCCAGGACCAGCAACTCTTCCTCCAGCTATCCCCTCC
This sequence comes from Steatornis caripensis, assembly GCA_013398225.1. Classification (NCBI taxonomy): domain Eukaryota; kingdom Metazoa; phylum Chordata; class Aves; order Caprimulgiformes; family Steatornithidae; genus Steatornis; species Steatornis caripensis. The sequence goes on from VZSC01018836.1 coordinate 35,294, forward strand.
GGCATCCCAACCCCTTCCCCAGCAGCTGTGGGAAGGCAGGGGGGATGCTCCGGGGCTGGGGTACACAGAGATATTGCAGTCCAGGGGCGATGGGGACCCAGCGCCGCCCCTGCTGAGATGCTGAGCTGCAGCTCTGCATGCTGGGGGGGCAGACAGCAACGCCCAGGGAACACCCAGGGCACTGAGGACCTTTCCTCCCCTCTTGCCCCGTATTTTGTCTGGGCTCCACGCGCCCACTGCAGTGACCGTATGGGAAAGGAATTTCTCCAAAGGCTTCAGCGGGTCTCAGGTTGCAGCTCGAATGGATTTGGCCGCCGGCTCGAACAGACAGCAGGTAAGGAAGGGGCCAGCGCATGTCCCCGGCCCCTCACCCCAAATCCTGCCTCCCTCAGCCGCAAGCGGGCAAGAAAGCAAACCCAGCATCAGTGGGGAGACGCCAACCCGCCATAACCTCATGGCAAGGCCGGTGGCCAGCCCCATCTGGGGAGCGATTTATGGAGCAACACGAGATGGCAGCAGCCACCAGAAGCTGTGCAGACCCTGACCGGCCGGACACGGACACAGAAGCACCGGCCTCAGCCTCGGGAGCCTGCACAAGTGCTCAAAGCAAAGCGCCAAAAGCCCAGCGACGGCCCTGCGGCGAGCGGCCCGAGTGCCGCTGGGCTTCTTGTGTGCTGGCCAAAAGGTCAGGGCGCCAGCCCTTCCCGAAGGCCAAGAGGATGTGGAGCTGCCGGGAACGCATTTTCTCGGGGTGAGCAATTTCCTACGAGCGCACCCTGAAGCGCCCGTGGGAAGGGCAGCAGCCCCGGCCGTGCCGAGGCCACTGCCAGGGTCAGACACTGATGCAGAGCACCAGTATCACCCCAGCACCCACCAAGGGTGCAGCCCCCTCCCCAAAGGTGCTGCTGGGACAGCTGTGGCGGGGTGGCCCTGCTCTGGTTCTGGCCCCAGCAGGGAGGTGGATGGCCAGGGCCGCCTGCCCCCAGCCCTGCTCCCTCAGGCGCCGCCAGCGCCTGCTCCCCTTCCTTTTCCATCCCTTCCCTTCCCATCCCTTCCCTTCTTCCCTTCCTTCATATGTTTCTCATTTTCTTGTCTTCTGTGCTGCTTGGGAGCCTTCCAGGATATTTTCAGCAGTGGCTCAGCCTTCCAGCGAGGGAAGGGATGGATGACTAAGCCAAATCCTTCCACCAAGCCCACGGTGAAGCAGGAGGGCTGCTGCAAGCTGGGCATCTCCTCTTCCTCACTCTTCATCCCTCTCACCTCCCTCAGCACCCAGCAAGTCCCTGCCCTCGCCCCAGCACACCAAGGCACACAGGATAGTCCTGCCTCCCCAGAGGGGCTGGAGAGGAGGAGGAGGAGAGTGGATGAAGCCTTTGGGCTGCCCAATGGGAGGGTTTTGGCTGGGCACAGGGGAGAGGAGGCAGAGATGCCAGTGGAAAATCTCTTTTGGAGACAAGGAGCCTGTGCACAGCAGTGACGCCGGCAGCCAACATCTCCCCCGGTTAGCGCCCAGCATTGTTTAACGCCCCATTTCTATTTGCTTTGGCGGCGGCACAGAGCGGGGCCGTGGTTTCCTCCGGCCGGGCTGGCTGGAGGGCGGCCAGCACCACGGCCCCCGCTCCGCAGGGTCACCCTCGCTGCCTTTATCTCCGAAACGGAGGAGAAATAGAGCCAAGGAGCCGTTGAGAAACAAGCCGCAGGCTCCAGATGTCTGTGAAATTCGTGCTCCGAGCTGAGCATCCCCGCTTCCTCGGAGGCTGAGGCCGCCTAAGAAGCCAAGCTCTCGGCGGAGCCATTTTGCAGCTTCTCGCCCTTGCTACTGCCTTTTAACAGCAACCGAGGGGCCTTGGGGGATCTCCTCCATGCTGGAGGGATGACTCAGCTCTTGGCCAGCCTGTTCCTGCTCGGGCTAGCCGCCGGATACACTCCGCACACCCAGGACCAGTGCTGGGATTTGTCCCCTGGGATTTTGCCCCCGGGTATCCCCATCCCTTGCTGTCACCCTGGGCACAGGCACCTCTCCGGGCCAAGGGTGTGCTGCAGGGTGGGAGCCCCTTGCCTGAAATCCCACGCCTGGCATCTGCTCCCAGCATCGCCTTGTGGACCCCCATCGCCTACGTGCTTCCTTCAGCCCCTCTGCCCCTGCCCACCATTCCCGGGATGCTCCACCCCAGCCTGCTGCAAACGAAACCCTCAGGATACTAAAGGGGATGGAGGGGAATAATAATTGCTCTTCACATCCAAATTTTATCGCATGGATGGAGAGCACCGAAGCCTCCAGCAGGCCAGAGGAAATTGCAGAGAACACTGTACAGTGCCCTGCTTGCACAGCCGCACAGAGCCCCGTGGATGGACGGATGGACAGACGGACCCCATAGCCCTGCAAGCTGCCTCCGTGGGCACCGTTGCTTGACCCAGGGTGACATCCCATCCCCAGACGAATGGCAAGGATCCCTTCCTCTCTCCCTTCCAGTCTGAGCCGTAGGATGAGGTTATTCGAGCCAGTGCAAGAGCCTTTAGCCATCTGCTGCAGTGGCTGGAGGGACCTCTGTCACCCGGAGAGGCTGCTGCACCCCTCGCTCCCCTCCCAGCCGCAAGGAACACCCCTTCATCCTTCCCCACCATCCCCTGCCAGCCGGGGAGCCTCGGGTGGGCTCTGCCTGTGCTCTCCCCCTGGTTCCAGGCAGACGGGAGGAAGTTCAATGTGCTGGAAATGTCCAGGTGCTGGGGAGGAGGAGGAGGTGCGCGGGGCTGAAGGCAGCCCAAACACCGTGGGGCGGAGGTGAAAGCAAAACTATGCACGGCCGAGGGTGTCTGGGACTCGCACGGCACTGGAAACCAGCTTCCGCCCATTAACAGGAGTCCAGTCCAAAATCTGAAGGGTGACAGGCTCTTCTCGCGCTCTTCCACTCTTCCTTCCTTCCTTCCTTCCCACGCTGCGCACCGGCTCGCCACCACGCTGCCCTTCGGGAAGGAAACGTCTCCCCTCTCCAAATGTCCTGGCTTCTTCCAAGAACAATGAAGCCAGCCCCGCCAGCCCTCTCCGCTGCCGCGTCCCTGTGCTGGGGCGCCCCCCGGTAGCCCCCAGCCCCGCAGTCCAGGGATGCTGGGGAAGGAGCTGCTCTCTGTGCGCTGCGGGACCACTGGGCTCCCACTGCACGTGAGCTGCTGGCCACCAGCCACCGAGTGCTGTTTCGGTGCAACGCACTGCAGCTCCGGCCAGAGGAGCCTATAGATCTCTATATATTTATATAGGCACTTGCTCCGTAGTTTTCCCATTGCTCCAGGGGTGACTTCCAGCAACATCCTCCTAGTGCAGGGCTCAAGAACTTCTTACTGAGCTGTCAGTCATCCTTCCTGCAGCACGTACTGTGCTCTCTCTCCTCCGGAGCGAGGATGACGAGGGTGACAAAAGGCCAGATGGGGGAAAAAATTTCCTTCCAGCTCAGCTTTCCATGCAAAGGATCAGTCCCCCTCGCACAGCGCTACTGCAGAACACCTGAAGTCCAGCCAGCAAAGGCTGGAGTCACCACCCGACCCCAAATGATGGTGAAGGATGTATCAGACCCTGCTTGTGGCCCGCCCTGCCCTGATGGGCACTCCAGGAGCGGGAATGAGACAAAGATTTGGCCCCAAACTGCAGGGAGGGCAGACACCCCAGGGCTCTCTGAGTCGACAGATTCAGTGGAAGCTGCCGGTCTTGACATCGCCAGGATGTCACATGAAGAAAAACAGCGGCTTGGAAGCTGTCACCTTGCGAGCACTGGGCTTGGTGGTGAGAAGTCCTTGTACGGAGAAGCCAGAGGTACCAGAGAGCCGGTGGGGCTGGCAGGATGCAACAGGCCATGTGAAATCTCGGACTCAGGGCTGGCAGGTGACTCCAAAATCTTCAGTTTGGGCTCTATCCCTAGCCTGCTCCTCGTTTGGATGCTCAGTCATCCCAGCGCTGTAGCCCATCTTGGCCAGCTCACAGGATGGTGCTCAGGGCGTTGCACCGTCCCACCCGCCAGCCCCAGGGCTGCCCAGGGCCAGGCAGAGCACACACCAGAAACCCCAAATCCACCTTCGCACAGCACAGCAGCCGCCATCCATGACCAGCAGAAGCTCTTCCCCTTTTGCAAACATTTCCTGGGCTGCTGTGGGTCAACCCAAACGGTGCCTCGTGCTGGCAAAATCCCACCAGCAAAACCGAGAATTGAACTGAGACAAACCCCATCTCCACAGGGACACACGCCGCCGTGCCACCTCCCTGCCACGAGCCCCAATGCACATCTACGGCCAGGCGGTGCTGGGGAGGGGGAATCCAATGTTTTCACCCAAACATTGAGGGCTTTGGACACCGAGGAAATGTAAGCAGGTTTTTTGGCAGAGAAGCCAACTGGCCTTTTGCCCCAACTACAGCTGTGCAGGATTTTTTGCAATGCACACTAACTCGCGCACATTTATGTCTGCACTTCCCTCCAGCTCCCACAGTTATCCCAAATAATCTGCTGCTAGGAAAACAAGGAGGGTAGCACAGGCAGGCAGTCGAACTAGCTAGAAACAGATATGACTCGATATAGATCCAGATATGTATAAAAATATGACTACTTTCTGCCTCATTCCCACCTTTCAACCCTCCTATACCCCAGACATAAAACCTCCACGAAGTTTTTATCTGTGCCGGCCCTGCAGACTCGAAAAGCCCCGGCTCAAGCAGTGGGTGCCGTGGTGGGAGCAAATCTCGCCTGCCTGGCAGGGTGCACCGTGCTGGGCCTCTCCTCGCGGGCGCCCATGCCAGTGACAAAATCTGGCACAGCGAGAAAATTTGATGCGCTTGCAAGATTTCCCTGCGCTCTGTTCACAAGGGCTTTGCTGGATTTGGAGCTGTTTGCCTCCCCAGGCTCCTCTTGGCTCATAGCCTTGCCCCAGCCTTGCCCAGCATTCAGCACCCAAATCCTGCCGAAAGTGGCCTTGCAGCCTCCAAGCAGCAAGCGTTTTGCACCCTTCTCCCACCTGGGGGGAGGAGAAGGGGCTGGGGGGAGTTGTGCTCTTGAATAGGAGCTGGCTGCCTCTGCCCCAGCCCCGCTTCCCCAGAGCACGCCAAGCCGAGGGCATGCAGCAAGCAGTCCCAGCCCTGCGTGTATCCATGCTGGGGAAAAAGAGGCTGCCACTACCACAAAAGTGGAGGCAGTACCTTCTGCCAGCCAGCCAAAATTAAGCTTTTAGCTTTGCAAAAAGATGCTGGAGCTGGGCGGACCTCCTCCAGACTGCCCTGCCATCCACCCACCCTGTGCACAGCAGATCCAGGACGTTCCACGGCTGGGTACCACCGGGACCCCATCCTGCCCGGCAGGTGAGTCCCAGCCTCTCTACACTCGCCAGTTCTGGGACTCCTCACGACACATCGCAGGCTGCCGAGGCCCCGGTGACAGCCCTGCCAGGCTGACGCCACGAGCCAGAGGCACTGGCCTGGCAAGAGAAGGTCATCTGGCTCAGCTTGTCGCTGTTGGATGGATGGAGCGGGGAGACGAGAGGGATGAAACGGGGCCTTTGCCTGTCCCTTGCACAACCCGTAAAGGATCCATCCCGCTGGCTGCCAAGCTGGAGGGACAGAACTCGTGTCTCCAGCACGGGGTGGCATGGCCAGGGGAGATCATGTCCCTGTCACGGGGGACAGGGGACATTGCCTTGGAAGACGCTCTGCAGAGCTGGGAGGTGGGACCCTGCCAAGCCCCGGGGGGGACCCCCACGTTCCCCCACGTCCCCTCGCAGTGCCTCCCATGCCCCGTGCCGGACCCTCGGGTGTGGGCAGAGGGAAGCGACACCCGCCCGGCTGATTTGCCGAGAGAAACCCCCCCAGCCCTGGGGTCCCCCCGGCCTGCCTGTGGCTCCACTCGCCCACCCTTCACCCACCACCAGCACCCGGCGTGCACCCTCAGACCCCCCGTGGACCCCCGGTTCCCCCCGTGGCACTGCCAGCCCCCAGCACCCCCGGACACCCCTCTCCGCGCTCCCACCTCCCCGCCGTCCCCGCTTCTGCACTCGCACCCCCGGCCCCCC
>VZSC01018836.1:41473-98589 GCA_013398225.1 Steatornis caripensis
CAGCCCCGCTTCCCCAGAGCACGCCAAGCCGAGGGCATGCAGCAAGCAGTCCCAGCCCTGCGTGTATCCATGCTGGGGAAAAAGAGGCTGCCACTACCACAAAAGTGGAGGCAGTACCTTCTGCCAGCCAGCCAAAATTAAGCTTTTAGCTTTGCAAAAAGATGCTGGAGCTGGGCGGACCTCCTCCAGACTGCCCTGCCATCCACCCACCCTGTGCACAGCAGATCCAGGACGTTCCACGGCTGGGTACCACCGGGACCCCATCCTGCCCGGCAGGTGAGTCCCAGCCTCTCTACACTCGCCAGTTCTGGGACTCCTCACGACACATCGCAGGCTGCCGAGGCCCCGGTGACAGCCCTGCCAGGCTGACGCCACGAGCCAGAGGCACTGGCCTGGCAAGAGAAGGTCATCTGGCTCAGCTTGTCGCTGTTGGATGGATGGAGCGGGGAGACGAGAGGGATGAAACGGGGCCTTTGCCTGTCCCTTGCACAACCCGTAAAGGATCCATCCCGCTGGCTGCCAAGCTGGAGGGACAGAACTCGTGTCTCCAGCACGGGGTGGCATGGCCAGGGGAGATCATGTCCCTGTCACGGGGGACAGGGGACATTGCCTTGGAAGACGCTCTGCAGAGCTGGGAGGTGGGACCCTGCCAAGCCCCGGGGGGGACCCCCACGTTCCCCCACGTCCCCTCGCAGTGCCTCCCATGCCCCGTGCCGGACCCTCGGGTGTGGGCAGAGGGAAGCGACACCCGCCCGGCTGATTTGCCGAGAGAAACCCCCCCAGCCCTGGGGTCCCCCCGGCCTGCCTGTGGCTCCACTCGCCCACCCTTCACCCACCACCAGCACCCGGCGTGCACCCTCAGACCCCCCGTGGACCCCCGGTTCCCCCCGTGGCACTGCCAGCCCCCAGCACCCCCGGACACCCCTCTCCGCGCTCCCACCTCCCCGCCGTCCCCGCTTCTGCACTCGCACCCCCGGCCCCCCTGTCCCTGCCCCGGCCCCCCCGGCCGGCTGCCTCACCGCCCCCCCGGCACCCCCAGCCCCGCCCGGGGCAGCCGCCGCCTGCCCAGCCCCGGCCCTACCCGCGGTGCCGGTGCCGGTGCNCCTGCCCTGCCCTGCCCTGCCCTGCCCCTGCCCGCCCCGCCCGACCGGACGGGCCCCCCTCCCCGGTGGCACCGGCAGCCGCCCCGGCTGCCCCCGGCTGTGCTGCCCCGCCGCTGCCCGTCCCGGCTGGGTCTGTCGGGGTGAGAGCAGCCGGAGCAGCCCCTCACCCATCCCTGCACATCCCCTTACCCGGCCCCGAGCACCCCATTACCCCAGCCCTCACCCCCTTTCCCTCCTCCCAGCACTGCTGGGGACCTGCAGCACCTTACCTGCTGGGGAAGCAGAGCCTCCCCTTGCTGCCAGTTTCCCCAGTGCCTAAAGAGTTGGGGCACTTGGAGCAGGGTGAAATTCCAGCACCGGTGTCAGTGCCCTGGGGACTTCCTGGGAAGGGCACCGAAAGCCCTCTGCCAGGGGTGCTCTGCTCCCGGTGAGGAGGGGATCACAGCCCAGGGCGAGCTGACTCCCCCGGAGCCAGCATCACCTCCCACCTCCGCCACAGCTCCCACTGGGGCTGCAGAGCTCCCGGGCACCACTGCGGGTGGGACCAGCCTCACCCCCTTCCCGCGCCTGTCCACACCACAGGATGAGCTCTTGGCCTTATTTTTTTGCCTTTCTAATTTCCTTTCTTCCTGCCCCTCTTTGCTTTTTTGTGCTTTTCTGGTTTTTGAGGGAGACTGGCGCTAGCTCGGCAGCCCCCAGGGAGCGAAACCTTCCATTTATTTGCACACCAGACAGAGAAACCAGTCCTGCCTCCTGCATCTCCCAGCCGCTGCCTCTACCCGGGGCTCCTGCGCTCTGCAGCCTGCCCCAGAGGTGCCAACCAGACCGGGCCGCTGTGCCGGATATTTGGGAGCAGCCAGCCTGGCCTTGGGCTGCTGGACGGGAACCAAAGTGGCACCCGGGACCTGCCTGGGTGGGTCTGCACTACTCAGGGGGGCACCCGCTTGGCTCCCAGCTCTCAGGGCCACCCTTGCATGATTTTGGGTGTGGATGGATGCACCTCATTCTCTTGGGCACGAGAGGGGCGTTGTTTTACCCTCAGCCAGCCGAGGAGAAGAGGAGCAAATCCCCGACACCTCCCAGGGATGCTCCTGCAAACACTCTGAGGCAGAGGCAGCTCCTCCCTCCTCTGCCGCCCTCCCTGCTCTGAACCAAACCTCTCCTTCGCAAACCTGCAGGTTTTTCACAAGGTCCTGGCGCTGCTGCCGGCACTCAGGACCCTCAGTGATATCCTGCCCGGAGGCTCTGGAAAGTCTGACGGGTCCCGCAGGCAGTGGCTGGTGGTGATCTCACTTGGAGGGGGAGGAAACGGGACAGACAAACTCTTTCCAACAAACCTGTTGAGTTACTTTAAAATTCCAGGCTGGCAGCAAAAGTGCTGGATGGTGATGCGGGTTAGGAAAATGCTGAGCCTGGACAGAGTCAGGCCTGACCTTTCCCCGCCGCCGATCTACCATCCCAGAGCAGAGTGAGAAAGAGGATGACTATTTGGGTCCATCTGGTTTGTGTGCTGAGTGCTGAAACATGACGCCCATACAGCCGGGGAGCTGCTGCGGCAGCAGTGAGCCAAAGGGCTTGGCTGAGCTTCCCAGCCCTTGCCCCATTCGGGGAGCCGCCAGCTTTGAGGATGTCTGACACCCCAAAAAGGAGGGGCATGGATTCTGGACACCAGGTTCATGTTGAGCACCCCCAGCTGGTCCCGTCCCTCCCCATCTTGGGGTCTGCTTTGGGAAAACCAGGCTCTGAGCAGAGCAGCAGCATCCGATAACGCCATCCCATGGGGACGGTGACACACCTGCCCCGGCGCCACATGGCAGCTGAGATAACAGCTGGGCAGGAGCAAAATAGAAAGAAGGGTGGAAGCGGGGTTTAAAAATGGGTCTGATGCCTGTGAAGAGGATGGGTTTAGCCCTGTGGGAACATCTCCCCCGGGTGGGGAGGTCTGGGCATGGGAGCGGCTGTGGTAACGCCAGATATGCGCCTGCATTTGTGTCAGTGTGGCCAAGGGACAGCCGCAGAGGGGAAAGCCTGTGAAAAGGGCTGCGAAGCGAGGTGATGGCAGAGACCATTGTAGGAACCAACCGGCCTGAAATAAAGTGCTTAATCTTTAAACCAGGGGCTGAAAGAGAGATGGCTCCAAGCCACATAACAAATGCTTGGCCATCCCCACCCCGCTGGACCAGGGAGAGATGTCCCTGTCCCAGGCAGCGTCCCAGGAGCTGGCCCTGATCATCCCCCTTTTGGCAGGGTCCCATTGAGCCCCGAGGCCAGGGTGAGGGTCAGGAATCCCACCCCACTCATGCCCCACTCGGGGTTCAGCTGAGCTCTTGGAGACCGCGGGAACCCGCCCGCTGCCTTCCCACTCCCCTCCCAAGAAAAAATACAGATTCCTCCTTATTTTAAGGCTGGAGAGTTCATCTGAAACTAAAAAGATCCCAGTGGCTCGGCTGGGAGCCTGGGACCTCTAACCCTGCGGCGGTCCTGCCCTGGGAAGAGCGGGCGTTCCCACCGCCGTGCGGGGCAGCAGCAGCCACGGCCCAGGGAGCACAACAGTGCTTTTTGGGATGCGGGGTGGGTGCTAAAGGGGGTTTCTCTTACCCGCTTTCCTCGGCTCGCTGGTGGGGTTGATGAGAACCCGCTGGATCTTCACCACTTTCCACTCCTGGCTGGGGTCAGCTGCAGGACTGGCTGCTGCCAGGGGCAGCTCTGGGGCAGAGCCAGGGCATTTTGGGGGGGCCACAGGCTCAGTCACCAAGGCCAGGCTGCCGTTGTCCAACGAAGGACCTGGCATGTCCCCGTTGAGCCCTCCGGGCTCCTGTCGGCAGCTCCCGCTCACCTTTCCTCCCGGCAGCCCCGTCCATCCCTCCTGCTCAACCATCTTGGAGGCAGGAGCATCCCGGAGCTGACGGCACCTCTGCCCCCCTCTGCTCCCCATCTCCTGCCAGCAGCTGGTGTCCCCTTCAGTGTCCCCCTCGGCCATCCCGCAGCCACACGGGTTTTGCACAACCTCACCAGGCGTGGGGCAGCCGGGCTGGGTTTGCAGGCAGGGCTGCCGGAGCCTTGCCTTCAGCATCTTTGCCACTTTCCTTCGCTGGCACTCCACAGCCTTTCAAACTCATTCCACATGGCTGGGGGGATGGCTCCTCCCCGGCAGCATCCCTTGGAGCAGGGCACTGTCCGAGAGGGAAGACAGCCACGTGCCGGACGCAAGCCCAGCTTTACTCCTCTTGTAGGCAGGAGGAGCAGGCACGATGCCACAGGAACCGGCAGCTTTCGGAGATCCAGCTGCAGGGATCTGCCCGGGCGAGACACGTCACCAAGCAGGATTTTGCAGGAATTTCTCCGTTCCAGGCAGGCAGAGGAGCAGTGTCCAAGGACCTGTGAGAAGGGAAAGGGGACTGTTGAGGATGCTTGTAGATGCAATGATTTCCTCTGGCCACAGCCGGCAGAGCTGCTCCCAGCAGCACCAGCCTGGGTTCCAGCACAAGCACTGCTCCCTGCAAAGAAGGACCCCCTGAGATGCAAACACTCCCTAATGGCTTGTTTGGAAATGCCCCTGCCCCAGTACCCCACTGCTGTCACGCTCACGGGCGAGCACCCATTCCCAGTCATGGTGAGAGCCCACCCAGGAGGGGTGGTATGGGGTGTCCGCCCCCGCAATGGTGGCCGCATCACTGGGTGGCTCAGCAGGTGAAGGATAGGGACCCCCAGCCCACATCACCCCAGCACCCTTGCCCATCCATCCTCATGCTGGGGGCAGCACTCAGGGCTGGAGCCCGGTGTTTGGCTCCCTTTGCTTTAGCAGCGCAGACATGGCCGCACGGACCCCTGTTTGGCGCCACTGCTGGGGGACAGTCGCTGCTCAGCAGGTGGGAGCATTCGGGGAAGAAGCCAGTTCCCTGCAGACAGGGATTTGCTCAGGGTTAGCAGGAGCCCTGGTTCCCACCTCCATCCCGCTGTAAATCGAAATTCCCAGCATGGAGCTAACAAAGCAAGACTGTGTTTAACCATTGAGTGACTCACGCGGCGCCGGGACAAGCGCAGACAAACCCGCTTCCCTTCCGCCGAGCATAAATCCTGCTGAATGACGAACGCACGCACCGACACAGCCGAGAGGCGAGGTATCAGCTGGGAGAGGGGGAATGTCATCGCTCCCGGGCCGGGATACAGATTACAGCATACAGGGGAAATTCCTGTGCCGTGAGTTCTCCACAGCGCAGCATCGCCCAGCCCCGCTCGCTGCAAGGCTGGGTCCCAGGCAAGCGCCCGTAGGGCACCGCTGCTGCTGGGGCACCAACAGAGCCTGCACCGACCGTGATGGACTACCCAGCCTAACAGCCAGCCGAGGAGGAAACAAGGTTTCTGCTCGACCCAAAACCCTCTCTGAGTTATTGAAAGATTCTTCAGTGAAATAAGAAAATGCACCAGGTCAACACTGTGGGTTCAGCTCAGGCAGGAACACACCCTGCAGCTTCATCTGGGGCTCACGCAGCTTGTCTGCAAAACTTTTCCCATCCTTAGCAAGGTCATTTTGGAAACGAAGGCAGATTTGAAAACAGCCAGTGAAAGCTTTGCTGACGAACAGGCGCTCGGGCATTTCCCAAAAGCAAGGCTGCATTTTTTTGAGAATGCCCAAAGGAAATCTTCTGCCCTTTCTGAAATCCGTCCTCCTGCCTTGCTCTGCTGCAATTATTCAACACGGATTTGCAAAGAGATCCTAGGGGGAAAATTTCAATGTTTCTCTCTGAAAAAGGAATCTCACCCTGCTCTTTATGTAATTCGGGGCCCTAATAGTTGCGGGAAGCCACCCACATCTTTCCTTAGAAACATGGCAAGTTGTTGGAGCTGGAGGGAGCTGGCTTATCTCAAACGAGGACAAAGAGAAAGTTGTCAAAAATAGCCCCAGCCCGGGTGAGCAGAGACCTTCCCAGAGCAACTCTGCCGTCTCCTCCCTCCCACCCCCTCTCCTCATCTGTAGGGAGAAGGTTTCTCAGGCAGCACGACTCCTGCCCATCCTACACCAGAGCTGCCTCGACATTTTACTGGGTGAGCCTGTACAGCCTTGCAAACCATCTTCCGAAGCCGCCCCCTTCCATTTCGGGAGCACTTTCTGCATATCCTGGGGATGGGTGCCCACAATCCCGGCATTCCTCGGGCAAACCCCTCCTTGGTAAGACCCGAGCAGCGGCGTTCCCTGAGGACACGCTGTGGGGACGGGCCGCCCACGCCACCGAAATACCGAGTCACACGTCTGCTACCTTGCTGGGAGCCAGTCTGAGCCTGGCACCGCGGCGGGGGAGCGGCGGCAGAGCTGCCGGCAGAGCAGCCGCCTTCCCCCTGGGACACAGCTCTTGGGCTTGGTAAGCAGCACAAAAAGGAAATATTTATAGGTAACGTGCATCTCTAGCAAATGCTGCAGGGCTGATACTGTCTGCTAGAAGACCGGTCAGGTAGGATGGGTATATATGCCCCAGGTGCATCACTGCACCAGCGAAGAGGAGCAGCATCGCCAGCCACATCCACAAAGCCAGGCTGAGGTAACAACCACCTGCCTGTGCCGACCCCCAGCCACAAAAAGAGGCTGTAAAGGGGTCTGAGGGTCATTCCAGGGACCGTGTCAGGGGCGCAGCACCAAATCCAGGAAAAAGGGATGCTTAAGCTGGGCACTGGCACCCGTCTCAGCCCCAAAAAGCCACTGCCAGCTGTGTCCCCTGGGAAGAACCTCACGCTCCCCAGCAGCAGCGAGTTCCTATGAGAAGCTACAAAATGGTGCCAGGTGAGGGGAAAATAAAGAAAAATAACAAACCCTTCAATTCCCAAAGTGCTAAAATCTGGCGGCAGGGAGACCTTTTGCTCAGCTATCTTTGCCTGCCCACTCGCTGGCGGGTGATGCACAGCCTCCCTGCCTGCCTTTCTCACACCCTGCCACCCCCTGCCATTGAAAAAAGGAAAACTAAAGTTAACTTTCCACCTCCCACACAAATATTTTTGGCAGGCATTGCTGACATTCACGCTGCCGAGCCCAAGGGAGATGGGGCCTGCAGAAAGTCTTCCTCTCCGTCTGCTCCCGGCACCTGCCAGGGAACCGCAGTGGCCTGGGCTGGTCCTGTCCCAGCCACAGCGCAGGGGCAGGAGGTGGCACAGATGTAAAAAAATGGGGTGCACCTCCAGGACAGCCCTGGGGACCACAAGTGGCCCAGCCACAGGGATGCCATAGGGTGGGCATCGGATTTGCACCCAAGCCTGGGTTCAGTCCCTGGTTTCCCTTGTTGTCCCCAGCCACATCACTGCCCAGCGCTTGGTTTTCATCATCATTAAACAAGCCAGGACGGGGCGGGAAGGGGTGCGAAAGCTTTTCCCAGCACAGCGGGGGCTCTCAGGTTTCCCGAGGCCAGGCAGCGCTCGCCGTCACTCAGGCTGTCCAGACTTGCAGTCCCCAACTCCAGTCACAAGATTGGCTCGGTCCCTTTCCAAAATAGCCCAGCCACAACGTATACATCTGGGGATCTTCACACCTTTCCTGTGCCAGCAGCTGAACGTCCCTTTGGGGGAGCCGGGCACCTTCACCCCCACGGCCCCTTCCCCTGGGTCAAGGAGCCTGGGTCTGCTGCATCCCCAAAGGGCAACCGCACATCCCTGGGTGGGGGTCCAGTGTTTCTTTAAGGGAGCGCTGCCTCCACAGCTGATACTGGAGATGTCTTTGCGGTGTAGCTGTCACCCAGCAGCATTTGGAGCTGTGCCTGGGTCACCCTGTGCCTGGGTCACCCTGTGCCTGGATGGTCTCCCATCTGCTGCAATCCAATATCCTCCCCCCGGCTCCCCGGGTACCCCTGGTGAGGATGCGCTGCCGAGCTGTGTCCCACGGGGAGGCACAGCCGAGCTGCCCGCGAGTGATCCCCTCCCGGCACGAGGACCCCACCACTAAACCACAAAGCCCTGCAGCGCTGGGGCCAGCTCGGGGTCACCCCATGCCACCCCGACATCCTTCCATGGGAGACTGGGACCTCTCCCAGCAGGAAGGGGGTGGCAACAGGAGGGACGTGGCTGAGCTGTGCAGGATGGGTGGAGAAAAACCTTTTCTGCAGGGGCCAAGAGCCCTCTGAGGGATTCCAGCACGCAGGGACAGGGCACAAGGGAACCAGCATGTGATGTGATTGCTTCCCTGGAAATCCCTGCCAGGATGACAGAGCAGAAGCCAAGCCATCTCCCTTGGTATGACAGGTCTCCAGCCTCACTAGGTCAGGACGGATCCTGTCACCGGAGAGAGACCTGGGAGTGTGGGCAAGGATGGTCGCATCCTGGCCCCTGCAGGGGAGGCAGGGGCTGGCAGGCACTGCAGCCGGCAGCGTGCTGGGGAAAACAAAAGCCTTTTGCAGGGCTGATTTACTACCTTAACGGAAACCAGGATGGAAAAAACAGCATTCCTTCGTGCCTGTCCCCATGCAACCCCCGTGGTCCCCAGCGCCCCGGGCTGCCCATGGGGACACAGGGCTGCCAGTTCTGACATGTTCGTGCCCACACCGAGCTGTGCCCTCGTCCCCTGCCCACAGCTGGTGGGGAGAAGCAGCAGGAGAAGAGCGTGGGTACAGCACGGGGGCTGCGGGGCACCGGAGGAGTTACCCTGATTAAGCATTGAGCAGAGCAAGGGAAGAGGAGGAGGGATGACAGCGGCATCCCGGACAGCTGGACCGTGTCCTCTCCCTCCTCCGCCCCACGCTGGAAGCAAGGGCTGGACGTGGCTGAGGGGGCTGCTCTGCATCCCTTTGCACCGCTGCATGATTCCTCATGCAGGCCCTGGGCTTCTCCCTCCACCGTTCAGGGGGAGGACAGGGGTGGCCCTGGGTAGATCACCTCTCCGCTCGAGGAGGCTGAGAGTGGGCCGGGGTCCAGGATGGGGTTGGGGCAGGGATGCTGGTGCCTTGGAGGGCAGCGTGGTGCAGGCTGGGCTGGCCTTCGGGTGAAATGCATTTTATACCCCAGCACAAACACCCCACACAAAGCCCCAGCCGGCATTTGCACCCGCTTCACCGCCCCGGCTCCCAGGGGTGCGTCTTGTCGGGTTACGGTGCTCAGCAAACCCCGCTCCCTTCCTCACACCGTTCAAACCACCTCCCAGCCCCAGACTGGTGGGAGCTTCAGCAAATGCCGATGCTCCATGGGGATTTACACCCATTGAACATCAGCCTGTGCACTCCAGACGAGCGGCACTGGCTCTGCTCTGCCCTCTTGGCTGGGTCCAGAAGTCAGTCTACCCCCCCACCATCACCCCTAACAGGGCTGGCTGACCTGAGGGTCCCATCTGGACCATTTCAAGAGCTGCCGGCTGCATGGTAGAGCCCTGCATGGCCCAGTCCTGCATGGCCCAGACCTGCACGGCGCAGGTCTCAGCCTGTCCTCCTGCCCTTTTCTTATCTTGGACCCTACAAGGACAGATCTAAACTTCAGCTGCTGCATCCCTGGGGGAGAGGACAGCCCCAACCTGGCTGTTACAGCTGCCCTAAACCCTTCTCCGAGCAGTTTTGTGGAGCAAAGCACCAGGTTTGCCAAGCACTGGACACCCCAGGTCCCACTGACTGCAGCCCAGTCCAAGCCCAAGGTGCCACTGAGGTGGCTGGCCACCCCCAGGGACCCCTGGCCACCGCTGCTCAGGGACACAGGGTGGCCAGCTGGACCCCTGGCCGATCGCTGCAGGAAGCCAAGGATGAAACTGCAGCTTGTTCTTTCCAAAGCTCAAATGAAATGTAAAACCAGGGAGGTCCGAGAGAGAAGTCAACCTTAAAGACCAAGCTCTGGGCTGGTGGCAGCTGGGGTGGGGAAGCACATCCCTGCTGCTATAAACCCGCTCGGGGCTGAACGATGAACCGGGGGCCCCATCCAGCCCCTGGGACATGCGGAGCTGAGGCAGCCGTCCGGCAGGAGGCAGGGCAGGGAGGCTCACGCTGGCTGGGGTCCAGCAGTGTGGCTGGCAGCACAGCATGGCTCTCCCCATGGCTGGCACCACCGCGGCTGCAAAGCAGACCCAAGCCATGCTGGAATGAGCCGGCTTGGTGAGCTGGGTGCAAGTCAGCTCCCGGCCATCCTGCTCTGCACATCCCTGCCTGCCCCGGGCAACTTGGTTTTGTTATCCATCACGCGGGAACGGCCCGGCTGTGCAGCCACCGGCTTGTCGGCACAGCAGGTCTCACACCCAAATTTCCCCACAGAGCTCCAGCAGCGGATGCCGGAGGGAGGGTTGGCACGACAGCTCCTTTGTGCCTTTCCCAAGCAATACCGCCGAATGTTTGCTGGGGGTTGATGATGAATGCTCGCCAATTAAAAAAAAATCCCACTGCTGGAGGTGAGCGCAGTGGGGACGGGGTCACCCCCGGCTGTCAGGGCACCTGTTGATGGTTGTGCCAAAAAACCTGCCCGGGTAAGGGGGGCAGGGCAGCCTCCTGCAGCAGGGCTGGGGCTCACCCTGCAGTGTGGCTAGGGCTCATCCTGCAGCTGTGTTGGCCCCAGGAGCTCAGCCTCAGCAGACATAGAACATGACCCGTTAACTAAGCAGAAAAACCCACATGGGCCAAAAAAGCCAGCTTAAGCAACCTCTGTGCATGTGGGGCCACCCAAGCTGGGACGACTGACAGCCAGAGCATCTCAGCCCCCTGGGATCCAGGGGTGGCTGAGCTTCCCGGGCCATCCCGGGGGTCAGCGTGGCGTGGGTTGCCGCCTGATTTCACGGCCAGGTTTGCCGCTGTCACAGCTCCCCCAGCTCCCCCCGAGCAGACGAATGAAGGGCCATGACCTTCGGGATGCTGGGATCACAGCACGCGACCTGCCCACACGTAGATGCAAGGTCAGTGGCAGAGCCAGCAACTTGGCCTGGGTTTGCTGAACGCTGGCAGCCCCATCCTCCCTGCTGTGGCCCCGCCGGCAGGCATCCCTGAAGCCATAAAGGCTGCAGAAGCTTGCTGGGGAACAGGACGAGCAGCTACCTGCTGGCTCCCACACTCACAGCCCTGGCCAGTCCTTTGGTCCCCAGCTGTGATCCCAGAGAGGCAGGATGGGACCTGAGTGGAGAGATGGATGCACACAGGCTGGAAACAGCCAGGACCAGGGTAAAGGACATTTTTGCACAGTGAGAAGACAGGGACTGAGTGCACCCGAGTGCAGATCCTGGCCCCTCCGAGCCCCCCAGGCAGCATTTGGGGACGATCCATGGGAAACAAAGAGCGTCCTGGGGAAGGGGGTGTTTTCATTCCGGCCCAGGAAAGCAGCCAAACCCCAGCACATGCTTGTTCCCAGGCCTTGGGCCCAGCAGCACAGCAGGCTGGTGGCCTTGGGACATGAGGTTTGCTCCCATCCGGCTCGCCCAAGGCTGTGAGTGCGGCCAGGGCCGGCAGGGTGGGGGCAGGCGAGGCGGGAGAGGCGGGCAGGCTCCGGGCTCCGGGGGTCCCCAAGGCCGGGGTACGGCCACCAGCCATCGCTCCTAGGAGGGATTCCCGTGCGATTCCTAACGCAGAGGGAAACGGGCAGGAGGTGGAAGAGGAAGGGTGCGACTGGGAAGCATTTTAGGATGGGGCTGTGCATGTGTGAGCGACCGATGCGGCGTGTGTGTGTGTGTGTGGTGTGTGCAGCGTGCTCAGCAGTCTGGCTCTTGTTCTGGCAAAAGTGCTTGTGCGGTAGGAATAAACATGCTGAGGACACATCCAAGCCAGTGCAAACAGCCCCTGACCGAGCCGCTCTCTCCAAATCTTCTGTTTTCTTTCTCTTCTTTTCCTCTCCTCCCTTAACCCCTTCGGGAGCCCGGGGGACCAGTGCCGGCAGCCCAGGGAGCTGCTGGACCCAAACCTTACAGGACCCCGGGTCTGGCTGCAAGGAAGGGCTGTCCCTGCGAGGGGACACCGACTGGCTGCCTGGCTCCCCCCAGCACGGGGCTGCTTCCCTGGGCTGGCTCTGCTGCCAGCGAGCCCCCAGCCCGGTGCTGTCCTCCCTCTTCTTCCCCCTCCTCGTCTGTCCCCTCCAGTGCAGCCCCACAGCAGCTCATCCTCTCCCCAGCAGCAACAGGAGGTCCTGGGGAAAGGGCTGCTCCCCCTCCACATCCCCAGCCCACCGCGGCCAAGGGCAGGCTGGATGCTGGCAGGGAGGCACCCGGTCCCAGGCAGGACCAAGGAGCCCCTGCCATGGGGAAAACATCCCGGGGGTCTCCGGGAAGCCCACCTCCACCCTCCAGTCTGCCCAGAGGTCCCTCCATCCTGGGGTTTGCCCATGCTCGTGCTGGAGGAACATGTCCTGCAACAGCGCTCTGCCCCCACGGGCACCGAGAGCCTTCTCTGGCCAGCGTCCCGCCGGGACGGCCACAGAGTCCAGGGCAACTCCGGTAAGCCTAGGGATGCTCGTACTTGCCACGCTCACCTCTTTCTTCTTTCCTTTTCTCCCGTGGGGAAGCAAAGCTCTCTGCTCTCCTTGTGCTCCAGCTGTGCCCAGGGAGGGTCAAGCCCCTGCTCCCCGCATCGTGCCTGGACCCCGAGATCCCAGCCGGGAGCTGGGGGCCGGCAGCGCCCAGATCTCCTCGCCTGCTCTCCTCCAGTCGCGCCGCGCAGGGCAGGGTGAACAGCGGGGAGAGGGGCGGGAGGAGGGGAGTGGGGAAATGAAACTTTAATAGCACAGAGCCCCTTTTGTTTCCCAGCATATGGGATATTTCATACATGCTGAAGGCATTAACCACCTATATTCTTCAAGCACTCGCAGCAGTTGGGAGCACAGCCCCGCTCTCTGCTCCGGGGCACAGTGTCTGTCCCGGGGGGCTGGAGGCAGCAGCGAGCAGCCCCTCTGCCGTGGCACCCCTCCCTTTGCGGGGGGGACCCTTAAACAGAGCCTGGAAAACTGCTCGGCTTCACCAGGATCACCCCTCTGCATGATTTTGTCCCTCCAAAAGAGCAGCCAAGCCCCCAAACGGTTTTTGAGACATTCTGCGTGTCCCTGCCGTGAAGGGGACGGAACTGGCCCTGCCATCTCTGGGGGGCTGAGACCCTAAAGAGCCCTCCCATCCCGGGGACACAGCAGAGCCCCATGGTCCTGTGGAGCTGTGACTAATGGTGGCAGAGAGGGGCTGGGGAGGGCTGGCGGTCTGCACCCTCCCTGCCTGCGCTCCAAGGACACGAGAGCATCCTTGGGAGCAGGGAGCAGGCAAGGTGCTGGCAGAGCTGGGCTGGAAAATCCCCGCATTGCATATCCTCATGCTGTTCACCTGTTTCCCCACTCCATCTAGCTTTGTGGCACCTGGGGACAGACCACGGTGCCTGTAAAACCGGGTGACACCAATTTTGGAAGCAGGGAAGGGGCACCTCCAGGTCCCTAGCACAGAGGGAGGCTGGCACCGCTCCCTGCAGATCCACTGGGCATCTCAACGTGGGATGGGGACATCCGGGGTCCCTGGCATTGCGTCCCTCCCTGCTTCCCATAGAAGAGATGTTGGCTTTGACCTCTGGGCAGGAGAGGACATCAGCTGCTGGCAAACCTCTGAGCGGGGTTTGAGACAGAGAGGACTGCTGATGTGCTGGGTTTTCCCCAAATTGTGTGGACCCTTCAGCACTGGGGCCCTTGGTGGAGCCTACCCCCTGCCCCAGCATGCATGGGGTATAACCGGAGTGGGTTCCCCTTCCCCAGCTCTCACATTTTCGGCCAGCCATGGGGGAAGGCATCAGCCCAGCCCGGCCGGGGTGAAGGGACACGTTGTCCATCCTGCAGAGCCACAGCTCAGCCTGTCCCCGAGTCCCCAGCCCCACGCTGTGCTGGGTACCCGGTAAATCGGTACTTTGTCCGGTGTTTATCCAGTCACACTCTAATTTGAAATAAAAAACGCAGCCAGTAAAAGGCCTTTATAGCTCTTCAGAGCTCATAAACCTGCAGCGCAGGCGGACGGGGGCCAGCCGATTGGGGGCCGCTAGGAAAATTTATTGCAGATTTTGGTAAGTTAAACATTACAGCTCTGTGAGCCCCGGGACTGGTTTGCTGAGCAGCTCCCAGCGGCAGGGATGGAACAAGGGATGCTTTATTGGGGGAGGGAAAGGGAGGGCTTGCAGGCCTTACCCAGACCCACAGTTAACATCAGCCCAGTTTTAGATCAGCTCATTTGAAAGGCAAGGCAGGCTTTGCACGGCCTGGATCCAGAAGCTCCGGCATGAGGATGGATCCAGGCTGTATATCCTCTAGACACAGGGACACATCATACCAGGACGTGGCCAGACCTCACAAGCATCCCCGGGGCGATGGCAAACGGGACCGTGCCGACACCTCCTTATGCCACGGTCTCTGGCTCAGTGGGCGACCTTGTGACGAGCTCTGCCGTGGGGCAGGAAGAGCCGGGACAAGGTGGCCAAGTTTGTCGTGGGAGTCAGGAGAATTTGGAGAGAATGAGAGGAAGCGGCCGGGGTGGGGAGCATGCGAGGGAAGGCGGGTAGCAGGAGGGAAGGCATTTTTTCCTTGCCAGTGTCTTGGCTGCTTCGGTGTGAACTGCTATAAATTTGCTCCTTATCTCTCAGGCCATTTAATGTTTTCATGAAAAGAAAATAGTCTGCAGGAAAAAAAATGCACTGATAAACTATCCCTTTGGCGTTGGGAGGAATGTTGAACGTCTCTAATCAGCAGGGTCTGGGTCTTGGGGCTCTCGCGGGGCTGGCGGGGAGCTGGGAAGTTGCAGAATCGGGGCAATGCCTGGAGCAGGCTGACCCAGAGCCCTCCCAGGGTGGGGGTGTCAGCATCTGCACCCCTGGGTGCCCCTCACACTGTGCGAGGGGATGGGGAGGGCTGCACCGGGGCTGTGGTGGCCCGTGTGGATTAGCAGCGGCTGTAGTTGGGACTGCTCTGGCCATGCCTCCCCACAGGCTCCGACACCTCACTGGGGACAAATTAAACCAAATACTGCCAGAAAGAATAAAAACTGGGAATTCGAGGGGTAAATTAGCCTCCCCGTGGGAATAGGGATATGGATCCAAATCTCTCTTGGCTGCTGCCCAGGGACAGGCAGGGCAGGCAGGGGCACAGGCTGTGCCAGAGACCCACATGTGGCTTAGCACCTCTGGCACCCGCAGCCCTGGCCTGCGCCCGTACCCGTGGAAAAGCCGAACTGGAGCCCCGAAAACCCCATGCAGCTGGAAGCAGCTCTTCCCTGGGAGAGCTGGCCTGCGGACAAGCTGCTCTTTTGATTTACAGCCACAAAAGCAAATCCTGCAGGAGCTTCCCACCGCATAACTGTGTCGTTGTGACAGATCAGACGTGATGGCACGAATCACCGCTGGAGCATCTCCCTGCCCCTGTGCTCTCCCCCTGCTCCCGCTGAGGACCAGGATGCAGGGCTAGGGGCACCGGCTTGCAGTCCCTGGGCACGAGCATCCCCCCGTGCAGGATCAAGCACTGTCCGGTTGCACTCCTGTAACGTTTGGGCACTGAGCTACGTCCATGAGGTTTCTTCCTTCCTCCCAACGCCCGGTGACGGACTGGCATTGTCCCACACAATAGTGCATCCCCAGCCGGGAGCATCCCCATAGTGTGGCAGCCCCGAAGGCCATCCCACCTGGCAGGCTGGGGTCGGCAGAGCCGCGGCACGGGGACGTGTGAGCCTCCGAGGCGCAGCTTCGTGAAAAACAAAAAAGCAAGCAAAAAATGTGACCACGAAGGGGATTTTTCAGGGTGGGAAGGAATGACGAGTGCTGATTCCCGTCCCCCCCTCCCTTTTTTTCCCCTCTTTGGTAATGTTTCATTCTGTATTCCAAGAGATCAGAAAAGTCACTTCAAATGAAAAAATCAAACCCTTCTGTTTCAACGCACTCCGCAGCCCAGCATCCTCACGCACCAACACACCCACATACCAGCTTTCCTCCCAAACACAGCCCCAGTCCAGCCGAGCCCGTTTCCAGGCAGCGTTTCTCCTTGGCCAGCCCCATATCCGTGCACCTCGCCTCCCCTGCCAGCCCTGCTCCCAACCCCACCCCGCCATCCACATCCCCTCTCTGCAGGCAGACACATTTTCGTGCACATCCATCACGTGGAAATAGGATGTGCGTTTCGGTGCCAAAACACGCACGGACAGCCGCGCCAGCAACGCCTGTGCGGCTGCACAGAGCTGCTTGTGTTTCGGCAGGTCGCACAGCTGTCTCTTGGGGGAAGGTTTTGGCTGTACCTGGCATGGTGGGAAGGGGCCGGGAGCCGGCACTTGCCATCGACATTGACCTGTGGAAATTGGTGTTATGCCAGGTCTGTCGCTCTTTGCTTTAACATCTGCCTATGCGCCTGCTCTCGCCTTTCCATGGGGCTTTTTCGTGCCTTTCAGAGCCAAAAAAATTCCATTTCGCAAAGTCGGGGGTTGCTTGGCTTGTGGGTGGACTGGCAGCACCGCTGGCATCGTGGTGGCATCATGGGATGAGGACAGCGGCCATGTGTCGGCCGTGGGCAGCCAGCATCCTCCTGCCAACGGGTGTGGGCAACCTGGGGCTGGGGGCATGAGGGTCCCCAGGTCTTGCTTCTGCAAAGCTCCCGGCGGCAGTTCCTGGGGGGCTCCGGCGCAGCCCCGACACCACCACTGCTTTTCCTGCCCTCTGGAAGAACACCCCATCCTGCCGCCGTCTGCCTCTGACGCAGGCGGTTTCATTTCCAGACGGGCCACGCACCCCCTGAGCCCGAGCCAAAAAAAAGACCCTTTGTTCAGCTCAGCAAATGGGGCCCGCGCCACCGGCTGACCCCACCGCCCCACACCAACCTCCGCCAGCCAAAAACACAGCAACTGCTGTCCCATGGGGATGCGGACTGGGACGTCGGCAGCCCCCGACACTGCGTCTCGGGTCAGGATCAGTGCCCAGGGATGCTGGTATGGGTTGAAGCGGGTGTACGGGTATGGAGCAGCTCCGTCCTGCCGAGAGGGACAGACTGATGGATGGAAGGCTGCTCTACAACTAAATCTCTCATCTCATGGTTGTTTGAGATGGGCAAACCATCACTGGGAAATACCAGAGCCGCCGAGCTCGCCGGGGTGGGATGGGGGAGCGGGGACGGCGCTGAACAAGCTGCTGCTAATGAGAAGCAGGCTGAGAGCCCAGAGTCGCCTCCCCACTCCCCTCTCACCTCTCGGGGTCAGCTTGTATTTTCTTAAGTCCTGATTGCCGAGAAATTGGAGGCTTGTGTGCCGGTGAGTTCTGGTTAGCTAACGGATGGCCCAGGGCAGGGAGCGCCAACACTGCCGAGCTGGGTTAAGCGCTTTGAAGCAAAGGGAGCCTGACAGGAGATGGGTTTAAGGTTTGGAAGGGGTTGGGGGCAGACCCTGGCATCTCGCACCCGTGCTGAGCGGGGCGCAGGACCCATGGGAAGCTGATCGCCCTGATATCCTGCTCTGGCAGGAGCGCCCTGGGTGCACCGGGTTGGGAATGGCAGCAGCACATCCAACGGTGCTCGGCTCAGCCCCGGTTTTCATGTGGGAGAAGAGGAACCCCCGAGTTGCCGACTTGGGGAGGAAATGAGAGCAGAAAAATGCGATAAACAGCTGTAAAGCCCAGCCCTGGCTCTGCACTGCTCCCGCCGTCGCGGGTCTGCCCTTCAGACTGTTTATGGAAAGCCCAGTTTGCCGAGAAATCCATCTCCCATTTCCTGTTGATCGCTGGAAGCCAAGGTCCGCGCTCAGCCAAGGGCTGCTGCTGCTCGCTCACGTCTCTCGGTAACACGGAGGAAGGGCTGAGCCCAGGCCAGCTTGCCCGGGTGTCCCAGGGGACTGGGGGTAACGGTCCCAAGGGACTGAGAGCTGCATCTCCCTGGGAGCAGAACAAAGCTCCCGGGTGAGAGCTGGGCACCCCCAGCCCCTCTCAGACCCCCGGGCAGGGAGGCGTTGGGTGCTCCCCCCGATGCTGCTAAGCACCAAGAGCAGCTGCAAGGAGGTGCGTGCAGGCTTCCCGCACCCACCTGCACTGATCCAGGGTCAGTAACACCCACGCGCTTCCAGCAACAGCCCCTTGAACCCTCGGTGCACGCAGGTGTCCACCAAACGCTCTGAGCCGCCCAGCTGGGGACAAGCGATGGACTCCCCCCTCTGCTCCCTCGCTGCTTCTCCCTCCCCGTTCTGACCCCAGTGTCTGCCTAACTCGAGCCCCGGCGGGTGCGGATGGAGCCCGCCGCTCTGCGTAAGCTCGCTCAAGGCCAACACCATTGTTGCTGAGGCCGTGCCGAGCGGGAGCGAAGCCAAGCGGGGCCGGAGCCACAGATGCCGCCGCCGTCGACTGAGTCATCGGCCGGAGGAGCTGAGCGAGGGAGAGCCGGGTGCTGACCTGAAATCCAGCCGATTTTTTTTCTCTGAATCAGGGCAGGGAGGAAGGGAAAAAAGCTGGGGGAAGGGGGAAGCAAGGAGTGGGGTTAGGCTGCTCAAATCTCCCCTCTTTCCAACCGCTCTGGAGGGAGATGGGGCCAAGGCAATGGCCAGGGTGATGGCGAGGGGCTGCGGAGAGCCGTGATGGGGATGGTCACGCCAGGGGCTGCAAGGAGAGGGAGGGGGCTGAGAGATGCCAGGGGGGTGCATGCCCACGCTCATCCCAACTGACATGTGGAGGAGGAGAAAGGAGGAAAAGAAACAATGAGAGCTTCCCGCACCCTCTGCCGCATCCCCTCGCTGGGCTGCGGTCCCCGTCAAGGCAGGGATGGGGACACTCTCCTGGCACAGACCTCATCCAGCCCGAGCGCGTGGATGGATCTGAGAGATCCCCCCAGGGACCGTCCCATCCCAGCAGCCCTGGAGATGAGCAGAGCTGGGGGGGTGGGGGCACGTGTGATTCCTGCTGGCCGAGGAGGGGTGGCTGCACCCCAAAAATCACCCCTGAGTGTTCAGATGGGTAAAACGAGCCCACCCCATAGCCAGCCGGGGCTGTCTCTCCTCCCCCTCTCTCCTTTGCCTTCCCGCGGTCCTCAGCAATGAGATAACCCCAAGGGCTCCCAGAGCGGGGCTGCGTGGGCAGAAAGATGAGCCCCTCCCCGGCCATGCCATCCCCTCCCCAAACCCCAGCAGCAATCGCCATTGCAGGAAATCCTGTCTGTAGCCCTTCCATGGGGCTTCACAGACCCCCCAGGCAACCCCAGCACCAGAGCCAGGGGAGAATAACCCCCCCTGACTCCCCGAGTCCCTACCCCCCGGGCTGCTCCCCACCAGCAGGGAGGGGTCCGTCAGCCCGGCCGGGGCGCAGGGACTGTCACCCATGTGGTCACCAGCTGCTTGGAAAACTTTCCCTGTCTCTGGGTCCTAAGTACAGATTTTTATAATTATTAGCCTTGGTAATTTACTGTAAAATATTTATTCTGGCTCATTCCGAGGCGTTTGATTCGTGTTGGGTCCGTATGGCTTTTGGGGGGGATGTGCACGGGGAGGCACATGGCTGCGTGGGGCTGGATGCTCCGCTCCCATCCTGTATAAATATCCATGTGGATGTGTGTGGCCCAGGGAAGAGGCCCCGGCGGCGTCCTGGAGTGGAGGTCCAGCTATCAGTGCCGCTCCTCACCCCCTCCCCACTGCAACCTCCCCGCCCCAAAGGCCCCCAGGCGCCCACAGACTGCACCCACCTTCGTGCTGCAGGGCTTGCTCCCAGCAGACCCCGGCCGATGGGACTCCGTTCCTGCGCCAGAGCTGATCCTGAGGACAGCCGGCTCGCCTACATGGGGGTGCACAGCTGGGACCCCCCCAGGGACATCTGCTGCAGGAGCCGGTGGGTCTCAGCTCCGGCAGTGATAGCATTGCATGCTCCAACACCTCAGCCAGAGCCGGCGGCTGTGAATCCGTGTCAAGGAGGAGGCCAGCAACTGCTCTCCCAGCGCCGCCAAAATAAGGGGGCAGCTGCTGTTCCCCTCACGCCTTTGCCAGGCCAGGAGCGGCACTGTGGCAGGGGCAGGAGGTGCTGGGGCTGTGCCGGCCGGTGAGCAGGCTGCAGGCAGAGGTGGTCCTGTTCTCACCCTCTTTTTCGCTAGGGCTGAGGGGGAGCTGGAGGGTTTTGGGAGGTGCGAGCAGCTGTGAGCTGGATGCCCAGGCCTGTTCCTGGCACAGCATCTGGAACGTGGCAGGGAGCCAGCCCAGCTTTCATGGCTGCTGGCAGCATTGTCCTCCTACTCGGCTTGCTGGTCCTGCCGTGAGCCCCGATGGGGGGGGACGGGCACTCAGAGCATCTTCCCGGTGGCCCTGGGGATGGTGCATTGCAGGGGAGCGTGTGTGTGTGTGTGTGGCAGTGGCATCGCACGTGGACAGGACCAGCCCGTCCCCTCTCTGCCGCAGGGTCTGGCGGTGGCACTGCTGCCCGGCTGCACAGCACCCATGTGGCCACCAGCCCTGCTGCACACAGCATAGGGGAGGATGGAGGCGATGGCCTGTGTGGAAGGGACGGTGGGGAGAAAGCATCCCGGCAAACTCAGGTGAGGGTGGGTGGATGGAAGTGGCAGGGAAGGTCGAGGAGACAGAGGGTCCCAGGGGTGGCTGCGGCGAGCCCAGCACACCTGGGTGGTCAGCGGGGCTGGGCTGCTCATGCCTGGCTGCAGAGGAAGCGCTGGGACACGGGGGCTGATGTGGGCTTCCCGCCACACTGTGCAAAGGGTGAAGGGGTCCCCGAGCACCCTTCCCCGCCTGCTCTGGTGCTGGGACCCACGTCACGGCTCTCCAAGTCCCAGTGGCTCCAGCAGCGGTGTCCCTCATGGTGCACAGGGAGGGACCAGCGGTGAAACTCAACCCAGATGTGCAACAGTGGGAAACCCTTTAACATTTCCCTCCTCTGTACCTGAAGTTAGAAAGCCCCTCTAGCAGCTTTAGCTCCCGAGTTTCTCCTCTCTCGGTCCCCAAGTGCCCTGCAAAGGAGCCACAGACCTCGTCCTGGGGAGGGATGAGGACAGGGACTCTCTGGGGATGCTCCAGCAGCTCTGGGCAGTGCCAAGGTTTTTGGGGAAGGCAGTATCCCCGCCTGGGGCCAGCAGGCAGGGGAGAGGCAACCAGCCCACGGAGAGCACCATCCCAAAAGCAAGCTTTGCACCAGCAAAGAAACAGCACCGAGGCCCCACAGGGCTTAAAAAGAGGAGGAAAAGTATTAAAATGGTTGAAAACTCTGTATTATGTGGGTTAAGTTACACCTCCACGGCAGTGCCAGCCCCTTGGCGGTGGGAATGTGCTGGTACCGGCAGGACTTTTGCTGCTCCTTGAGCCCAGAGAAGTTGTATCTGTGTTTACACAGCTCGAAGCTGGGCTTGCTGAATGAAAAGCTGCCAGGACAGCTAGAGCCATCTGCATCTTGTCACCCTTTGCACACCCGTAGCGCCTGGAGCCTCGTTTAACGTCTGCCTTTGCTTTTCTCCAGGGCTCAGCGTTGCCTCGCAGCCCTTCCTCATCCTAAAGCTGCCCTGAGCCTCCCGCCACGGCCTCGCTCCGCCTGCCTCCCAGCTGTCCCCTGCATTATTAACCCAGAACCACCTTATCAGCCCCTATCTTTTTCCACTCGTGTCTGGTTCTAGCTTTGCCAGCCGACAGCACTTGCATTAGGAGCCAGAAGACATGGGGACACCCCTTTGGCGCTGACCCTGCCAGCTCCGGCTGCGAGAAAGCCACCAAGCACTGGGTCCCTGGGGAGTCTTGTTCCTCGGGGAGCTGGAGCTGCCCCCCATTTCGTCCCCCTGCACCCCTACAGCCCCTCTGTGGGGGCACAACCAGCTGCCTCCCTGCCCTGAGACCCTCGGGAAGCAGCCCCGGCTCCCCCCAGGCTCGGAGCTGCTCCAACACCTGGTTTTAATAATAAACGGCGCAGGAAGGGACAAAGATGCCTTGCACGAGGACGGCGGGATGCGGGATGGCGGGGGGGCAGGTGGGGAGGGAGCTCAGACCCCCGGGCAGGGAGGCGTTGGGTGCTCCNCTCCAACACCTGGTTTTAATAATAAACGGCGCAGGAAGGGACAAAGATGCCTTGCACGAGGACGGCGGGATGCGGGATGGCGGGGGGGCAGGTGGGGAGGGAGGGGGGACATGGGGCTGGGGTGAGGGGGATGCTAAGGGGGGCACCAGCCCAGGAGCTTCGTGGGGTTGGAGGGGTCCAGCTCCCAGCTGGGTCGCAGCCCTGAGCTGCCCATCACCACATCTCCTCTTTACAACAACAACCACTTGCAGAACTGGGTTAACTACAGCCACCAGAAAGCCAGGATTAACGGACA
Source organism: Steatornis caripensis (assembly GCA_013398225.1). NCBI lineage: Eukaryota > Metazoa > Chordata > Aves > Caprimulgiformes > Steatornithidae > Steatornis > Steatornis caripensis. The sequence continues at coordinate 63,757 of VZSC01018836.1, forward strand.
TTGGTTATAAGACAATTTTCCCAGATGGAAGAAACAACTTTTTGTCATCTGTCCTTTGACTTTTCAAGTCTATTTCACATCTCCAGCATTTTCTGATTTAGGCAGTGACACTGAAATGGGCGATTCGTATTTACAGTCTTAGGCATTGTAAATATATATAAATGTCTTACAATTACATAGAAGACATTCTATACATGTGTATCTTCAAAACAAAACCTACAAACCTTTACAAGAAAATGTACAACTCCTACAAAAAGATTTCTGTCACTGGCTTTGTGATCCAGGGGTAGAGGAACTTATAATAAAATATAATAAATATAAATATAAATAAATATAATAAATAAAATATAATAAAAATACATTTACATTTTTCAGAGACCAGAATTTAGCATTATTTTATCACAAAGTGTAAATATGTCACTTCAAAATCACGAGAGGCATTAGAAGAAATATTTTGCATGGCTCTTATTCAAGGACTTGGTGACTTGCCCCCTGCCTAGGCATCGACCCCTCTGCAGTCACAGCTCCCACGACAAGGATGCGGTAAGTGCCAGGGCTGGAGAGCCAAGGTCACGTCCCAGCAGCTGCAGGGGTCATGCAAAGGGACACGGCCCTTCGGCGGGGCTGGCACAGCCGCTGTCCCCTCCCAGCACACAGCACTGCTGGGTCACACTGCCCAGGGGCTCAGGAGGCTTTCGGCTGCCCCAAATCTGACCTTCCACGAGGGTCCCATCACCCCAGCAGGAGCCTGACCGCAGCCAGCACCCCACCAGCAGCACCTCTGCCACCTCCCTGTCCATGCAGGTCCCAGTGTGTCACACCCACACCCCACTGCCACGACAATATCCCCTGGGAGAAGGTGCCCAGCCTGGAGTAAAGGGCTGCAGAAGATGGAGAAGCCATTGCCGCCTTCGCAATCCCGCCACGGTGTGAAATATTTGCGTCATCTGGTTTTAAGCTCCCACCATCTGGTCCAGGGATGCCTTTCTCGGGGGAGCAAGGGGCTCCTCCGCGGCTGGTGAGCTCTGTTATTTATAGGGTGCAAACCCACCCTTGTTTCTCCCTGTGACAGAGCAGTTTCCACGGCCCTTCCCAACCCCCTCGCTAGGTTTTCAGAGCCGAGGTCTTGAGCAGGTTCGTGCTTGCCGGACGCAGCCTCTTTCATGTCTGTCTTCGGAGCAGCAGAAAGAGGAGGTCGTAGCTTGGTGGGGAGGGTCACAGCAAGATTTCTCCAACACAAAACCATGGCACAGACAACTTTTGATTGAAGTAATCCTGATTTCTACTAAATCTCATTGTAAAGCTTGATTTCAATGTCGAGATTCAGCAGTCTGTGCAGGCTGGACACAGCACGGAGCACTTGGAGGAGGGACCCATCCCACCCAAAAACTTCCGAGCAGCCCCACCTCCGTCGGCTGTGGGAAGCCAACACAGGAGATGGCTTTCAAATCATCCGAGAGGTTTCTTTCTTTGTCTCGCCACCCGCTCTGCTCACCAGGGGATGGAAGGCACAATGTCCCGCTGCAGGGGTTTGCATCCCACATGCCCCCAGCACCCGCACGGAGCCAGGGCACCACTGGCAGTGGGGCAGGAGGAGCCGGATGGGGTGTACATGCACCCCGACTGCTGGCACTGCCCCCTTGTTCCCCAGCTGGACATGCTGTGAGACCTCTCTCCTTCCCCCATCTTCCCAGGTCTGGGCAACCAGTGGTGGTTTTAAATCAAGTGAAGCTGTGAAACTGCGAACTTCACTCCCGTTCCCCCCTTTTGCGAGCGGGCTGTGAATACCCACCGTGCCCAGGGCTGTGCCATATGTGGCTGAGCCGTGCTCTGCAGTAGCAGATGGAGCTGCTTCAGGAGCAGGGGTCTGTAAACCAACTGACCTTCCAGGCTTATAACCCCCCAAGTGATTCTGTCAAGAACACAGGAATCTCTCAGCTTTTCCCTCTTCCTGCAGCTCCCACCCCGCTGACCGGTCTGATGGAGCTCTGGGAGCACAGCACTGCGCCTCCAGCCCTCCTGCCAAAATCCCTGTCCTGGTGACACCCATGCGGCACGTGGCACGGCCGGTCAGACCTCAGCAGGACCTGGGGAGGTCAGGGGCTCAGTGTCAATGCCGGTGCGGGTGGCTCTGCACGGCTGTGGGGTGTCAGGGTGTCATGCACCAGCTGCATGGGGAGCAGGACCACAACCACCCCACTGCTCCGGGAGGCTCATGGGGGGACGACCCAGCCCCTGTCCTGTGCAGCTGTGCAGGGAACACAGGAGGGAGACCACAGGCTACCTGCACTCACTGGCACATGCCAATAACAAGTTACCCCATCGCCTATGGCCAGCACCCCCAGCCCTGTGCCCAGCCAGGCGAGCCCAGCACCCTGCTGCCAGCATCCCTCCCTGCCTGCATCCCTCCCTGCCAGATTCCCTCCCTGCCAGCCCAGTAGTGCCTGGCCCCATGCAAACAGCAACCCGGGCACTGCCAGGCTCCACGTCCCTCCTGCAGCGGGGATGCACCAGCACATCCGCAGGCAGCCGGGGAGGATGTGGACGTGTTGGGGCAGAGACACGGTATGTGTCAGGACATGGATACGGGACGTGTCAAGGCATGGCTGTAGGATGAATCAAGGTGCAGAGAGCAGCCCTCGGGGCTGGACCAGACCCTGCTGTGGCTTGTGGTGGCCGGGAAAGCCAGCCCCCACCACGGCCACCACCACAGCCCTGCTCTCCCCTCCCACCTGTGGGCTGGGGCTGCACAGGGCCTGGAGAAGCCTCGAGCTCAGCTCTGAGACCCTCAGGACCCCCAGGAGGCTGCTGCCTCCCACCCCCTTCCCCACGCAGAGCCGCATGCGGTGGCCCAGGGCTCAGAGCTGGCCAGGGGCTGCCTTGGGGTCTCCAGTGAGAGTTTGCAGGATGAGGCCGCAGCAGGGACAGCCCCAGCAGCCCCCAGCTGAGGAGGGGGAGCAGCCTGGGGACACGGCGAGGTTTAGACCCCAACGGGGGATGCTGGCCAGGGCTCCATCTCCCTCCCAGGGTCCTGCCAGCTGCAGCCGCCCAGCCTCTGGCCCTTGCCCAGCCTGGCACAGATTTTGCCAAGCTTGCACATTTTCGGCAGACGCAGAAGCTCAAAAACATCACTGGTGCCAAGGCAGGCCATGGGTGAGGGGGGCAGAACTTTCCTCCCCAACAGCTCTCCTGGGGCCGTGGGAGGGCAGAGCCCTCCTCATCCTCCCAGGCACTCTGGAGCCATCACACAGGGCCAAGCTGTGCTCCTGGCCCTGTTAATTAACAACAAATTAACTCGCCGCTAAGCTGGGCAGCAGCTGGTCCCACCTGGCACAGCCCAGGGCCAAGCTGGTGGGGTTCCACGTCACCCAGGCTGGATGCGGACAACGGGGCCCAGCCCCACTGCTCTCTGCTGGGCTTGGGGACACCAGGAAGGGAACCACAGGTACTGGGCATAACGTGCATGGCCTGGCTCTGCTCCAGCATCGCCAAACATTAAAAGCCTCCTTGTTCAGGCAGGCAGCCACAGGGGTGCAGGCAGGCAGGCAGCCCCAGCTCTCCCTTCACAGCCCCCACCCCTCCGTCCGGCGGCTCCTGCAGCACCGCACATCGTTCGTCACTCCGACAGGTTCAAACAAACCCGGCTGGGATTAATTAGGCTCTGTCTTCGTTTCCTCCAGCGCTTCGCAGGGGCCGGGCTGCAGTGGGGGGGGGGCAGGCAGCAGACAGGCAGGCAGGCTGTGGTGGGCAGGGGGGAAAAGGCAAGTAGGGACCCACCCGGTCCCCCCAAACCCCTGCCCCAGTGCTAACCGTTGGTGCTGGATGCCATCCCAGCCGGTTGCATGCCCCGTCCCGGGAACACGAGGCTGCAGGCGGCCATGCACTGTGGCCGCATCCAGGACTAGACAGCTGCTGCCACCTCGTGCACAGCAGGATGCTCCCACGCACACCCCCTTCCTCCCCAAATCCCCCCAAAAGATGGGCCCAAAGGCCCCTGGAGGTGGATGGACACCCAGTGAGGGCTGGATCGTGCCAGCGAGGAGAGCAACAGGCAACAAGCAGCAAGTAAAACCAGAGCCCCCCGATTTATTAGCAGTTGGTTCAACAGGGCTTTACAGCAGCACCCGGGGCCTCTCCCAAGACCCCATGGAGGGGCAGAGGGGAGATGCAGCCCCCCACGGCCCCACGCACGGCTACAGGGGCTCCAGCCAAAACAACTGGGTGGGACCCCCTGCTGCCAGCGAGGTCACTCCATCACCCAGGGTGAAACACCGCGTTCCTCCCCCCCCAGCTGCCCTGGCCCACACTAGAGGCGAGGGCAGCATCCCGGGTACGGCGTCCCCCTCCAGCGGCGACTGTTGCCATCCCACATCCTGCGGAGCAGCTCCATCCGAGGGGAAATTTGGGCCCGTATCCCAGTAAACCCGTGACGGCTCAGTCTCATTTGCCAGCCCCAGAAGCAAAACCCAGGGGACAGGACGGGGTGCAGGGGAGGCAGAGCTGGGGCTGCAGCTCTGTCCAGCACCACCAGGATAAGGACACGGCTCCGGCTGGAAAACTGGCCCCACTTTTCCCACTGACCTTCGACCACATCACGTGTAACAACCAAAGAGACCACGCAAAACCCTCGAGGTTTAGGTACAAATTCTGGCACCGAAATAAAAAAAAAACCCTGCAAAATAGGAACCAAATGAACCCTCCCCCCACCCCCCCTGCACCCCAACATTATTAAAATACTTTTGCTTTTAATATTCAAGAGGTTTAAAGTTCTCAGCATCCTTCTGACTGCCGTTACCCCAACGTCTGCCCTGTCCCCGAGGACCAGCTCTCCTCCGCGCCAGGGGACGCCGGGCACTGCTCGGCTTTACCACAGGAAACACCACGTGTGTACAAGATCGCAAGGGGGGGCTTGGGGGGACGGAAGCGTGCCGGGGTCAGCACTCCGGGGTCAGTATGCCGGGGCCAGCACATCGGCCCCTTCGCCTGCTTGGCCACAGTCCCACCGTGATGCCCATGGAAGAGGAGGAAGAGGTTGAGGAGCTTGGAAACAAATGGAGATGACAAAACAAATCGTGCCCGAGTCTTTGAAAGAAAAATCCACCTTGTTCACAGCTCTTCCAAGTAGGTGTCAGGGGAATCCGGGAAACTCTTCTGCTTCCTGCCGCAAGGCTGACGACAGCAGGAGTGGGTCTGGGTCCCTCTGTGCTTTTGGTCTCCACTAGCTCCGTTCCTCTGCTCCAGCTCAGCAAAGTCGCCTCCAGTGTGCCCAGAGCAGCTCCTCCACCCTCAGAGCAGGAGGTGAGGGATGGCTCCACTGCCCTCAGGCCCAGGGCAGTCAGGGCCCATTTTGGGCAGAGAAAGGGGGAATTTGTGCCACTTCCCCATGCTGAAGCAGGGACGGCAGGGACCTCAACCGACAGGCCCAGGAATTAAAAAGGAAAAAAAATAAAACGAAAGAGAAACGGGTATGGGGTAGGCAGAGAGGTGGCAGCACGGGGACCACAGAGTCAGGCCACTGCTCAGGCAGCCTCCGGCGCAGCCATCCGCTCCTGGGGGTCCCCTCCAGGGCAGTGGCCGGGTATTGCTGAGGAAGGTCCCGCCGGGTGCAGGGGTCGGCCCTGCTCGGGTATTGCTGGGCGGGCAGCGGGCAGCAGCTACCTGGTGCTCTGCAGCTCCTCCCGCAGCCAGGTGGGCAGCGTCTGCCCCATTTTGTACAGGAGCTTGGAGAGCTCTATNAGAGCAGTTTCCACGGCCCTTCCCAACCCCCTCGCTAGGTTTTCAGAGCCGAGGTCTTGAGCAGGTTCGTGCTTGCCGGACGCAGCCTCTTTCATGTCTGTCTTCGGAGCAGCAGAAAGAGGAGGTCGTAGCTTGGTGGGGAGGGTCACAGCAAGATTTCTCCAACACAAAACCATGGCACAGACAACTTTTGATTGAAGTAATCCTGATTTCTACTAAATCTCATTGTAAAGCTTGATTTCAATGTCGAGATTCAGCAGTCTGTGCAGGCTGGACACAGCACGGAGCACTTGGAGGAGGGACCCATCCCACCCAAAAACTTCCGAGCAGCCCCACCTCCGTCGGCTGTGGGAAGCCAACACAGGAGATGGCTTTCAAATCATCCGAGAGGTTTCTTTCTTTGTCTCGCCACCCGCTCTGCTCACCAGGGGATGGAAGGCACAATGTCCCGCTGCAGGGGTTTGCATCCCACATGCCCCCAGCACCCGCACGGAGCCAGGGCACCACTGGCAGTGGGGCAGGAGGAGCCGGATGGGGTGTACATGCACCCCGACTGCTGGCACTGCCCCCTTGTTCCCCAGCTGGACATGCTGTGAGACCTCTCTCCTTCCCCCATCTTCCCAGGTCTGGGCAACCAGTGGTGGTTTTAAATCAAGTGAAGCTGTGAAACTGCGAACTTCACTCCCGTTCCCCCCTTTTGCGAGCGGGCTGTGAATACCCACCGTGCCCAGGGCTGTGCCATATGTGGCTGAGCCGTGCTCTGCAGTAGCAGATGGAGCTGCTTCAGGAGCAGGGGTCTGTAAACCAACTGACCTTCCAGGCTTATAACCCCCCAAGTGATTCTGTCAAGAACACAGGAATCTCTCAGCTTTTCCCTCTTCCTGCAGCTCCCACCCCGCTGACCGGTCTGATGGAGCTCTGGGAGCACAGCACTGCGCCTCCAGCCCTCCTGCCAAAATCCCTGTCCTGGTGACACCCATGCGGCACGTGGCACGGCCGGTCAGACCTCAGCAGGACCTGGGGAGGTCAGGGGCTCAGTGTCAATGCCGGTGCGGGTGGCTCTGCACGGCTGTGGGGTGTCAGGGTGTCATGCACCAGCTGCATGGGGAGCAGGACCACAACCACCCCACTGCTCCGGGAGGCTCATGGGGGGACGACCCAGCCCCTGTCCTGTGCAGCTGTGCAGGGAACACAGGAGGGAGACCACAGGCTACCTGCACTCACTGGCACATGCCAATAACAAGTTACCCCATCGCCTATGGCCAGCACCCCCAGCCCTGTGCCCAGCCAGGCGAGCCCAGCACCCTGCTGCCAGCATCCCTCCCTGCCTGCATCCCTCCCTGCCAGATTCCCTCCCTGCCAGCCCAGTAGTGCCTGGCCCCATGCAAACAGCAACCCGGGCACTGCCAGGCTCCACGTCCCTCCTGCAGCGGGGATGCACCAGCACATCCCCAGGCAGCCGGGGAGGATGTGGACGTGTTGGGGCAGAGACACGGTATGTGTCAGGACATGGATACGGGACGTGTCAAGGCATGGCTGTAGGATGAATCAAGGTGCAGAGAGCAGCCCTCGGGGCTGGACCAGACCCTGCTGTGGCTTGTGGTGGCCGGGAAAGCCAGCCCCCACCACGGCCACCACCACAGCCCTGCTCTCCCCTCCCACCTGTGGGCTGGGGCTGCACAGGGCCTGGAGAAGCCTCGAGCTCAGCTCTGAGACCCTCAGGACCCCCAGGAGGCTGCTGCCTCCCACCCCCTTCCCCACGCAGAGCCGCATGCGGTGGCCCAGGGCTCAGAGCTGGCCAGGGGCTGCCTTGGGGTCTCCAGTGAGAGTTTGCAGGATGAGGCCGCAGCAGGGACAGCCCCAGCAGCCCCCAGCTGAGGAGGGGGAGCAGCCTGGGGACACGGCGAGGTTTAGACCCCAACGGGGGATGCTGGCCAGGGCTCCATCTCCCTCCCAGGGTCCTGCCAGCTGCAGCCGCCCAGCCTCTGGCCCTTGCCCAGCCTGGCACAGATTTTGCCAAGCTTGCACATTTTCGGCAGACGCAGAAGCTCAAAAACATCACTGGTGCCAAGGCAGGCCATGGGTGAGGGGGGCAGAACTTTCCTCCCCAACAGCTCTCCTGGGGCCGTGGGAGGGCAGAGCCCTCCTCATCCTCCCAGGCACTCTGGAGCCATCACACAGGGCCAAGCTGTGCTCCTGGCCCTGTTAATTAACAACAAATTAACTCGCCGCTAAGCTGGGCAGCAGCTGGTCCCACCTGGCACAGCCCAGGGCCAAGCTGGTGGGGTTCCACGTCACCCAGGCTGGATGCGGACAACGGGGCCCAGCCCCACTGCTCTCTGCTGGGCTTGGGGACACCAGGAAGGGAACCACAGGTACTGGGCATAACGTGCATGGCCTGGCTCTGCTCCAGCATCGCCAAACATTAAAAGCCTCCTTGTTCAGGCAGGCAGCCACAGGGGTGCAGGCAGGCAGGCAGCCCCAGCTCTCCCTTCACAGCCCCCACCCCTCCGTCCGGCGGCTCCTGCAGCACCGCACATCGTTCGTCACTCCGACAGGTTCAAACAAACCCGGCTGGGATTAATTAGGCTCTGTCTTCGTTTCCTCCAGCGCTTCGCAGGGGCCAGGCTGCAGTGGGGGGGGGGCAGGCAGCAGACAGGCAGGCAGGCTGTGGTGGGCAGGGGGGAAAAGGCAAGTAGGGACCCACCCGGTCCCCCCAAACCCCTGCCCCAGTGCTAACCGTTGGTGCTGGATGCCATCCCAGCCGGTTGCATGCCCCGTCCCGGGAACACGAGGCTGCAGGCGGCCATGCACTGTGGCCGCATCCAGGACTAGACAGCTGCTGCCACCTCGTGCACAGCAGGATGCTCCCACGCACACCCCCTTCCTCCCCAAATCCCCCCAAAAGATGGGCCCAAAGGCCCCTGGAGGTGGATGGACACCCAGTGAGGGCTGGATCGTGCCAGCGAGGAGAGCAACAGGCAACAAGCAGCAAGTAAAACCAGAGCCCCCCGATTTATTAGCAGTTGGTTCAACAGGGCTTTACAGCAGCACCCGGGGCCTCTCCCAAGACCCCATGGAGGGGCAGAGGGGAGATGCAGCCCCCCACGGCCCCACGCACGGCTACAGGGACTCCAGCCAAAACAACTGGGTGGGACTCCCTGCTGCCAGCGAGGTCACTCCATCACCCAGGGTGAAACACCGCGTTCCTCCCCCCCAGCTGCCCTGGCCCACACTAGAGGCGAGGGCAGCATCCCGGGTACGGCGTCCCCCTCCAGCGGCGACTGTTGCCATCCCACATCCTGCGGAGCAGCTCCATCCGAGGGGAAATTTGGGCCCGTATCCCAGTAAACCCGTGACGGCTCAGTCTCATTTGCCAGCCCCAGAAGCAAAACCCAGGGGACAGGACGGGGTGCAGGGGAGGCAGAGCTGGGGCTGCAGCTCTGTCCAGCACCACCAGGATAAGGACATGGCTCCGGCTGGAAAACTGGCCCCACTTTTCCCACTGACCTTTGACCACATCACGTGTAACAACCAAAGAGACCACGCAAAACCCTCGAGGTTTAGGTACAAATTCTGGCACCGAAATAAAAAAAAAACCCTGCAAAATAGGAACCAAATGAACCCTCCCCCCACCCCCCCTGCACCCCAACATTATTAAAATACTTTTGCTTTTAATATTCAAGAGGTTTAAAGTTCTCAGCATCCTTCTGACTGCCGTTACCCCAACATCTGCCCTGTCCCCGAGGACCAGCTCTCCTCCGCGCCGGGGGACGCCGGGCACTGCTCGGCTTTACCACAGGAAACACCACGTGTGTACAAGATCGCAAGGGGGGGCTTGGGGGGACGGAAGCGTGCCGGGGTCAGCACTCCGGGGTCAGTATGCCGGGGCCAGCACATCGGCCCCTTCGCCTGCTTGGCCACAGTCCCACCGTGATGCCCATGGAAGAGGAGGAAGAGGTTGAGGAGCTTGGAAACAAATGGAGATGACAAAACAAATCGTGCCCGAGTCTTTGAAAGAAAAATCCACCTTGTTCACAGCTCTTCCAAGTAGGTGTCAGGGGAATCCGGGAAACTCTTCTGCTTCCTGCCGCAAGGCTGACGACAGCAGGAGTGGGTCTGGGTCCCTCTGTGCTTTTGGTCTCCACTAGCTCCGTTCCTCTGCTCCAGCTCAGCAAAGTCGCCTCCAGTGTGCCCAGAGCAGCTCCTCCACCCTCAGAGCAGGAGGTGAGGGATGGCTCCACTGCCCTCAGGCCCAGGGCAGTCAGGGCCCATTTTGGGCAGAGAAAGGGGGAATTTGTGCCACTTCCCCATGCTGAAGCAGGGACGGCAGGGACCTCAACCGACAGGCCCAGGAATTAAAAAGGAAAAAAAATAAAACGAAAGAGAAACGGGTATGGGGTAGGCAGAGAGGTGGCAGCACGGGGACCACAGAGTCAGGCCACTGCTCAGGCAGCCTCCGGCGCAGCCATCCGCTCCTGGGGGTCCCCTCCAGGGCAGTGGCCGGGTATTGCTGAGGAAGGTCCCGCCGGGTGCAGGGGTCGGCCCTGCTCGGGTATTGCTGGGCGGGCAGCGGGCAGCAGCTACCTGGTGCTCTGCAGCTCCTCCCGCAGCCAGGTGGGCAGCGTCTGCCCCATTTTGTACAGGAGCTTGGAGAGCTCTATGTTATGGTCCCTGTAATAGTCCCGTAGGAAAGCGCGTGACTGCAACGGGAGAACAGAGAGGAGGGTCAGGGGGACCAGCCCCACTGCCCCAGCACAGCCCCCCAGCCCCACTCAGGACCATCCCAGGAGGCTTTCTGCATACTCACATCCGAATCCATCTCGGGGTACTTCCTCCCTTTGCTTTTTCCCAAGCATTTCGTTTTCCCTCCGTCCAGAAGCTGACACCAGAATCCTTTCTTTGGATCAAACCTGTGAATCAAAAGCTCTGCCTCACTCCTCTCTCCTTCTGCAGACAAGCACGCTGCCTGACAAGCCCCTGCACAAGGGCACGTCTCCACCTCTTTTTGATCCACAGCTCAGCTAACATCTCGTTATCGACCCCTTGGTACAACAGGTTCCCCGTGCAGCAGCTCACCAAGGTTCATTCATCACCGCATCACCTTGCTGAGGGAGCACGGGGGGTTTTGGGGTTTAATCACTATTTTCTGTGGCATCTTCGGCCCTGGGTGCAGACTCGGAGCAGGCACATATACAAGCAAGCCCTGTGCAGAGGTAAATTATTATTTTTCTAGGAGCTCTGGAGGCTCCTGCTTCCCATGGTGGGCTTTAATGCCTGGAAGGCTCAGAGCAAGGTGACACCTGCCTAGCAGCAAGAGCTGGTCTCTGCAGTGCGTGCACAAGAAGCTGGGGTGCCAGGGCTCAACACCATCACACGTGGCACAAACACACCCCTGAACACCTCAGGAGCCCATTGTTGCTCCCGGGCTACCTGGAGTGGCACCATTGCCCCTGTTGTGGTGTCTGGATAAGCACAGCAAAGCAGGGTAATTGTTGAACATTATTTCTAATTGCAGGTACCCCAGCATAGGTCGCAGCAATGAGGAGCTGCTGTTCTGGCCTCAGGTAAAACCCTGGGTTCATCCAAACCAGCAGCAGCTCTGCAGGGAGCCCCAGGGCTGGGGGCTGCTCTAGGATGGTGCTGGGCGTCCCCAGGGACAACCCACTGCACCGGGAGCAACGGCAGGTTGAAGGAAGGAGAAGCTCGAGGAAGGACTCACGCCAGGGTCTTGTGATAATCAATAAAGTTGGTCACGCCGAGGAATTTCTGGACCGTCTCCATCACTTTTGCGGGTTCTGTTCGGAGCAGCTTGCCATCCAGGACCAGGATCTACAAGGAGAAAGGCAAGGTGGTGAGGTGCTGCTGGCTCCTAGCCTTGCTCTCCTGGGGCTCAGCAATGCCTTCACTGCACCTTTTGCCATCCTGGAGCCAAATTTGCCACCAGCCCACCCAAGGTCCACTTTTGAATGCTAACATGCCCCAGTGTTCACTTACACCGGGCATTGGAAAATTAAATGCAAATAAAAGCCAGGGCCAGGATCCATCCAGGACAACATCAGAGCTTCAGCTCAGGGCTGCTCAACCCACAGCCAGCCAGGATTGCATTACAGCAATTAGCCCAGAAGCAGACAACTCATAGACTTTCTAAGGTTAAATGACAGTGGAAAAATCATTCAGGGACTGAGCCTGTACACTGCCAGCAGCGTTCTACTGCAGGTCGCAGCAGGGCTGGCACCCAGCCCTCATATCCCCTGCAGGCAGCTTGAACCACGGGCAGCTTTGCCCACTATTTTTGCCCTGCTTCGATGCCGCGGTGACACCGAACAGGGCAGCCCCGTGGGGGTCTGTGGCTGAGAGTGGCAGGCGAGCGGTGGGCACCCCTGCAGAGCCACCCACAGCCCTCTACCCCACAGCCCCCTTTCAAACCTGCCTTGCCAGAGGACCAGCAGAAGGACCCACCTGCCCAGGACCAGCACAAGGACATCTTTGTGTGTCATCCAACCTCAGGCTACAAGGGTTTCCTTCTTGCACAATATCTGCCCTCCGCACCTTCCCCAAGTACTTTCACTCTTCTCCCCACGGTCATTAAGGTATAAGAGAAGCAGCCCCCACTGAGCACCCTCGCAGCTGACTTGGGACCCAAGCTCTTTTCCCCGCGCGTCCTTGTTTGGGCGAGGGGTCTCCCCAGGGTGCTGCCATGGTAGGAGTGGGGTGCTCCCATCCCTACCTGGTTGGCGTGGTAGCTGTTCAGCCAGCGTTCGATGTGGGTGGCGTACCAGCCTGGCACCAGGCAGCGGTTCTGCAGGGTCCGGAGCTTTGGAGCAGCCTCGGGTCCTGCTGTGATCACCTCATGGAAGGTGTATTTCAGGGCAACCGGGTCGTCGTGAGCTCGCTGGTGCTGTCAGGCACGAGCAAGGTGGGTTTGTTCCTGGGGCAACCCAAATGCTGGACTGCCCACAAGGCACTGCAGCTGCCGGGCCACCATGCCGCGTCCTCACACGTCTTATTCAGCCAAAAAGTGCAGCGCCCACAGCCACCCCACCTCCCAAACCAAGCCGATGGAGGGAAGCCCCTGGCCCACCGCCCCAGGGGCTGCCCAAGCCAGGGAGAGGCAGAGGGGGGCAGCTCACCTGATACCAGGAGTAGGCTCGATCTGCAGGGTTGATGAGGATGGTGATGACTTTGGCCTTGGAGAGCAGAGCCGCAGCTCGCCGGGGAGCCACTTCTGAGTCAAAGTAGTTGGCACTTTTCTCAAAGTAGAAGTCGGAGGTGGTGTTGGAGGGGATGGGGAAGAACTCCATGTACCTGGGGGAGGCATAGTATGAGGCAGGTGGTCAGGCACCACAAGATGTCCCCAGCACCGCCCCCCACTGCAGGTGACATCTCAGACACTCTGTACCACGCACTAACCCTGCAGGGTCCCTCCACGTCTAACGCGCTGCCTGGGGCTCCACAATTCACTCCAGCCATTTTGGAAGGCCAGGCCTCACCAGATTCCCCAAGCAGACCCTGAAATCAGGGGACAGCAGATCCACACACACACACACAGCTTCTGCCCTGGGCACTTCTGAGACCCAGCAAATGGCCTTTGCCTTCAGGACAACATCTTGGGGATAAACCATGGTGGTGCAGTGGTCTGAATGCAGCATGGCAGCAACCACCACAGACCTCTGCAGTAAGGCAAACTCTCTGACCACCCGACAGAGCTGGTGCTGGCATGAGCACACCCTTGCAAAGGGCAGAGCCCACGCAGGATTCATCCCACCTTGCAGCACCCAAGTGTCCTCTGCCAAGAGCCCGGTGGCTGTAAGGCCGAAGGGAAACCCCACAGCACTGCTGCTCTGGTTCCCAAAGGAACCAGTGCTCCCAGCTCAGCCCCCACGATGGGGAGACCTACCAGTCGATGCCCTTGTGATAGTTGTGTCCGTTGAAGAACTGTATCTCCTCGAACGTCTCTGAGCTGGGGTAGTTGCTGCTCAGGTCTGGGTGCATCCCCAAGAAGAGATAAAGGGCGGTCGTTCCTTCGGACAGACAGAAAGCAAGGTTTGACTTGGGCCAAATTTCCCTCTGAGCTCTGCTTCAGGGCAGCAGAGACGAGAGGCTCTCTCGGAGTGCATGAGGGATCTGGCAAGCCCCCCAGCATGTTCACAGCACCGAGGGTGAAGGGAAACACCTGTTTTTTGAGGCCCGATGATGAGAAGCTTTGGGAATCGGTCACAGGTCTTTTCTTTGGACCAAATGTCTTTGTGACGCTTGTCTTCACAGGGATCCTGAAACGCACCGGGGAGGATTAGAGATAGGGCAGCCTGGATGAAACCACAGACCACTGCCCAGCCCCCTCCAGCCTGAGCAGATGCACAGGGAGGTCCTGATGCTCAACAGGCAGGGCAAAGACTGGGGTATTTTCCAGCTCTATGGGGCAAATTCCTTCCTGGCACCACCCACAGAACCACAAAAGGGGGAAACACCTCCTATTCGCCCCATTGCAGGCCCAAGGGGTACCTGCCACAGCGGGTCCTTCTCCTCGGAGAAGATCTGGAAGTATTTCTGTGCCAGCTGCACAGGCGGCAGTGTCTGCAGCTTCAAGTTGGTCCAGGAGTTGAGGAAGCGGACCAGATGTTTGAATGTGTACAAGCCCAGGCGGTCATTGCCATAATTGGACAGATGGGTCATGAAGATGCTGATCTGAAGCAGAGAGGACGGAGTAGGGGTTAGCAGAGCCTCATCCAGCAGCCGTCCCACACAAACAGCTCCCACCCTGGCTAAGGACACTGGGGACATTGCCCACAATAGCTCTGCAAGAGACACCTGTCCATCTGTCTCTGGGCAGCTGGATGGCAGTACTCACGGGGTTGAGGAGCACGGTCAGGAACAGTTCGCCCCCGTTGATGATTTTGTCCAGCTCACTGGAGCCACCGGGGTACTCGTTGTAGAAGATGGTGTGTGTGAAGAGGCCGCAGGTTTGCCGGGGAAGTACCTGGAGCAGGAGAAAGACACAGATGGAGCATCCAGGGCTGGGTGCCCTTCCTCCTCCCAAATAAAATGAGGTCTTCAACCCCTCAGAGATCAAGATTGGCTCCATCGTCTCTCACCACCTTTGACTTGAATCCTGATGCCCACAAGGGATGGAGGTGGACAGATGGACAAGCCAAAAACTGTCCTCACATGAGCTTCCCNGCAGCTGGATGGCAGTACTCACCGGGTTGAGGAGCACGGTCAGGAAGAGTTCGCCCCCGTTGATGATTTTGTCCAGCTCACTGGAGCCACCGGGGTACTCGTTGTAGAAGATGGTGTGTGTGAAGAGGCCGCAGGTTTGCCGGGGAAGTACCTGGAGCAGGAGAAAGACACAGATGGAGCATCCAGGGCTGGGTGCCCTTCCTCCTCCCAAATAAAATGAGGTCTTCAACCCCTCAGAGATCAAGATTGGCTCCATCATCTCTCACCACCTTTGACTTGAATCCTGATGCCCACAAGGGATGGAGGTGGACAGATGGACAAGCCAAAAACTGTCCTCACATGAGCTTCCCCCCATGCAGGATGAGCAGAGGGCACAACCCTGTCAAATCGAAGCATCCGAGACGCCCAGAAACCACCCACCAAGGTTCTGGGTTTTGGTGGGGGAGGCAGAGGAGAGAAGCACCAGAAAGCAAGCCTGGCCACCTACCATGACGCCATTGTGGATGAAGCCACGGCGATAGCGAGCGGGTTTCAGGTGGGGGTACTCCTCTGTGCTCGTCACTTTGATTGACCAAACCTGCTTCCAAGCTTCGTACAACTGCACGTGGACAGGGTACACGCCTGAGTGGTGGGGGGCCACAGCATACCCCATGTCAGTGGGGATGCCATGCTCCTGCAGAGAAGAGAGCAAGGAATGGGTGACCTTGGAGACCCCAAAACCACAACGTCCCAAACCAATCTCTCCCCAAGGGACTGCCAGTTCCCAACTACAAATAATCAATTTGCGCTCTGGAGAGCAACCAGGGCTGGGCGGTGCCTGCACATCCTCTCCTAACCAGGGCTGTCTCCACAAAAGTGAGCCCAGCAGCAGACACGCTGGGTGGACACTCACTCCTCTGCATCATGTGGACCATCCTCATCCTGCCATTTCTGCTGTCACCAACAAAACAACAGCAGCAAAACTTGTCTGTGGAGAACGAGGAGATACATCTACACAGGAATGTAAATTGGTTTATATCAGTAGATATAACACAGCCTGGAAATTCTAAGCTGGACAACTGCACATCCTAAGTAGGGATGGTCTGGGCTCTCTCTAATTGAGCACCTCTAATTATCAAACAATGAATTCAAGTTAGCCTGGAGATGCCTCTCTCAGGCCATAGGACCAAATTATTATTACTGAGTACGGCTTTACTGGGTCTGGATCCAAGACAGCTGTGAGCAAACGGGTCAATCACAGCATGATCTGGTCTCAATGCTGGCTTTATCCAGGGCAGATAAAGGATGGTCCAAGAGGTCGGACAATCCCCTACCAAGCTGAAGGTCAGAGCCTGCCTGTATAAACCAAGCCTGTCCCTGCCAGCTCGGCCTGCAGAGGGAGCTTCCACCAGCAGGAGCCTCCGGGCACAGGGCCACCACTCCAGGATCCTGCATCATTGCCCAGCACAGCATCAAACGGCACCGGGCTGAGCACCGAAGCCCAGGCTCAGTTAAATCCCAGCACACACCAACCCAAGCAGGCGCTTCCTCCTGCAGAGCCATGGATCAGAGCTCCACATCCCCCATGGGTCGGACCCCAACATCCCCCCAGTGCTGGGCTAGACAGGCCCAGCTGCAACGCACAGATGACGTCTGCCCTTGAACAGGCAACCCAGGCAGCTCGCTGCCTCTTTGCCCTCCCTCTCCCATCCTCCCCCCATCACAAGCACCCCCGCCAGCGGCATCTTACTCACGACAGCGAATTTCTTGTTTAATGTCATCTGCTCAGCGAGAACTGACTGGTTGTGGAAGAGGTGAGGCTGCATGTGGCTCCACATGTGGGGGAACCACCAGAACTCCCTCACATAGGACAGCAGCAGGTCATCGCCTTCGTCCTCGGCATCGGTACNTTCTTGTTTAATGTCATCTGCTCGGCGAGAACTGACTGGTTGTGGAAGAGGTGAGGCTGCATGTGGCTCCACATGTGGGGGAACCACCAGAACTCCCTCACATAGGACAGCAGCAGGTCATCGCCTTCGTCCTCGGCATCGGTACCTGCGGGCATGATGCTCACCGTCACCGCTGGGCACGCAGAGCCATGCGCAAGTAGCCGGGGCAGAGGGAGGGCAAGCCCCTCGCAGTGACTGGGTGATGGGAGACAGTGGGGTTGGATGCCCGAGGACCCTCCTGCAGCCCCAACTTCGGCCTCTTTGAGCACTGGTTTGTGCCTGTATGGCACCAACAGGCAAAGCGATGCCCTTGCCCTCCTCACCCGTGTGGAAGAATTTCCCTGAGTATCCCAGGTTGAAGGTGAAGTTCGGGATGTGGGTGCGCAGCTCGTTCTGTGTGTCGAATAGTGCCTGGGAGGGGGGGACAGAAAGCAAGATGTCCTCAGCATGTGGCCATGGGGACAGCTGCCATGCCAGGGTGAGGTCCCCTGTTCCCAAGAGCTTCACAGAGTGGCTCCCACAGGGCCAGGGGATGCTCTGGTGGCAGGAAAGCTCATCCCTGGAGCATCCCAGAGCAGGCACAAGCACCCAGACCCACACAACCCCTGCCCACCCAGCCAGGACATCACAGACGCACCTTCACATCTTCCACCTTCATGCGTGTGCCCTCCTTGCCCACAAAGATGTCATCGATGTCCACCAGGATGTAGCGGTCAAGGGGCAGGGAGAGCCTCTTGCCCGTCAGGAAGGAGACAGAGTCCACGAAGACGAGCTTGTGCAGCCAGAAGTTGAGGTTGTTGCCAAAAAGCACCCTCTGGATACCGTCGTGGAGGCCCAGGTCCTGCATCACGGTGGTGTGCAGCACCGCGTCCACACTCATGTGCGGGATAGACTCAGCTGACTTGGTCTTGGCCAGGAGGACCGGCTCGTAGGNGTAGAGGCTCTCCACAAAGACCAGCACCAAGGGGTCTGTGCGGGAGGAGTCGGCCACTTTAAGGGTCTTCAGCGGCAGCAAGCGGGAAGGGGCGACCTTGGGCTCGTCGCAGTCTGGCCCCGCCACGTCCCCGGAGGGCTCCAAGCCCCTTTTCCATCCATATAAATAATACGCAGAGATGAAAACACTGAGCAGGCAGAAGGCAAAGAGCAGGAGCAACACCACCTGCGGAGAGAGCTGCCAGATGCCTCGCCGGGCCCTGGCCAGCACAGTCATCCTTGCATCCGCAGGGCGAGGTGGGGCCCCTCTCCCCTGCCCGCCCCCTCCCCTCGTGAGCCCCGGGGAGGGGAAGAAGCAACCAACCAACCAAAAGAAATAGGTAAAATAAAATTGAATACTACTAATAAATTAAAATACTAGCAGGCTGCCTGTGCAGGCTCTCTCCCCTCCAGCAGTCCGGTGTCGCTCGCTGTCCGCTTCATGTCACCATGGCAGACGCACGGAGAGTCTCCTTGCCGAGCCGAAATCCCTGCAGCAGTGGTGGCAGTGGCAGCAGCCCCATGGCCTCAGCAGGGCGAGGGGGCGGCGGGCGGCCTCGGCACGGCTCGCAGCGGGCACGTGGGCATGGCGGCTCCCCGGGGCGTCCCAGTCCCCCGGCTCTGGCGGTGCCCTGGGAGAGAGAGAGGCGGGATGAGCAGGGAGGAACGGTGTCGGTGCCAATGCCAACGCTGCTTTTATTTACACCTGCGTGGCAGCCGTGGCAGATCCCTCAGTGAGCTTGCCAGGGTGCCAGGGCTTGCCACGAGAGCGCCGTGAGCTCCTGATGGCACTGGGGTGGGAGCATGGTGCACAGGTGTGCCGCAGGACCCCAGCTGCGGTGCGTGCTCGGGACATGGCAGCACTGGCAGAGCGCTATGGGGGGGAGCCTCCAGCCCCCCAGGAGTCCCTGTTGCACCAAGCAGCCAGATAAGCAGCCCTGCTCCTCCTGTTTGCCCTGCGGGAGAATGGGGTGCAGGGGGTTCAAGACCCTCATCGCCCAGCCTGGCTGGCAGGGAAGGGCACGGGCAGCCAGCCAGCCGGGCAGCACGAGGCCGAGCAGGAGCCGCCAGCCAAGGTCACTGAGACGGGCACGTGAGGGCACCCACGTGGAGCCAAAAGGACCTTGGGAATGTTTTTCACTTCCCTGGCAAAGGCCCATTTGAAAAAGAAAAGGAAGAAAAAGTAGGATGGGCACCACTTGCCGGGAGGTCAAGCTGCCTTGGGCAGGGACACTGATGTGGTTCGTGTGTTTAAGAAAAATAAAAGTGGTGGCATGGTGGCTCACAGCACTGTCCCCAAACCCACAGTAGCTGCCGGGGACAAGGGCAGAGGTCCCCCCTCCCCAGGGAGAGCTCCCTGCACCCCACCAGCACCACAGCCGAGCGCCTGCCTTACAGACACCAGCCAGGCACAAAATGGGGTTAAACGTGGCTGGCTGAACAGTACCATGGATTACAGGCTGGGGCTTGGCAGGGTAATCCTGTCATTCCTGCCCTTCCCCTCAGGGAGCCCTGCTCCAGACCCACTTCCCAACCCCACTGGGACGATGCTGCTCCACCCGGACCCTGCTCACACCATCGGCAGCCAGCCTCCATCACTGTCTCCACCACCCACCACTGCCAGCTGCGCCGGGCACAGCAGAGGACCTCATTTTATTGATTTGTAACTTATCTTTGCGCACATGGATGGTCTCCATGCAGGACCAAGAGAGAATGTTCCCTGGCCCCCCTGTGTGTGCCCTGCCCCAAGTCGTTCCCTTCTTCCCTCCAGCGGGGCTGGATGTTTGGCATCCTGAGGAGAACACCCCGCCGGGGTTTCAGGGCTGAGTGCTTGTCCAGGTCCGAAAGGAGAAGCATACAGGGAGGTTGCTTTTAGGGATGCACCCATGAAGAGGGAGACTGCCCTGCCTGCATACCATTCCTAGGGATGGGGAGAGCAGGCCTGCGTTATCAAGGATCCAAGCCATGCCATCCTGCTCCCTCTCTCTCTCTTTAATCTTTCAGGTGGGTGATGGCAGCCGCATTCCCATGGTGATGGGTGGGCAAGTGAGAGCCAACCGGTTTGATGGCAGCACTGGGGCCGGTGAGTGATGGGCGGGAGAGCGTGTCCATCCTTGCACCACCCTCCACGAGACAGGGCAGATGGGAATGGGGCCCTGTGCCTACATCACCTGTCATTTCCAAGGGTGCTTCGTTAGTCCATCCTCTTCTAAGAGCTTTTAATTACAGCACTTAATGACCAGGCTTTGGAGACAGCATCTCCCGGCAGATGCCAGCTGCGTCCCCTCAGGGAGGGAGGGAGGCTGCCATGTCAAAGCATGAAGACAACGCCTTCCCGGGCAGGGGGCCAGCACCAGACCCCCGGAGCAGCCAGGTGTGAGCAGGGACCAGGGCAGGCAGCATCCCGCCCCAAGAACCTGCTGCGGAGGCAGAAAGCAGGCAGGAATCTGGCTCTGCCGGTTCGCTGCTGGAGCAAATCCTCCTTGGGGAGGATGCTGAGGGGTTCGGGGTGATGCTGTAGGACAAGGATGCTCCTGCTCAGGGCTTTCACCGTGGGAGCCGGTGCTGGCTGCATGCTGCCCAGCAAACCTCTGCACAGCCCCAGCAGTGGTGGGAGAGCCGACAGCTCCACGCCACAGAAGGATGCAGGTTTAGGTCCAAGAGCACAAAACAAGTTGTCGAGACCAACAGCTTTTCTAAACAAAAAGGGAAACCTGACGGTAAAATAGAAAAAAACCCACAGGAGTTGGCAAGGTGACAGCCAGAGTCAAACTTCCTTTTAACCTGATTCTTAGAAGCTGCTCAGGTGTCTTTTAAAACCACAGCGGTTATTTAAAAGACACCAGATGGAAACATCAGCCCGAGACCCACACGCAGACCTCAGGTCCCACGAAACACCGTATGGCGCTGGCATGCTCCCGTCTCACAGACGGGTGCTCAGCCACTGCCGCACATCAAGGACCACTGGAGAAAGAGCCCCAAAAATGCAGTTTTCTGGTCGGGTTCTGAGCAAAGCCCTGGCCCAGGATCTGTTGGAGAGGAGGCTCGGCAATGAGGCTTAGCCACAGCGCTCTTAATCCGGCTGCCCTGACAAACACAATCAGCATCTCAGCAGCTTCCCCAGTGAAGCCGGGAGCCTGGAGTGCCCACGGGCAGGATCCAACCTCGGAGCAGGCAGGAAGCACAACCAGTGGCCAGGGAAGCCCTTTACTATCAGGGCTACAGATCTAAGACAGCTGCAGGAGGAAGGGAAAAATGGTTGAAAAGCTTTTCTGTATTCCCCCTCGGTGTGTTTTTTCCCCCTGGTCAGAGTTATTGGCCACAAACACTCCTCGGGGAAGCACCGCATCCCGGACAGGCAGAGAGGCACTGGAGGGGATGAGAGGGGATGAAACAATCTCCACCAGCAGCTTGCAGTGCTCTCCCTTTAACCTCCAGTGGGATTTTGCAGGGATGCAATGGGAGGATTAAATATAAGCAAGGAAACGCAAGCAGATCTGGAGGAGAGGGAAGGGTCAGCAGTCCCAGCAGACACCGCAGCAGGGTTTGATTTGTCAGGGGGTGCGTTAGGTCCGGCCACAGGTGCAAGCAGTAAAGATCAGGCAGTTCACAAGTCCCAGCTGTTAAATAAATCAACTGCCCCAACCCCATGGCCCAGGGACAGGAGGCGAGCTCAAAACCACATGTGTGACATGGCAAGATGCAATCGCTCACGCATCTCCCTTGCACCGCTTTGCAAAGGGCTGCATGGGAGGGAGCAAGCATCCACCTTCATGGAGAAAAGGCCCCAAGACCTGCTCTCCACCGCATGCACAAGGACCCCAATCCCTGACTCCGGTAGCTCACCGGCCCCCAACATTCAACCCACAGAGATGGAGCCACATTCTAAACAATGCAGCCACAAGCATCATCCTGCTCCTCTCCTGCCAGCACCCTTCGGGTGGGCGCCCCTGCTCCTCACTCCCCATCACTGCAGGGGAGCCCCACCATGCCAGCATCGCCAGGTAATCACCTCGTCACCGCCACGCCAGCGCCCCTTCCCCATGTAAGCCAGTCCTGAGGGTTAAGATGGAGGAGGGGATTTAGAGGCAGAATACTAAATTGCATCACCCAGCTCAGTGATTTGCAATCACTTCTGCTTGCTCCAATGCTCCCTTCCCCGTATTCGATGACTGCTCGGCCCCATTGACACATCCACTTTGTCTCCCACTCGGACGTTTGATGGCAAAAGGCTAAATGGAAGGGCTAAATTCAGCCAGGCTGGGACCCAGATCCCCAGCGGGGCCACAGTGCTCAGCCCACCATGCCTGCTGTCTCTCCCACACCTCCCATCCTCACGAGCATCCTCAGTGGTCACTAATCATGCAGCCCCAGGAATTGCAAACTACCTGTAAAAGATGCACAAAAGGCAGTCGAATTATTATTAATAGGTTTAAGTTCCCTCTAGAGGGAATCCCCTTCACTCTACTAGCAATATTTAGAGGGCTGCAGATCTAAAACCACTGAGCTAAGCACGTCCTTAGAGAGGAGATTAATGCCACCACATTATTCAAGAGACAGCCATGAGCTTAAGACAGGGGAGCTTGCTTTGAAAATGAAAAGAGTAACTGGAGTGAGAAACCTTCCTTTAAACACCAACCTCTGCGTCGTTGCCTTTATCAACTCTGAATGGCAGCAATCCCAACTGTGACTGGAAACACCCGCAAAGAGCTGGGAGTACTGGCATGGGGGAAGAGCCAACACAAGGTGAAAAGGACCGCTGCCTGTCCCCGTCCCCATCACCTCCCTCCCCAGCCACGGCCACATCCACTGGCCAAGAGAACGCACAATCAGCAGATGAACTCCTTTGCTCCAGTGCACGGTGGTGTCATGACGCGCACCAGTATCAAAGCACAGGAGGCACCGGGTCACAGCTCCCTGCGCATCCCACCGAGACGCTCCTCGAGCAGGGACTGAAGCCCTGCGCTGGAGGGAACAAAGCCACAACCCGGCATAAAAGCTTCAACTGCTGCAAAACCAGGGGTTTTCCTGGCGATCTCCATTCACNTATCAAAGCACAGGAGCCACCGGGTCACAGCTCCCTGCGCATCCCACCGAGACGCTCCTCGAGCAGGGACTGAAGCCCTGCGCTGGAGGGAACAAAGCCACAACCCGGCATAAAAGCTTCAACTGCTGCAAAACCAGGGGTTTTCCTGGCGATCTCCATTCACTGCCAGCCCAAGCAAGCCTTCAGGATGGACCCAAAGAGACACGGAAGGAGGGATGAGCTTTATGGATGTCCAGCTGCCTCCTGCCAGGCTACAAACCCAGGGTGTCCAGAGAGGGAAGAGGGATGCAGAGCAGACGGAGAGGGGAAACTGAGGAGGAGGACAGAAACGAGCAGAAACAAGCTCGTCCTGGCCACCTGCACACCACTTGCTCCATTTTGTTATGCCAGATGAGGAGCATCTTAGTGGTAGATTACACGGGATGCTTAAGTGCTTTGCAAACAGTAGTTACAACATGGCAGGGAGAAAACCACCCTGCTTTCCTAAGGACACCGGCGTTTCCCTGGTGCTCAAAAGTTGCAAAATTAAAGAAGGANAACAAGCTCGTCCTGGCCGCCTGCACACGACTTGCTCCATTTTGTTATGCCAGATGAGGAGCATCTTAGTGGTAGATTACACGGGATGCTTAAGTGCTTTGCAAACAGTAGTTACAACATGGCAGGGAGAAAACCACCCTGCTTTCCTAAGGACACCGGCGTTTCCCTGGTGCTCAAAAGTTGCAAAATTAAAGAAGGACAATGGCAGCCCCGGCAGCTGCCTTTGGGACAGGCAGGGACAGGCAGCCACTGGTGCTGCTCCCACCCCAAATCCACCCGGCTTGGCTTCTCCCCTTCATGCACGGGCCAGATAGGGGCAAACACAAGGGAATATTGGGAGAATTTATCCCTGATTTATTCAAGGGCTGGAGCATTTGCCCCCCAGGTGGATTTCAGCAGGAAAATCCTCCCTTTTTCTCAGCACTATTTTTTAAAGATCTGACTTATAAAGCCTGGCCAGAAACGAGCAGTCAGAGCATCCACCTGAATTGCTGCTGCTGCACCAAGTTTCCCCTCAACACCTCGTTCCCCTCTGGAAATAAACCTCTGGCTCCGGCTGCCCGTCGCCTGCCTGCTCCTGCAGGAAAGAAATCAAGACGAGTGATGAGACCAGTGAAAGTGGTGAAAGATTTTTACGTTATAAAAGTTATTTTTGGCCAAAGCGCCTAGCTCTGGAAGAGACATTTTTTCACCCAGAAAGCCCTGTTAGTATTTCAGTTTTACTGGAAAAAAGTAATGTTTTCCTAAAAAAAAAAAAAAAATCCGGAAAATGAGCCCCCCATGGGGGCTTAACTCCGCTCCCCAGGCCCTGCCCCTGCTAACCCCCATCTCCCAACCCCTGCCCCAGCCCCGCAGCCAGCAAGGCTGTTCAGAGGAACTCCCCCGGGAGGTCGCCCCATTTCTGATCCTTGGGCACCACTGGCTGCCACCCCGCTTGTCCTCAGCACCCTGATCTGGAAGAGCACCTCTCCCCACTCCCCCCACCATCTCCCAATACCTGCACAACATCAGCCTCCTCCATAAACTAGGCCAGCAATTAGCAGCACTCATTAGCTTTCCTACGCCCCAGGGATGCCTGGCTGGGCAGCCGACCCCCCCAGCACAGATGCTCCCCAACACTGTCACGATCAACACCCCCCACCCCGACCAACACTCCAACACCCCACGGCCAGGTTACGGTTTGGGCTGTGCCGCTGCCTTCCCCCATAAAAGCTGGCGCCTTTTGCAGGTTGCTCCTCCTCACGGGTATTTTTTGCCCTTGAATCCTTGGGAACAGGCTCGCTCCAAAGGAAGCAGAGCTGGGGGAATTCTCCCAAACCTTAATTGAAAGAGGCACTTTAACGAGGAGAGTTTCTTTTGTCTNGGCTGGGCAGCCGACCCCCCCAGCACGGATGCTCCCCAACACTGTCACGATCAACACCCCATGGCCAGGTTACGGTTTGGGCTGTGCCGCTGCCTTCCCCCAAAAAAGCTGGCGCCTTTTGCAGGTTGCTCCTCCTCACGGGTATTTTTTGCCCTTGAATCCTTGGGAACAGGCTCGCTCCAAAGGAAGCAGAGCTGGGGGAATTCTCCCAAACCTTAATTGAAAGAGGCACTTTAACGAGGAGAGTTTCTTTTGTCTGTTAATTGAAACAGGTTCTTACTGACAAAACTCTCCATGAATTTTAAGTGAGTTCGCAGGGGAGGGAAAAATCCACTCAATGAATTGGGTTTTCCTGCTTTGAAATGTGCCGTGTTGGTTCCTGTGGCTTTCCAAGCACCCGAGAGCCTTTCTGGATAAGCAGGGCCTGAATCTCAAGTATTTCAAAAAAGAAAAAGGACGAGGGGAAAATAATCTTGTGTGAATTTTTGTATTTCGCTGGAGCAGCAGCCTGAGCTCTCACCACAGGTTGCACGGGACTCCTGCCCAAAAAAACCACCAACCGAACCACCTTCTGCTGCCTCCGACACTTTGCTTGGCCAGATCTTCCCCGCAGAGATGCTGGTCCTGCCATGAGCACAAAGGCGATGCTCGATCATGGAGAGCTGCGAGCCAGCCGCGATTCCCCCCACTCAGCCACGGCAGCACTGCGAGCCCCACGGGATGGGCCAGCTGCTTCGTTTTCTTGACAGCTTCCCATTATGGGGAATTTGAAGTTGGTAGGAGAGCAGCTCCATCCCGCTACAGAAGAATCGCCAGCTGTTCTGGGGAGCACAGGCTGCCCTGCCGAGCGCTAAACACAGCCCCAAAACCACACTTTTGTAAAGCAGCATCCATAAAACCACAGGGTGAACCAGGTCACGGAGAGCAACCGAACACCTGGCGCCCGCATTCAGGAGAAGTCCCTGCAAGGATGGAGCACTGTATGAGCTGCGTCCTGCTCCCAGGAGCTCCCAAGGATGCTCCCGCCAGACCACATCCATCCTGCCTGACACCCCGATGCTTTGCTGAGCCTCAGCTGACCTCTGCTTCCCAGCAGTCTGCCAGGAAAGAC
The DNA here is from genome assembly GCA_013398225.1 of Steatornis caripensis. Lineage (NCBI taxonomy): Eukaryota > Metazoa > Chordata > Aves > Caprimulgiformes > Steatornithidae > Steatornis > Steatornis caripensis. The sequence continues at coordinate 89,631 of VZSC01018836.1, forward strand.
TGCGCCAGGAGCCCAAAGCACCCGTGGGGCTGGGTGCTTGCAGCCAGTATTGAATTAGGAGGCAGGTTTAGCACCTCCCGTGAGCGCAGGCGTGCTCCAGTGAAGGCTCCCGAGCTGGCAGATCCTTTAGGGAAGGGCCGCGCAGCGCACACTGACGCATGGGCGGGATGCTCCCGGGGCCAGCACGCTCCAAGGTCACGACTGGGCCTGGCAGAGGTCAGATCTTTTATTAGACCAAAGGATGCAGTTGGAAAAACCAACACGTTTTGGGCGCGCAGGCATTCCTAGGGCCCAAGAGCACATCTGTTTTTTCCTAAAAGTATTAGTTAGGCTAATAAAAGACATTACCTCTGCATGCAAACTTTGCCACCCTTAACAGTAGCAGAGGCTGCAACGCTCACCAGCCCAGGGGAAATGGAGAGAGCAGGAACAGGTGCAGAGTATGGCAGATACTTGCAAGACCCATTTTGTTTTCACCCTCTTAAGACACCACCAGTAAGGCCCCTGTTGGCCCCTCACAAGTGCAGCATCGGGGCTGCTGGCACCCAACCTGCCTCTTGCCTCCCCTCCTTCCAGATCCATGTCCCAGGTTGCACAAACTGAGTAGCATTTCCCCGGGAAGCCTGCTGCTTTAGTTTACCTGCTCCTGGGCTACAGCACCAGCCCTGTCCTCCCCTTCTCCTCTGCGGGGGCTCAAGGCGAAGTAAATGTTTGAGAAACCAACCTCTGATGCCCCACCTGCCCCTCCATCCCTGCCCCACGCACATCAGCTTGCAGTTTCAGTCGGCGGGAGCTCATAAACCACCAGTAACACGTGCTGCTTCACACCCGCCGGCCAGCTGGGCCTGGGGACTGCACCGCTCCCGGCCTCTCTACCTGGGGATATTCCCCACTCAAGGTGGGCCCCATGTCCCCACCCAGCCATCAGGGAAAGCATCCCCATCCCGTGCAGGGTCCCACTCACAGCCTCCTTCCCTCCTTTCCAGCCTCAATTCCCCTCTCCAACAAATACCCACAAGGCCAGCAGTGCACCAGCACAGACAACGGATGAATTGAGGCTGCTGGAGGAGATATAAAATGGCCTGAGCCACACGTTTAGGCTTCAGGCAGCGACAGTATTTCACAGCCGTATTTCAGGACTGAGCTTTTAACTCTTTTTAACATGGCCCTTTTTTCTAAGCTGGTACCACCACTTCAGGCTCCAAGCCCTGGGGTTGCAGGGCTGTGTAAGGCTGTGAAGAAGCACACGGTGGTCAGGAAGGAAGGGGCATACTCGGCAAGACGCTGACAAATAGCTGGAAGGCATCTGGGTTTTGCCAAGGCTGAGGCGCAGGAGGCAGAGCCAAGAGAGCAGCAAGCGTGCGGAGCTGGCACACTGTCCCGAGCAGCAGGGACACCCCCGGGCTGTCATCCTTCTGGACCATACGCAGAACCATTGGGCAAGATACACACCTCCCCATGTCGCAGAGAGAGACGAGAGGGACACCCCTCACTGTACATCCAACCCAAGCCAAGAGAGACAGAAAACACTTCTTCTTCTTCCTCGCTTTACATCAGTGAAGAGATTTCCAAGACATTTTGGGTTCCCTGTCTACAACAGAGCAGAGCCCCTGGGAGAGAGTCGCGGTCTCTCCAACACAACCTGCATCTCCAAGGCTTTGGACCGGACCAGCAGCAGGACTGAACTCCGGGCACGGCCCCCTCTTAAAAAGCACGGCAGCTACTCTTGGGATCCCCCACATTCATGAATCTCTTGACCTTCCTAAACCCCTCCAGGAAGGCTCAGGTCACCCTGAAGGCAATACTGAGGATCTCAGCCCCTTCCCCAGGCAGAGGGCTGCAGCAAGGTCCTGCAGCTTTTGGGGAGGACACCGCAGCGCTCATCCCCTTGCCGCCCAGCCGGCAGTCACGTGTGGGATTTACGGCTCGATATTGATTTGTCTTCTGCAAGCTCTGCCATTACAGCCGGTGGCTTTTGCAGGAAAACAACATGAATCATAAGCTACAGGCCGCCCTCTCCCCGCGTCCACACTGCGTGACTCACCAAGCCCTTCCAGGGGTCCCAGTGCGAGGGCCACCCTGCTCCTCCGCACTTGGGGGAGCGTGGGGGGCACCATCTCCCACAGGCACTCGTGAACAGAGTCATCACAGCCCCCAAGGTTTGTGAGGTGGTGTCCAAGAAAGCAGCATCATGCTTTGCCCCCAGCTGGGTTCTCCTTCCCCCATCTCAGGCTCCAAAGCCACCAGTGCACCCATGACGATGGCACATTGTAAAAATGCACAAAATAATGGCCACCACCTCGGCCACAACCACACAGGGAAGCCAAGGGCAGTCCTGAGGTCCTAAAGTGCCTTCAAGAGCATGGCTGCAAACACCATGAGATGGATTAGGAAGCCCAGCCCTCCACGGCTATGAAGCAATCGCAAACTACAGGAGCTTAATGCCTCGCTTCTCTCTCTGTCTTGAGTCCTAGCCTCATTCTATCAGGCTGTACCTCAACAGCCAAAAATAAAAACACAACTCAGTAAGTTATATCTAGAAGATAGAATTCCACAAAAAACCCTTTTAAGCAAAGCCCTCCATGACCCTGCCCCAGAGCACAAACAGCCAGGGGAGTAGCTTCATCTCCAGTGCTGGCCAGAAGCCCCCGAGATGGCATGCTTGGCAGGACCCTGTCCCTCTGTCCCCAGCCCAGGCACCCAGAGATGCCCCCAAAACCAAACCTGATTATAAAAGCTGGAGCCTGCAGGCAGAGAGGGGCAGGCAGTGCCAGTGACACTCTGCAGCAGGGACATGCTCAGCCGTGCAATACTTCACCATGACACGCTACTAAAAAAAATATTAATCATTCCTTCTTCGTGCCAGCCTAGTTTTTGACTTGTGAGGTGTCTTTTTTCTTCAGTTTAGATTACCACCAACAGCGCATTAAATATGTCCTGTTCTACAGCACTGACAGCGCTGCACAGAAAGAAAAGAGGAAAAAAACCCAAAACAACCTGGAATAAAATGTTTGTGCGGCTGGCATGGGTGTTCCATCCTCACCCTAACACAGCCAGACCAGACCCATCAGCTTCCCAAAGGTGCAGGAAGTGGGAAAGGCTTTGCAGGCGTGAGCTTTCCCATCAGCATCTGTGCCCTGTGCCGGCAGCTCCAGGTGGGAAGGGAGGAATTTGGGGGCTGCATCCGGCAGGGTGGCAAGGCACGCACCAGGGCTGGGCAAGGTGACCCTGTGGGGTGGCTTGGGGACCTGCAGGACGGCAGCGTGGGAGGTCCTGGCTTCCCCACACCCACGCAGATGTCCCAGGCACGGAGGGGTGTCAGGAAACATGAGCATTGCCATCACCTTCACTGTCCTTGCCAAAAAGCAGCACCAACATGGCGAAGGGAAGATGCTCAGCCATCCCGCCAGAGGCCAGCGAGGTTGGGGTTTTTTTCCTGCCGTATAAAGCCCCACACGCTTTTCCTATTGTTTAATTTCCTTCTTCTCCACCCACAGTAAGTTCACTCAGAAGCAAGGAACTTATTTCCTATTGAATTTGTCCTGGTTGTTTTATTTGGAAAAGGACAACTTCCTCAGCCAAGGTCTCCGTGCGCAGCCGAGACGAGCAGGCACGGGGCTGCTCGCCTCCCCCTCTGAGCCAGTCTGGCCCCTGTAAAAATCGCTCTTGAGATTAAAGTAACAAAGATGCTGCTCTGCTGCAGGAAGAGCTGCTGTTTCAAGGCTGTTGGCAACAAAGGGGCATTGCAAGGCGCCGGCTCCCCAATCTTGCGAGCACAGGTAGCGGGGAAAAGACCAGACCCATGGCGTGCTGCGATGGCAGCCGGCTGGGACCGCGGGAAGGGAGAGCCCTGGTGCTGGGATGCAATCACAGCACTGGGAGGGAGCACCAGCCTCCAAGGGAAGCAAAACCATCCAGGCGATGCCAAAAGGTGGCCAAGCCAGCGTGGCTTCTGCACCACTGGGCATCACAGTCTGTCCTATCAGCAGGGCACAGCCTGCCTGGGTAGCAGTGGAGGCAAAAAACAAAAGACTTTGCGGGGAAATAATAAATACAGCTATGCACGAGAGGCCCAGGAGTCCACCAGTGGGTAAATGCTTGGACCTCTTCCGGAGGAAGTGATAAGGTGCTTTACAGGGACCCCAGCCTGCCTGGCCAAGCTGTGCTGTGCAAAAGGCACACACCATCAAACTGGTTCCTGGCCGCACTGCCCTTGTCCCCTTCAATCCTTTATTATTTTCAACTAACACCACTCACGCTCCTCCAGAGCAGGCACGCTTTAGGCCTCGCACCCCACGCCCTCGGTTCCCATGCTGCAGCTCGGCCTCGACTCTTCCAGCGGCAGCCAGCACCCTCGCCCGCTGCACGGTGCCCAACACCGGGGTGCGACGCCCAGGCAGTGGCGGGGCGACGGCAGCGCCGGGCGCCCCGCACGGCGTCGCCTTCTCCCCCAGAGCCCCCCACGCAGCGCACCGGAGCAGGGCTGGGTGGCCGGACGCGAGGGGCCGTGGGGCCTCGGATGAATTGAGGCTGCTGGAGGAGATATAAAATGGCCTGAGCCACACGTTTAGGCTTCAGGCAGCGACAGTATTTCACAGCCGTATTTCAGGACTGAGCTTTTAACTCTTTTTAACATGGCCCTTTTTTCTAAGCTGGTACCACCACTTCAGGCTCCAAGCCCTGGGGTTGCAGGGCTGTGTAAGGCTGTGAAGAAGCACACGGTGGTCAGGAAGGAAGGGGCATACTCGGCAAGACGCTGACAAATAGCTGGAAGGCATCTGGGTTTTGCCAAGGCTGAGGCGCAGGAGGCAGAGCCAAGAGAGCAGCAAGCGTGCGGAGCTGGCACACTGTCCCGAGCAGCAGGGACACCCCCGGGCTGTCATCCTTCTGGACCATACGNCCGCCCCGGCGCTGCTCCGCCCCGGCTGCAGACACGGCATCCGCGCACCCGGCGGGGCTGGACCCCCGGGGCCGCCCTTCCACCGCTCCATTGCTCCCCGGCTCCTCAGCCCTGAGGTGGGAGCCGCCCCGGGCCCCGTCGTGTCGGGGCACGGGGATGACTGGGAGCCGTGTGACAGTCCCCGGTGGAGGGCTCCTCCGAGCCCCTGGCGATGCTCCCCCAGACCCCTGCTCTGTTCCCCGGGGCAAGCACCACAGGTTGTCCCAAACTGTAAGGCCCAGGCAGCACCTTCGGTGTAACTGAGGTGCCAGGCTGATGTCTCCTACAAAGAGCCCATTTATCTTTCTCCCAGGGGGTGTGTGTGCCCTTCGTGTTAGATCTTTGAAGCCAGTTAAGCCTGAGGTTGTCCCTCTCCTCCGCCCCAGCCGCAGAACCAGGTGTGATTTCGGAGCATCGGTTTATTGCATCGTTTCAGCTTTTCCACCCCGACTCCAACACAAGCGCAAGGTACACGAGTCACGGCCTGCGAGCACAGATGCAAAATTCCCTTCATTCCTCAGGGAGGGGAAAAACGAGCCTGACATGGCTCAGCCGCTCTGCTTCTGCCCCTGTCCTCCATGTGGAGGCTGCTGGGTGCTCTGCTGGCGTACGGAGACGTGCTCCGGTCCAGGGGAAGGGAGCCAGCATTAATCACCAGCAAGAGCCACCCGTGCCCATCTCACTGCCTGCGTGAGAAGGGATGCAGGACTTGGGGAAGACCCCACCAGGTTTCGTGTCCAGCCCGTGGGGATGAGATGTGGCAGAAGGTCTGTTGGGTTTGGTTTTGGCAGTGGGAGAGCTTCCGACTTCGCAGGAGGCGAGGAAGCAATTTCAATCAAATGAAACAGGCAGATAAACAAACAAAAAGAGAAAAAGAAAGGAAATTGTAGGGAAGGAGACACAAAGAATTGCAGACAATTATGGCTGCAAATTTTCTAACACACTCCAAAGCATTCATTGAAGTCAAAGACTTCTTATCCTTCAACATTTCACTTCCCTCACAAGCCTTTTCTCTGAAGATCTCTGAATATCTTGTCTACGCCAAAAGTTACTTGAAAGCTCAGAAAACAAAAAGGAACAAGCAGGAAATTTTTCAACTACGAACTGCTGTAAAGGGTATTAAAGGAATTTTTTCTCAGCCTTAAATGATTTGCAAACTCAGCCTGAAAACATATCTGCACTGGGAACGGCTTCCTGAGGCCATGCTAACCTCCGTCCGAGGAGATTCATGCAGAAATCATCGAGCAAAAAGCCAGCAATGAGTAATCAAAGGCACGCACCAAACTCCGAGGAGAATCTGCAGAATCCACAATCTCCAGCGGTAAAGTTTTCCACTGAATAATTACTTCTGAGAAAAAGGAATGTGTTGAATGCTTGGTCTGGCATTTGCTAATACATTTTTTTTAAAAAAAGAATGACCTACTCGCTGGAAACAGAAGGCTGCTCAGAGAAGCACTGGTATTTATTAATACCAGCTCTACCATTTCACGTGAGTATCAGGTAGCTTCCCCCCCCTCTATTTTCTGTTTGCAAACACAAAGGAAACCAGTTCCTTTCCTGCACGCTTTAACTTACAGGCTCTTCTTCAGCACATTTGTCAGAAAGAAGTTCAGCGGCTTTCCTCTGCATTGCCTCCAATTTATTAATCAACACCGTCAGCTTCCTACTGAGTTACAGCCAAATTATGGTCCCCTTGAAGTCCATGGCAGCACTTCCACTGACTTCATTAGGACCAGAAACCGGCTCTTGAAGTCTCTGCCAATTCCTTAAGTGCTTTAACTTCATCCTTGGAGATTTCTTTTTTAATCTTCTTACGCTTGTTTCTGACACATCATTTTACACGTGTGCATGCACAAACTGCCTTTCTGAAACTAGAAATGGCCTTAAAAACAAATGGAAAAACTTTCTTTTTTCTTTTCTTTTTACCTGCAAATGGCTGCATTCGGGGTCTTTGCTGGGGTTATTAGAGGAAAGATGCTGTTTTGAGGGGCCTGGAACTGTTGCCCACCAGCCCCGCAAGAGCCCCCACCGCAGACCCTGCTCTATACCAGGCAGAAGGCAAGGGTTCAGCCTCCGGGGAGGGTTTCGGCCTCTTCCAGCTCCAGTCTCTGTTTGGAGGCCACCAGTAAGGCCACCGGACTGGTGGCTGGTGGGAATGCAGTGCAGCCATGGGAACAGCGACATTCCAGCATCAAAAATTCCTTCTTGCGGGAAGCCCCGAGCCGAGGGCTTCACAGGTCAGGCCAATCACTTCCCACTGACCCCTCGCAGCCAGGACCAGTTTACACCAGGGCCAAAGCTCAGGCAGGAGAAAAGGCCGAGTAGCATTTCCATTTGCCTCAGCTCTCCGGCTCCCTTTTTCTTTAGTCACCGGCTATGTTACGAAATCCGCCTGCAGCGTCACTGTGTCTGTGGGTTTCCCATGGGCTGGAGAGGCTATTACCATGGACCAGATGGAATGTTAATTACCCATTAAGGAACTAAATCTGAGGGATTTCTCAGAGCAAATACACATCGTCTCTGGCACTGACCCCACCGTGGTCTGAGCATCTTTCCTGGCCAGGCTGGAGGACGTAATCCTTGCAGCCCCTGCTGGGTGCCTCCCTTCTTGCTCATCCCAGCCTGGGACGATCCTCAGCACTGTCCTCAGCAGCTAGGACAGCCTGGTTGGGGCTGGCGTTCCGGCGCGAGGAACATGTTGCAGGGCAGGCAGTTCACTTGCAGGCACACCAGGATTAGTGCGAGGTAAAGAGTGAGGGAAGAATTTGTCCCTGGGAGTGGAGAAAGCCCTGTCCCACACAGAGCCTGGAGGGAGTGGGAGCAGCCTGCCTCCCAGCTGCTCAGGGGCTGAGGGCAGCGTTGCATTTTGAACCGCTGGGTTGGTTTTGGTTTTTTTTTTTAAGAAGCTCATCTGGTTTTTTCAGCCTGTTTCCCCATAAGCGGAGGCTTGCAAGTTTCCTTGCCTCTGGCTTGCATCTGTTCCAGGGCAACATCTGTAGGCTGGAGCAAGCCTCACGGAGGATCGGATTGTCGCAGCCTGCCTTGCATGCGTGGGAGAAACCCACCCTGCCTGGCTCAGCGTGCATCCTTCACCATCCTCACGGCTCCTTCTCAGACGGGTCACCCCGGCACATGTGGCCTGGCGCAGGCTGACTTCTGTGGTNCTCACGGCTCCTTCTCAGACGGGTCACCCCGGCACATGTGGCCTGGCGCAGGCTGACTTCTGTGGTGCTCGCCTGCTGCTAGCCCCTTCCCTCCCCCCTTCCTTCAAATCAGGCCATGGCCGGTGTCGCTGGAGCACCTGGTTGGAATTACAGCAGTCCCACCAATGTATATTTTAAAAGCCTCTCCTGCAATATTTAAACAGGAAGATCCCTGACACAGCAGCAAACCACTAACGAAGAGAAAAGCCGGCAAGGGTGGCCCACGGGGTCAAGACAGGCGTTATGGTGGCCCCTGTGAGCACAGAGAGCTTTCCTGGGGAAGAAGCACAGCGCAGCGGGGTGCAGGGGAGCAGGGAGCTTCACGGACCAAACCTCTTCTCCCTGGTAGCCGTGGGGAGGTTTGCATCCTGGAGGGACCTGGGATGCTTGGCCAGAGAAAGGAAAAGGTACTCTGAAAGACATCAGCGTTGCTGGACATGTGGTTGTTGCCCTAAAAACACGCAGCACCCCAGGGCTGTGGAGCTGATGGGCATGAGAAGGGGGTCAGAAGTTTCCCATGGGGGAGCAGCAAACACTGTCAGTGGAGTAGAAGTGCTGGACCCTCACTGCCAATGTGTTTTCAGGCCTTTGGATTGTGCAACCAGCACTGGCGGGGCCAATACAAGGAGCCTCCCTCATATGTCTGCAGCCATCTGCTTCTGCTCCGGTCGGATCAGCTCCGAACGCAGCTCCTGGGTGGGAATTTTCCTCTCCTTCAGAGAGGAATTTGATGAAGTTCAACAAACGCAGGTGTAGGATCCTGCACCTGGGGAGGAACAACGCCATGTACCACTACAGGTTGGGGGCTGACCTGCTG
>VZSC01018837.1:4682-36402 GCA_013398225.1 Steatornis caripensis
GAAAACACAAAGCCCGTCTGCTCACACCACCAAGAAAAACAGCTACGTGGTGCTGCCACCAAGGAGAATCATAACTTGCAGCACACGGGTTAACAGACAGCGTATTCAGGAACAGCCCATCCGTAAGAGAGGCACTTAGCAAGTGAAAGGTGATAGCTGCTGATACTTGAATCCAGCCTTATTTCTAGGAAGGTGAGGTTTCCTCTTTTGGTGAAATTAAAGCCAGGGTATCGATTCTCTTCATTTGAGATAGTCGCTTTTCCGTCAGCCATTCGGTGCTCCTGGAGGCAGAAGGAAGTAGGCCATAACTTTAATTAGCTAAAAGGTTTTGAACGGGACATAAATCTCATACCAGGGCTTTTAATTTTCCAGTTGTTAAGCCTCGTATACTTTTACACAGACTTGCTCGTGTGCTTTGGCTACAACTCTTGTGCTCATCTAATCCCCATGCGAGAGGCAGGAGCAATATTTCTGTAACATGACAATGTCACTGACACTTCAGCCTCACCGCTGGGGAGGAGTCTGCGGGAGCAACTTGCAGGGGATTAGATGGAAATTTTTCTTGTAATGCTTTCAATGGCATAGGGAAACGCTCCCATGCTTTAAGGCATTAATGGCATCTCTCATCAAGCAGCAGGTTGTTTAGCCCGAGTACTTCTGGAAAGGACGTATAAACCTTGTTAAATAAGGGGGGGGGAAATAAAAGCAATTTCATTTTAATATAGGAATGTTAACATTAATTTGCTTGTCACGAAATAATATCTGGAATGGCTGGTTTAAGAACCTAATCTTAACAGAACCATAGCAAATGGAAGAAAGAATTTAAATTGATTTACTTCATCCAGTTATAAATTGTTTAGGTTAATCACAGTAAACCAAACAGGATTCAGCCATACTTAAACACAGCCTTTGCCCAAGTATAAACTGTTTATTGTATCCATGACACGCAACCAGACGAAATTCATTCCTGATCTGGGGAACAGTCTAATTTGGTTTTATTAGCTCTAGAGGAAAACATTTTGGCAGAAGAAGGTTCATTTTTCAGTGTAAAACATTCTGAGGGAAACTCTCCTACGAGCAAGCAAGTGATGCAGCAGAGACTCGTCACCTTCACCACACTGGCAACTTGGCCTAAAACCGGCTCCTAAGGCAGGGCAGGCCCTTCCCGGCAGGAGCGGGGCTGCGCAAGGAGCCCAAGGGAGCCTGAACATGGGCAGTGAATGGTCAGACACCTGAAGCTCGGAGAGAGGAATCCCAATCTGTGTGCCTCCACTGGCTTGCATCAAGAGACATTTTGTAAAGCTGTTACACCTCAGAGGCCAATAGGTTTGACTTCGGCAATTTGATGTATCAGATATCTGGTTATAGGCAGATTTTTATCATGAACAATGCGCTTTTCACACCAACATATGGAGAGCGCTCATAGACTAGCTTAGAAGAGTGGTTGTTCTTTTCCTTAGGTGTCTTCACATTGGTCCTAATGATATACAGTGCATCAGGTTCAAAAATCCGAGAGAGAAGTACAATGGATTTTTACAAAGAAATTTTTGCCTTTCAACTTTCCAGTGAGAATTTTGGCAACCCTTTGTGAGTCTTGATTGCCACGTGGGTTGGCTAGGCTGAAGTGCCATATTTTCGCACTGCTTGCCCTGATGTGCAAAATCAATCATACTAGCTTCTAGAAGAGATGGAAATTTATGTCGTGGACAAATGCATGAAATAAGCTTTGGATACAGGGTCAGACAGGTCAAATGATGATGTTCATCTTTTTTCATCTCCTTTTCTATACGTGTGGCCAATGCATTAGCAATTGAAATGTATGAATGCCATAGAGCAAATGACTCCTCTAATCATTATAGCACAACGTTTCTTGCTTGAGCCACACATCTTGGCAATAATAAAATTATTAACTTGAGGATGTTAAATGCTCTGATGAATAATTTGTGTACGCTTGTGACTCCATTTTGCTATACTTCATGGTAAGAATTGCATTTTAAAATAACTGTTAATTGTCTTCCTGGAGTAATTAAAATGAAATTATAGGTATTGTGAGCTGCATGTAGTGCTTTCATTAAGACAATAATTATGGGGGAAAGGCTCTTAACCGGGCAGGGAGGAGGAGCTCTTTTTTTTTTTAACGTCCTATGCAAATATCTCCTACATGATTGCCTCATCAGGCTCAGTACTCCAGGACCAGAGCAATGTCTTTGTCTTTCACTTGTAAAGAAATCGAGCGAACTAAATACTGAAGGTATTTTTTTAAGAAGAAAAATATAAAATACAGAAAAGAAATACCTTCAAGAAGAACTGCACAACCGAAAAGAAGGGTGGCTGGAAACGCCAAAATGTTTAGTACTTGTTTGGGTGTATCAGTCTTCTCTCTATTTACAATCAGACGATAAAAGATTAATTGTCAAACTAAGAAGAGTGGAAAACACTTAGATATGTTCTATTGTTTCAGCCTGACTGATCCTCGCAATCCCAGAGCCGTTTATGCTTGTCTTTTAGTACTCTGACTCTCCTGCATAAAAGGGGAGTACTTGTCTAACTCTAAATCGAAACATACATCCGAGCCACGTCGTGGCTCTGTACTGAGGCAAGACGTCGATGTTCAGTCAGCCTCCCCTTCCCACACCCCTGCTTTCCCACAGAGTCAGCACCAGGGCACGTGGCCTCGACAGGCCTTTCAGCACCCTCCAGCCTCAGCTCCATCCACAGCCAACCTGAGGTTCAGCTACTTGAGGACCCATTTCTCTGAGCTGCAATGATGTGCCCCAGAAAGGATTCCTGCAGTCACGCAGCTTGCTCTGGTGTTGCCAAAGGGGCAGAGGCAAACTTACCGTTTGAAAGGGGGTAAGAGGAGCTGGGGACCTGTTCAGGTCTCTTCATCTCAGGAAATCGTAGAGGGTGGGAGGAATCGAACTGTTTGAAGGCATCTGGGAAAAAAATGAGAAGAGGGTAGCAGTTGACATGGATTCATCGTGTGGATTTTTTTTTCCTATAGGGCAGAAGCTCTTGTAAAATGGAGAAGATACAGTAAATATCATATGGCTTGAGCTTAGAAAGGCTTTTGACATCACCTCAAGTGATATTATTGTTAGTAAACCAGGGAAACACCGTGTGAATTCAAATACAGAGTGGGTGCAAAGCTGGCTTAAAAGATATACGAGTTGCTATGTAGATCCCAAGGAGGTGTTGAGTCCAGTTGTAGAGCGACACAGGTCTAGCCCCTATTTAGTATTTTAAATAATAGCCTAGGAGATGGATTAGCTTATTAAATAAATACTAAATACAGATTTAATAAAATCTGCAAAATGCGTCACGCTGTGAGAGGCTGCATGTGTGCTGCAGGACAGACCGACAATTCAAATTGTTCTTGACAGACTGAATAAATCATAGAATCATAGAATATCTCAAGTTGGAAGGGACTCATAAGGATTATCGAGTCCAACTCCCTGCTCCTCGCCGGACTACCTAACAGTAAACCATATGACTAAGAGCATGGTTCAGATGCTCCTTGAACTCTGGCAGGCTTGGTGCCATGATCATTTCTCTGGGGAGCCTGTTCCAGGGACCGACCACCCTCTCAGTGAGGAACGTTTTCCTAACGTCCAATCTGAACTTCCCCTGATGCAGCTTCATCTCCCTTCTTCCTGTACTATTGCCCCGTCACCGGAGAGAGAACAGCACGTCCCTCTCAGCCGCTCCCCCTTGAGGAAGCTGTAGACTTCGATGAGGTCATCCCTCAGCCTTCTTTTCTCCCAGCTGAACAAACCAAGTGACCTCAGGCACTCCTCATTAGTCTTGCCCTTGAGATCTTTCACCGTCTTGGTCAACCTCCTCTCTACACACTAAAACAGTTTGATGTCCTTCCTACATTGAGGCGCCCAAAACTGCACACAGTACTCAAGGTGGGGCTGCATTTGCGCGGTGTGGAGTGGGACAATCACCTCCCTTGACCAGCTAGCTATGCTGTGCTTGATGAAAAAACATGATCCTCTTTAGTGGGGATGCTTACAAAGGAGTCATATCATACAGATATCTAACATCATACAGATATCTAATGGGGAAAAGCTACGTAGAGCAGTTGGCCAAAGAATCTCTAGTGCTCGGAGCAGATCGCGAACCTAAAAAGAGTCAATAATGTCTTGCTGTTACAAAAGGAGGTGAACATCACACTGTGATGTATAAGCAGCAGTGGTGGCTGAGAGATGTACAAAGTAATCCTGCCTCTCTTAAACCCTGGCAAGGTTTCAGAGGACTGCTCTGTCTTGTTTGGGGCAGCAGAATAATCAGAAGCCTTAGAAACACGGCCTCTGAGTAAACACGGGAGGAATGACTATAATTTAGAACTAGCAAAGAATATGATTAAGGGGCAATAAGCTAATAATCTTTGAACACGTAGAAGTTGCAAAGAGGAAAAAATACGTGTTGGCCCTAATCATGATGGATGGATCAAGCGCAGCAGGGAAAATCTAGATTATCCATTAAGAAAACCTCATGGGAAGGCTGCAGGATGTCCAGCAATTTTGGTCATGAATTATAGACTAGGAAAAGGTTAGACATGAGTTCTCTGGTATCACCAATCCTGTCTCAGAATGAAGGTCATATCGTCTCAATGACATTTGAGATCCTTTCCTGCCACAGGGGTTGCAGTTCTATGTTCAGTTTGTGTCTCCAAAGGCCTGAGTTCAGGGTGGTCAAGGAGCTGGAAATTTTGCTCTATGGGAAATTCCAAAATGTGCTGGGGCACGGGGGCAGGACAGCCACTTTTGTAACTCACCATAGAACAGCGGTATTTCTCATGGAAAGGAAAATATTAAAAAATCCCAGACATTTGGATTGCTTCAGAACAAACCCAAGCCTGGAAACTCATCACTCTGAGGCCATACAGCTTAAAAGTGGCTTGCGTGCTCCTGACTCCATTTTTAACCCTGGTAAAGAGCAAGACTCAGGAATCACTGCTCTGCCGAGAGGCTCAGAGCTGGGGAAGTGCATTTTTCATGGCACCCTGAGCTCCCCATCGCTCAGACTGGGTGCCCCAAACACACTGGCATCATCATGGATTACACAGCATGGAAACACATTCCCATCACTGTTTCGGCAGGACGACGAGAAATGATCACAGGTCTGCATGTATTTCCCTAAAGACCATTGAAATCCAATGTTTTTACAGGAGATTGCCTAAAACAGAGCAACATTTTCTGACAAATCATTTTCGCCTGAAAAATCCTCACAAGTTTTAGTGGCAATTCCCTCCTCTGCCATATACAAGATGTCCAAGGGCGCTCTTTGGAACAGACACCCTGTGTGGCACAAGTTGGTTACCAGAGGACACACCAGTAGATGGAGCACACGACTAGGCAGCCTGCTCTTCGGCTCTAAAACCGATTAATATTCTGTTCACTGCTCCCAGCTTGAGACAACAGAGCTGGGGGATAGAGGCCTGGACTGAATCTTCCGCCCAGCTAGGATTTCCTTGCTGCTATGCTCCAGATGAGAGGTTAGATCTGCTTTGATGTTTACCACTGAATTTCTTGGCTGGCTGACTTTATTTATGTGGCATTTAGGCTCAGCTCATACGTTGCTATTTATGCCATCATTATACTTATGCCCACAATTTTCTGTTTCCCAAGTGTTTAGCACATCCTACCTCTAACCAAAAAGTTCTTGCAGCTTTTTGCAAGTCCTCAAAGATTTTGCACTTTATTTGACCGAGCCTCCCCTGACACAAGCTATTAAAATCACCTAGTTCTTCATGCATGCCAAGCTCTAAAACTTCCAACATAGCTTCATCAGCAAATTTCCTTAACGTATGTCTGATCTTTCTGAAAGCGTTGGTGATGACAGCATGAAGCTAGACTAGCCCAGAATCAGTACCAGTACTTAAGTGGTATCTTCCTTTCTCCACCATTCATTCTCATCTTTCACTAGACAGTCCTACCCACCTTACATTTTCCACCCTGCTTCCCATCTTACGTAGGTTTTCCCAAATGATACCACACCAAATACTGTAAAAGTCCAGTTTAGAAAATAATTTTTTTTCCCCAGGAAGCTCTCTGGTTAGCCTAGCACCATCTCCCTCTGCTAAGCCCCTATCACACTATGCACCGGTTTTCACTCACTGCTGTCTCCTGGTAGCGACTCCTTCAACAATTTTTCTAAAGCCACAGCGCAAGTTTTCACAAAAATACAAGTTTTAAGTTCCTTGTACATCATTCTTCTGCAAAACAGGACAACTAAAGTTTCTTTCTCCCACCCTATGTCTTATTTAGTTTCCCAAGGTCGAATTGGTCTCCCACGTTGCACAGTGCAGTCCTGATCTTGGTTTTACCATAGTTCTGATGGGAGCAGTGAATGATCATCATCTGAGCATCTAGACAAATCCATTGCTGAGAAAGGGAAGGCAGAATGTCATTTCAAGGTACTAACCTGAGCATTGCTTTTGCTTCAGCGTTCAGTCTTCCCCATTCTGCTACTCTGACATTTTTCCTATGGTGCCAAATACTGAAAATCTCCCTCTGACAAAATGTCCAGGCCTGAGAGAGGGCACAGAAAACAGAGCAAGAGCCACCTGGTGCAAAAGGGGCAGGATGTATAAAGCTGCAGCTGCCAGCGCCGGACAGATTTAAGGAGTCACTTCCCAGAATGACAAGCTGGGTAAAAGTTTCTTGGAAGAAGAGTGTTGTGCAGAGCACAATATAGACCGCACAGTCCCAAAGGCAGATGTTATTTTCCATGGGCCTCTGCTATTTCATGGCAAGTGCTTTCATCGTACTTTCCATTTTTAAATAGCTCTGCAGAAATTAACGCTCTCCAGGTTACTTACAAGAAAGAAATAATTTCATCATAGCAGAACATCTGTGTTTGACAGAACTATTAAGGGTCCCTGTCCTTCAGTTTCTATTATTTGCCTTTATCCTTCATAAAATAAAGATTTTACTGGTTTTTTAAATGAGCTTAAAAAATGTGACCCATTGTACTTCATCTGTACAGAAGTCACCAAGGCTTAAAGTGGTCACCTCTGTCGGACTTCTTCAAGATTACCCTTTCAGTATCACTTTTATTATCGAGAATGCTTAAAACAAACTTTACCGTGATATATACAAAAATGATTACTGTAGTACAAAGTGTCCTGCCTTCTGAAAGGGCTTGTCTAGCGTCAGTGGATAGACCGTGCTATGTCGGGGCAGATTGCTGCGGTGTCAGGGTATATGCAAGTTCTTTGATGACTCCGTGATGGGTACTGCGTCACCCCTCCACTGCCGTAGCACAGCTACGGGGCACATTCGCATACATTAGATTTAGCAGAGGTTAATCGTTCGCATGACCACTGTTTCCTTCTGTGGGTTTGCCTGAAAACCTTTGACGTTCTCTTTATTGTACCTCTTGCTGTGCAAATTTCCTTGTTTTGTTTTGCTTCTCGAAGTAATTTTTGGTTGATTATTGTGTAGTTACAGAATTAGAGTAATAACATCTAATTGTACATCTGAAGCAAAAACATGTAATTGTGGGAGAGTAGATTCAATTTAAAGAAAGGAAACCCCTCCACCAGGGTTTCTCATGGTTTGCACAGCGCATTTGCCAGGCAGCGCTGCTTTGATTGCATCTAACCTGTAATTAGCGTGTGCAATTAAGACATAATGAATGTGTGCAATTGCATTATTTCGGGATGTAACAGTAGCAATATTTAGCAGTTACTGTACTAGACACAGTGCTTATAAGATCAAACTGTTTATAAGCATTTATCAATTACGCCACAGGAAGGAGGACAGGCGTGTGAGTGGGCCTTACCTGCAAGTA
The DNA here is from genome assembly GCA_013398225.1 of Steatornis caripensis. Lineage (NCBI taxonomy): Eukaryota > Metazoa > Chordata > Aves > Caprimulgiformes > Steatornithidae > Steatornis > Steatornis caripensis. The sequence goes on from VZSC01018837.1 coordinate 12,486, forward strand.
ATTTCTGGGATGGAAACGCTTCACTATCCCGTTGAAAAACCCATGGAATTAGGTAGCCAACAGGGAAGAGAGGATGGCCAGATTTGCCGCTGTTGAAAATGCACGACTGAAATCATACTCTGAGCTTACCCTTGCCACAGAGCTCATGTATGACATAATAGGAGCAAGCAGACTTAGCATTTAGTATTTTCTTCTCCTCTGCCTTCAACATTTCCTATCACAGTTTTGTAAGCCCAATCATGCAACCCAAAGATTTAAAAATAAAAATTATTTGAGCATGAACTAATGCTGTGATCTGTGTGTATGAGGAAGCCTCAGGGACGTAACAGGTTTTTACAGGCTCTTACCTGGCATTCTGGGACTGCAACTCTACCAGTTCTACCAGGCTTCCCTTAAAGGACATTACCCGTCCTTTAAAGGTCAAATGATACTTGAAAAGCATCTTAATGCGTTATTGAGGGATACAAATGAAAATACATTTCAATTCAGTCTCACAGAAATAAAGATAAATCTGAATCTCTAGGCATGAACCTTAACAGATAACCGAGATGCTCTGAGTGCCAAACTGCTGGTGTTTAAATGAAAGATCCCAGTGATAAAACTCAGGACCCAATCCAGCAAAGGTTTCCAGTTAACTCAGTGAGAGTTAGAAGTGCTAAAATTATACAAAACCAGACTCTATTGATTTGTCTTAATCTATCACAGAAAATCACATTTGAAGTCCTGAGACCAGGACTGATTGTTCCACGCATGATGATTTGTGCGAGTGATTTTGCACACGGACCCAGCACAAAACGCCCAAAGCTCTCACAAGATGCATCCACACAACCGAGAGAAAAAACTGCCTCAGCACCCCTTCGGTCTAAATATTTCCTTCCTTTCCTAAAGCTCCATAGCGAAAAAAGATTATTAAAAGCAGACACAAGAAATTACAACGATTGAAACAGCCAGTGGATCAGCTTCTACACTGATTTTTACCTGTACCTCATTACTTCCAGAACTTGGCTTAGCATCCTGAGAGATGGCACTTCTCAGTAACTACGAGAGGGGAGCTCATGGGCCAATCCCATCTAGCTAGAACAGTAAATAATAATAAATAAAGTAATAAATAAAATGGCCATTTCTGCAAAACCAAATTAACTTCTGCGTTTGAAAGGAGGAGTAAGATAAACTGTGACACATTTTCATCCCAGACGTTTATTAAAGATGATATGGGCACAGCACAGAGATACGCCACATCCTGAAGCAGGGCTGGACTAGGTTCCACATTTCACAGCTGTGCTGGCAGTTTGTTGTTTCTCCATCTAGAGAGCTCATACATACCTTCTTCACATATATCTCTGCAGTTTTAGATTGACAAATGACAAACACAACCTGTATTTAATTAGGATGTCATTTACTTCACTTTTTATTAAAATCACCAGCTACAAAATAGACATTTTGTACATACTAGTCCTAAATAGGCAGCTATGTGAAAATGACATTAGTCCTGAAATGAGGCCATAATATTGTGCACCTGGATGTGATAAGGGGTCACCAATAACAGAAAATATATGGAGATGGGATAAGGTACTCACATCACACTGGAAGGTTAACCAGTACCTTTGAAGAAATCAGTGCACATGTTGATTGGAGACCTATTTTCTGCAAACATTAAAAAAAGTTCCATTTTGCTTTCATTTAAAAATACTATAGCCACTACTGCGACAGAAAGGAACCGGTTACTTCATTCTGACATGTGCCCTAAGTGTCACAGTAGCTGGAAACAGAAGTGCACTAACAACATGATGAGAAACAAGACAGTAACACCTTTTTCATAGTAGCAGTGTCACGAAACAACATGGACCAAATTCTTAGCTGATAGAAGGTGACATAGCTCCCCCTGAATCAAAAACGAAGTACTCATCGAGAATCTCGACCATAATCAAAACATCCTGACACTGTATTCTCTCTTTCCCTTCAAGGTCAAAAAAGAGAAGGAGACGGGGTAACAGTCCTGTCTATACCCAAGAAGCAACAGCAAAGTCATCCCATCCATCCAGCACCCCTTGCATAACCTGCACTCCATCCGGAGTGGCTGGGAGGCTAAATAACCCTTATGGGCCCTGAATTTAGTTAAGAGCTTTCCAAGCTGGTATAGCCAGAAGCACAAGATAATAAATGATAAAATGAACTGCTGGTATTATAGGGCAGAATCCAGGGACCACATCATTATATTCATTTTTATGTTAATATCAATATCAATGTGGGGTTTGGCTCGAAGTCCAGTGGCTCATTGTAATAGCACGAGAATATTCACTTCCAGGACACTGTTTCAGAACAACTGTCAAGTGCTGCAGGGTGACTCTTGCTCCTATCTACTGCTCTGATAGCGTGACCTCCTTGGGTACCATGACTTTGTTAAACTTTCCATACCATCAACCTGGAGATCGGAAGCTGGAATGACAAGCAATGTTGGATCCTAGTACAATGTAGAAAATGAAAACAAGAAAGCATGTGTTTAAGGACAGCTTTCAGCAGGAAACATAGCAGAAAGGTTCATATTCGTCAGTGCCACCTCAAATACAGAACAAGGAACAAACATCAAAACATTAAAGTCAGGTAGGTGCTGATTACAAGGTGAAAGACGTGGTTATTTTCATTAGTTTGCTGCAAGAACTTCACCCCAAGAAATAAATTTCTTTATAAAATGGATCACTGTATAGAATAAAAACAGATCAAAAGTAAACTGTAATTTTAACACCAACACAAAGTTTATCATTTAATTTTGCAATTTAAGATAGACCAAAAATACTCAGACTGTTCATATCCTAAAATCACAGGCAGGCTGTTGCTGATCACCATCACATTAATCTCAGTGCCAAAATATAAATTATATACTGATAACATAAGACTGAGTCATCTCAAATCTGCAGGAAAACACAGACAATGACAAATACGCAATTTTGCTATACTCTTAATATATAGTCACCATGCATAAAAATATATATCTTCCAGGTAAATATATATTTTTTTCTCTCTGTTATAATTTTAAAGTGCTGCTAAATAAGTCTTTACGCTTTAAAAACACAGGAAGGTGAACAGCAGTTCAGAAATGACAGGTAACTCCTGTTAACAAAGAGGTAAGAAGTTCTAAGTGCTATTCCAATATTCTCAGCTTTGCTAAAGTGGTGGTGATATTTTGGGTGGGCAACATTAGCAAACACTGACTGGGCCCAATCATTGTATTTCATAGAATCACAAAATCAGTTAGGTTGGAAGGGACCTTAGAAGGTCATCTAGTTCCACATTAGTTGCCTGGAGCTTTGTGTAGGTGGATCCTGCAAACCTTCCAGGATGGCGACTGCACAACCCCATGTTGACTGTGCTCATGGCAGAAAACCTGGGCAATTCACCTAGTCCAGGGCCCTGTGGAACGCTTCATACAAGTCCATGACGTTGAGTCTTATCAGTGTAATTACCAACGAGGCCTCTACCCTTAAACACATAGCAAACTAAAATATTGACAGAGTACTAACTAGTATTTCAAAGCTCACTGAGCTAAATCCACTCCTAACAGTAACTTCAGAGAAGTATTGCCTGCATATGTAAGTGACCAGTTTGTGCACAAGCACCCCATAAATAGCTGCCCTCCCTGGGCCATAGACACAATTTTCAGGAGTGCTCCCTTCTCGAGGAAACACTTCCCAGAATGGTGGCAGTGGTGCTGCAAGCACCGGCCTGCCCCCAGCCACTCTCAGCCCCATCAGCAAATACTTTCCTCTGTGAAGGAGGTGTTCTACCTGCAAAGCTCTCAACATCACTCTGTAAAACGACAGTTTCCAAACTATGTCAAGCTTTTTACTACCTTTCACAAAATCGTACCAGAATGCTGCTGCCATTCTCTCTCCATAAGTATCACACATGAGCAGCACCTGGTGCTGTGGTGCTACAGCTACAAGTCCTTAGCAAGCAGTTCAATTTCGTCCAGCAAGAAGTCCATGTCTTCTCGACTAACTTGCGGGCTGATCACCACCTGGCGGAAGAAGTTGACTTTGCCCTGGTGAGGCTGGTACCCAAGCATCATGCTGCCCTTCTTCATCATCCTTTCTTTAATTATAGGAGCAACCTGAAAGCAGGGACAAAAAAAAAAAAATAAAAGGGTTGATGTCACACTCAGAAATACAGCAGCTTTGGGGAGGAACTGTATTTTGTGACTTATGAAGTTTTTTTGAAGTGTCTGAGTTTTTCTCCCTTTGCCTGCCCCAAGAAACATTAAAGCTCAGACCTGCAGGTTTAGAGGCACACCGTGCACTGAGACCCTCAGGTTCTGGGACTGCTGGCAGAATCAGAGCAAGATCTAAAACCCTCAAGAGCCTTGAGGCAGTAACCTGTGACACAGGAAAGCTTGGGCTAACGTCCCTCGTCTTCCTGATTTAGATCAAAGGTTTGAACTCAGGAAGAACATCGACTGCAGCTGGTAAAAGGCAGGGTTTCTCTCTCTGTGCTAACCAGGCTACGTCTGACTACTCGCCCTTGATAGCCCTTCTCCAGGTCTTCTCCACATCTACAAAGCAGCTCTCCCTAGAGGACACTCTCACATTCAACCCTTGTGAAACTTAAGCTGCCAAAGAAGTCAGTGTGATGCAATACTAAGGAAGAAGGCCTGATCCTGGAGCTTAAGATTTCATCTCTTAGATTTAAGGCATAAGGAGCATTTGGCTGTACCACTCTTGTGTTGAATGGGATGAAATCTCACAGGTGTCTCACTGCAGAAAAAAAACCATGAGTAAGATTGTCAGAGTCAGGTCCTTAGAGCTGAACACTTGATCTTATCCCAGCAGGGCTATTAACCTGGTCCAATTAATCTTGTACTTAAATTTCAGCGTGTGAGTAGTTCTGTGTTCTCATGCTTGAAATCACTCACAAGCTTAAATGCATTGCTGGATTAAGTACTCTATTCCTTGGAAGACAGAATTCAACATAAATAAGTATTTTGACAGAATCAGTATTTTTAAAAATGTGTTGCATTTTAATATATTACTAATAGCACTAATGTATTTCAGAACAGTGCATTCCTTTTCTTTCTTTTGTGACGGTTTGACTTTGAACTAAGCAAATAGGCGTATGACCTAACCTTGGTTTCTGCATTAATTTATTTCAGCTCTAAAAGTTACAGCCAGAAACTCCACCTGATCTGCAAAAGAAAAATGATGATGCCAACCTTGCCTTAATAGCTTTATTTTCACATGGCACATTTTACTAGGCAAGTCCTGTACAGTTTACATAGATAGAAACAGCTAAGGTTTTCAACACTAACAGCCTAGCTTTTCCATATTTGTTTAGTGGTAGATGTCTAAATTACCATTGTTTCAAGATGTATATTGAATTCAGAGGAGGAGTGTTCATGGTTCTAACTTAATTTGCCTCTCTGATTTTAGTTTATGACAAAGCTATATGTTTTATTTAGTGTTTGTTTTTTAAACGACGAGAGTGACAGAATTATAATTACAGTCCAGAGTGTGACATCAGTATGAATTACACATATGAAAGCAATGAATATTCTTTCAGAAGGCAACCTACAATCAGAATTTTGTTTTTTTGCATATTGTTGCATGCTAAGTAAAGAGAAATAAGTTGTGAAAGTAATTCTGATAAACATTTGGGAAACAAGAAGCTAACAATGAGGACAGGAACACTCAGAATTACAACAGAATGTTAAGAGGCATACTGTGATACCTTCAGTCACATTCAATAGCACCTTTTTCCATAAAATCCATAAAATCTACTGTGGAGCTCTGGATGTGCCTCCTGCATAAAGATCCTGATGAAAGCTACCAATGAAAATGCAATTCTGCAGTGCATCTGCAATGTGTACTTCGTTTAGAGACAGAAGTAATCAAATACATCCCTATATCATCACCCACCTGGGTTTCTGTCTGCCTAGCAAATGATTCAAGGATTCCTCAACTTTCTTGTTTTATAGCTCAGAATTACATCAGACTAACCTCATTTAGTCCATACTCAAGGGGCAAAAAAAACCCTAAACCTGAAACAAAGCACTGGGGCTCTGCTTGGATACAGTTGGTAGCTATTTTGCACGAGACAGCCTTCTTCACCTTGAAAAGTATGTCACTCCGCAAACACCCCTCTCTGCTTCAGAGCAAATATTCCAAACCGCCTCATGCCAAATCGCTGAACGCAGTACTGTGCAGTCCCAACCCTAGGGCAAAATCTGGGCCTTATAATGGTTCTTGCACAATTTGCCAACGGTGGAGTCAAATGGAAGGACTCTTGGTTGGGAACACTCCTGGTCATGCACACTAGTGAACAGACCTGCAACACGTGTTCTCTTAAATGGTTAATAACTTTGGCATGATAAAAACTCTCCTACTTCTCCTACAGTTTGCATGTAAGGGTATTAAGAGCTCTACTCTTCCATTTTCAAGCATGCCAGCTATAGGCTGAGATAGCAATCGCACTGTGACAATGCTTGGAAGACATCATGCACGGCAGGCATTGTACTGGGCACCATACACATACAGAAAAGAAAAAATTCCTCCACTCCTGTACTTGACAAGAACCCCAAGTGACTTCTGCTCATGGAATAAAGACAAGTGCAAGGGGAGAACCAAATTGTTCTTAATATACTTTCTCAAGCTCTTCTTTAAGATTCAAATCCCTATGGCAACTTTTAGCCCTTATTGATGTTCCATCAGCGTTATTTCATCTATTGATTCTCTTCATCTCAACACCCAGTGCTCTACAATCCGTCATCCCAAAACGTGCAGTAGCACAAATGGAGACCACGAAAGCAAAAACATTTAGAGCTTCAGTAATCTGAGGACCGTAAATATACTGCATTTCAGTAGGTCTTCTCTCATGGAAAGGAAAGGTAGAAAAATCTCACTGACATTATCTCATTTATCCTCCATGCTAATGAAGCTGTCCTCTTAATCTGAAGTGCATCCATCCCTTTTTGAAGGCAAAACAAACACTTCCTACTTGAATGAAACAAAACAAAATATAAAAGTGGCTTTTGACAGGATTATTTTTGTTGACATTTTCCATCAAGTATTTTGCATGTTCTGTTTGCTAATGTGAGGCAGTGAGTGTAACAAAACTATCAGGGATCCTATCGATGGAAAGCAGCAAGGAACAGAATACATGCACAAATGCTTAAGGACATGTCTCACAAAAGAACCATTAAATGATAAGTGTATGCTAAGGCTTGGACTTGAGAAGCACAAGATATGACTGCTAACTGAAAGTAAAGGCAGCTACCACTTTGCAGCAGAAAATATTAGACCTATAAGGAACTAATTGCCTAGTGAGGAGTTCAATGGGTTTAATTTCCACTGAAGTCAATGAGACCTGAGGATGCTCAAGTATCAGAAACAGCTGCACAGCGCCCTTCAGGATATGCTCCTTGGAAAGCAATTTAGTGAGAGTGAGATTGCTTCACCAGTCCAATTATTGTACTACGGAACTTACTTCAAACTGTAAATCTAATTCTTTATGTGGCCTGTCAGCGGAGCAGTCTCAGAATTTTAAGTGTAATGTATCCTAAAACCAATGTCCTCTTCTCTCCTTTGCTCCCTTCACCCCTTCCTTCCCACCGCTGGCTTCCCCTGCCAATCCATCCTAGAGGTTATTATTTCGAGTGCTCACTACAGCAGCGTATTAGCTATCAGACATGCCCTTCTTCCACCTAGGAAGGTGGTCAGGAGGTGCAGTGCGTGGAAGGCCATCCAGCAGCAGAGCTGCTCACATTGCACTGTGCAACCAGAGGCCCGGGGAACTGCTTTGCCCGAGGACTGATGGGTGCAACAGAGTCTCTCTGTGCAGACCTACACAGAGGCTGTAACATCTCGTGCTTCCCTTACTGTTAATAGCAGAGTTTGACATAGTAGTTTAGCTCCATCTGCCTGGGTGACAGGATAATCTCTTCTCCCACTCTCAGCCGGCACTCAGCCACACTACAAACAACAGAAAGTTTTAGCTATAAAGTTTAAGCTGTTTCTATCAAGAGTCCAGGCCACAGCTGACCCTCATATAGCAAGCAGATTCACACGGAAGATGCCAATGTTCCTTCCCAGCCTGTACACATGCACAGAGCAGTGTGAGGAGCAGCCAGGGCCAGCTTGGACACTACAGATGAAGCATCTAGTGCACCAGAAGGATCAGCAAAGTAAGATACCTTCCTCTCCGTTTCTCAAGTACCTTTAAGAAGAGTGGTTCTGCACAACCACAGGGTTCTGCATACCACAGGGCAATACCTTAAACCCACTGTGTTCCCTCTAATTGACTCGTCAATGGCATTCGATGCAAGTTTCTTCAACGCTTCCAGAATTTTCTCCAAGCTCAGCCTGTGACCGCATAGCAAACTTCAGCAACCACCATTAAAGACTGACTCATCTACAGAGTCGAGCACTTTCTCAGCAGAAGAAGCAGGTGCCTAGTGTCTCCAAGACCAATTTCCGAAGTCTGGACACTTAAAATCCTTTCAGAAAACTGGATGAAACACCTATTTGAGATATTTTCTTGTTCTTCCAGGTAGCAAGGCCTCCGAAATCATTCTCACAGTGGTCAAGCTATGTAAGCCTGGTTCTTAAGCTAAGAGCAATTTCCCAGCACATGGGTTTCTTGTGTAAAGTGCAATCTCCAGAGCAGCTCTGTTAAATAGGTGAAGTTCCCACCCCCTTAGTCACAGCACAGTATTATGCTTTGGAATTCATTCACTGTAAGCTACCTCCTGTTGAACAGTATGGACATTTGTAATTGCCATTGGTTTGTAAAAATTTATTCTAACTACAAAAGAAAAATCGTAATAAGATAAGCAGGTGCCTGGCTTTTTCAAATCACACAATCCCATTAACTTCTAAAAACATACCCCACTATTACCAGCTTATAGCTGAAGTCCTGTATTTAGTCCAAAACAGCTGATGCTTTCTAACAACAAGGGACAGAAAAGAGTAATGTAGCTCTTTTGTCCATATGAGGTAAATCCACTGAGCTCCCAACCCCAACTGCACTAATGCTGCTAGGTATGGATAGCCAAATAAGTTATCCAAAGGAGACGCATAATTTCCCGATACATATGCTAACTTGTTCTTCCTGCTGAAATACAGAAATAAGCACCTACTGGTTTTAATTAGCCTCTTATTTTTCTGCTCTAATGTTGTCTCTGACAATTGCAATTAACAAATACGCTGAAAGTGCAAGAAAGCTCAGGTTGGACAACTGCAGAATAGTTTGCTGATAATGGAAGACCATGCTCAACCTTGGTTATAAATTTCTTTCTCCATGCCCTCCCTTAATTTGTAAGGGATCTCATTTTAGACCTAATCCAGTATTTTCAAACTGCCCCATCACAAATGATTTCTATGCCTCTGGCTCTGTACCTCTGTTACCTGAACGCTACCCATACTGCCATCATTTTCACAGACTCTAGTTGTATCGGTCTAGTCATACCAGATGTTGACATATTACAACAGCTTTTCCAAACTCTAGGCTAGAGGCTATACTCTTTAAAAGCAACATTCTGTAAATGCTTTATTTAAACGCTAAGGCAAGAGGAATGAGTTGCAAATTGGTAACAGTGCTGGGTAAAAACATTCTGCTAAGCAACAAATTTATGAAAATATATTTCTTTCGGGGGGAAAAAAAAATTTGTGAATTTGACAAACAGCACAAGTGAAAAGATAGCATTAGCCAGAAAAATAAAGCAACCAGAAAAGCCTAAATGTTTTCTAAATTTTTGAAACAAAAGTATTTTGAGTATTTGTTTCAAAACACTGTTTTCAATTAAAACGTAAATTCAATTGGAAACTGACCCATTTTTATTGCAGCCAGTAGAGAAGCACTGAGGAAACTGAAACTAAGCAAATTGCTTCATTTTAGCTTGTCTGAAAACAAAAATTCTTTCTGGACAACTAAAACCAAGAATTGCTTCCAGTTTCTTAATTCTATGGCCAAACCAAAAAATCCATTATTTGTCTAACCACAGATATGTGGGATCAAAGGTGCTGACACTGCTTAACTGAAACGTGTAGAATTTTTGGCTCCCAGAAAAGACAGAAAGTATGAGAAAATTCATGGGACTGCCTGTTCTGTCGGCAAAATTTGGCTGGAAATCTCAGGCAAACAGCTTCAAATAGTGTGGATGACTCTAAATGTGCTAGCCCAGCAAGCACTGCGAAGTCACAATGTCTATAAAAACTAGTGTTAATACTGGCAACTGCTATCAGAAACATTTTTCCAAATCTTTTGGACAGTTCCCAGGTGACTGAGCACGTACGCAACATAAAGCTGAAGAGCTATTCCAGCTGCTGGCAGCAGCGACTCCCAGTCACCGGACTCCATTCTCCTCCTGAAATTCATTTCAAAATTGTCGGAGACTTCAACGGAAGCAGAATGCAATTACCTAAATTTCCTCCTTATATGCCTGCTTCAGGTGGTAGTTTGCAAACAGCCTTGAGCTTTTACTAGAGAAAGCTACACTCGCAGTAAATCAATAACCTTTCTAGGGATCCACAAAAGCAGGCTAGACAGTATTGGAAGCACAGGAGCATATTAGCAGCTCAAACTATTTCTCTTCCTGAAATACAGCCTTGATGAAACTTTCTGAGGTACCAAATACTGCACTAGAAATTCGCTGAAGATTAGTAGCTAGAAGACAAAAAAAGTTGCCCTTTCGACAAAATGGAAAGATCACATTCTCATGATTTCACAAAAATGGAAAACACATTTTGTGTTCTTGCCTCAATTATTCCTTGCAATGGAAGACAAGTTTATAGAGAGCAGTCTCTCTCATCTCACCACAAAAATCTATTTTGGCTACCCCAGAAGGGGCAAATTTTCATTTGGAAGTTCATGATTGTTACTTAAAAGGCAACTTATTGGCTATTCAAAGTCTGACAAGTTATGCTTCCTGCAAGAAATGACCGGTTTGGATTCATGTATACTCATAAGAAAGTAACTACTGTACAGCAATTGCCACCAAAAAAGTAAAAAAAAAAAAAAAAACAAACCAAACAAAAAAAACAAAAGAAACCCCAAAAAACCCCACCAAACCAATTCAGTGAGGTATTTGGACACAATTCTAAACTTTTACATATGGGCTATTAATTTCAGTGGGTCTTTACAATATTGTTTCTTACCCTGCTTAAATGCTAGCACAGTGGTTGAAGTCCTGGATACAGACTCAACAAATAGCATTGGTCCCTAACCCTGCCAGAGGCTGTTTGGACAAATCACTCTGTCTCTTTTGCGTTAACAGTTTCTTTTTCCCTTCACAGGAGGCAGATAACCCTTCGGGACAGTGAACTCTTTGTGTTCGTACATCTGTTGTAATCAGCCCTGATACCTTGTGGGTGCTCTGTATGCTAGTATGATATATATATTAAACAATTTCTGTGCCAAATAGGTGTCTCAAATATCTGTCACGGCATAGCTGCATTTCCCAGTGTGAGTGCAGAAGATAAGTTTGATATCAATCACACCAGTGAGTATTAAGTAGGAACAGTTGCTGGCACTTTAACATTGATCACTGGATGCAATAGAAGTGAACAAAACACTTTCCTTGGTTGGCTGTAATCACAAAACTAGCTAAATACTATAAATATTTGGAAGTAATAGTGCTTTCAACATACTATAACACTGAGAAAGTATACCCTCCCCACTGTTAAATATCTTTCCTTGCCTTGTGCTGCAGCATCAGTTGCTGGCTTTAAAACAACAGGTTTTTCCCCTTTTGGTGATAATTAAAAACAAACTGAGGCCATTTGTCAGCTGTCACCCAAACCAGGACAATCGGAATACCAAATATTTGCACACCCAATCACAGCTTTGTTCCTGTAGCCAAGGCTCTCTGTAAAACCCAAACATGTTTTTCTTTTGTCTAGAATTTGTTCTGGGCCCACATCCCTAAACCACTAATAAATTATTGCCGTACACGATTGCGCCAGTGTTCCCCTTGTGCCACACCAGGCAACAAAAGGAGAAACAAGCACGTTTGTCAAAATAGCAGTAACCACTTCCACATTCTTCAGAGCAACTAAAATATGAAAGCAGAACAGATGCTGCTGTATTTTTGTCTCGATACTGACATTCTCCGTGCACCTTCGACTCGGGGCTGTCCAGTAGGTCTACGCTATCACATTTTGCACGTCATCTTCTTACCCTACTTTCTGCCAGAAGACACATTAACAAACCCCACAAATCACTGAAAATGACCCGACTAATAGGAGAATGTGGGCTGGCTTTGGATTTTGATTGCCTTAAACGACTTCTTTAGCCAGTCATTTATGCAACAAAAGAACAGGCTTCAGACAAAGGCTTTTACACTAATGGCAGCGGCCTTTGAAAAGGAGGCCGAACAGACGGCACCCAGAACAGAATCAGCCCTTAAAGATGTTTGTGTATGTTTTTACCTACAGCTAAAACACACGTTGGTGAACAGCGTGGTTTTCCAGGCGCGCAGTCCCATGACTTCCGTCTGAGTACATGTGGCTTTTCAAGACAATTCACATGGATTTCTTATTATCTTCCTCACATTTCTGCACTGCTGTACTGAGGTCTTATTAACAAAGCCATGTGGGAAGCATAGGCATTAAGAAAACTCCAAAGGCTAGCACACAATGCTATGAATCCGGCACTCTGATTTATTTAAATAAAAGAGTTGAGCGCTACTGGTTTTATAAAAACAATTATTTTAAAAGCTTTCATAGCATACACAAAGTTCTTCTGTGCAACATTTCGTTAAGGTTCCATTTCAGTGACTAGGCTTCAGTCTTTCAACTCTGCCAAAGACAAGCTCCCCTTCTCCATCCAGGATGAAAGGGTAGCTTGTCATCTTGAAGGCAAGAGTAACTAACAAGAAAAACACCCTTTTTAGTTTGTATGCATAGGGGTGAGCTTCTGTTCTACTCCACTGGAGGAGAAAAGAAATCAGAGTGCAGTGTGAATGTCTGGGGCTAGGAGGAACACTTTACAATAGGAAGATTACATTATATGGTGACACAAGTTCAAAAACTTGACACAATTCTGGTGTACAAAAAGGAATGTCACTTTGGAAACCTGGAATGATTCCCAACTGTTAAGATCTTATTTACTACTTGTACGAGTCAGTTTCTGGCATAAGGTAGCAGCACCTTCTGTATTTGCAGTACAGTAAGGATTAAAGAACAGTAATGTGTCTTTGTTCATATTCTTTAACCAGATCTAAAGAAAAATGAGTAGTACAACAAAACAAGGTATCTTTTGTGTCTTTTTTCTCCTTTAAAAACATCATAATGACCTTCACAAAGGATGCTTACAATCTTTTGCAGTGGGGTGGGGGCATGTAGCCTATCACGACCCAGACTGCTGCCACAAAAGCAAGGCTGCTGTCTGACTTGATCACCCAATTTAACAAAGAAAATGATCCCCTTTCCCCTTCCACCCCATGAAATACAGGACCAATAACTCAAGTTACCAGAATTGTTTTGCCTGCCAGAGACTCACTTATTTAAAGTCTGACCTGGACATGAAAGACAGGCCACCAAACCCTTCCACATGGAACCCTATCAAAGTCAACAACACTCTCCCGATGTACACCTTGTCCCAGGACAATGCTCGTTCCAGCTCAGACTTCCTCTTCTCCTTGTTCCCAGTGACGTGTTTTCCTTCCCCCTCCCCGAACTGAAATGCAACATAGGTTCCAAACCTGTCTTTAAATGCATGGACAATCAAGAAACTGAAAGAGCAAAGCAGCGCACCTAGTGTTTCAAATTTACAAATTTTCTTGCAATCTGAAAAGGTGGAAAGTGAAGGGAAATAATGATTTGCACCTACAAGTATTTGCAAACTAAAGAACCAAAATATAAGTAATTATGATTAATAAAAGTTTTAGCTAAATGGAACCAGACTATAGTCAATCTCTAGATAATTTAAGGGCAGTTGAGGGGGAAAGGCACACTGGGCTCAAAATTTAGCATTCCTCTTTTAGGCATTTGTAACAATATACTTACTTCAAAAGGAACACGTGGAACAAAAAGTTTGCTAACCACAGGCCCGCTCTACACCCCTATAGATATGGCTCCTCATTCAGAGGAATAGATTAAATCCTCTAATCCTGTTCACCAAATTGTCCCAAGACCTTATTCTTTCACCAGTATGACCTGGTATTCACTCTGTAGCAACGGCAAACGCCACAGTTTCCCTTAGTGCCACAGCTACCTATAAACTGTACCAAGAAGGTAAAAATTGTACAAATAGAAGGAAAAGAATAGCAGAGTGAAAAAAGGTGAAAAACTTGCATGTTTTTGTTGGGCCCCCACACTAGCACATATATTTTTACAAGAGAAAGAGAGAGCAAGAACAATCTTTTGATTTTTGAAAGCAATTACAATCTACTGTATAAAACTCATCCATTAAAATCTGCTCGATTTCACTTCCTTTCTTGAAAAGGTTCCACAGATTTCAATAATTACAAAAAAAATTTCCTACAAAATTTATAAAGTCTCCGATTGGTTGCTGGCTCCGGAAAACATTCTCTACATTAATCAACGTTCTCGTACAGAAGTCTGCCATTGAAATCACAGGCAGTTTTATAGCTGAATCCACCTGCAGTAGAGTTAGACTAACACCTGTTTCCTTGTAACTCTATTTGAAACGAAGGTCTAACTATCTACTGAATGCATATCAATCTCAAGTATATCCTACTGCTTTCAGAGGAACTCCTATCAGTTACAAGAAATTTTGTAAGACTTGTAGATATTTCTGACCATCCTGACCTCTTTGGAGAGTAACATGAAATTCCTCCCTTGTAGGCATGAAAAAGAAACATATTCCATCTCAATCCTACTGAAACACCTACAGTTAGAAAGGAATCTGTGCTTAAATATCTGAAGCGCAAAATGAAATCTGAAGTCCTAGACAAAACTTTGTATCTCAGTACACATGAAGGAGCAGGATTTCCTCCCCCTCACCCCCACAAATATTTCTGAAACCACTCACAACGTTACACAAAACGTAAAGACTGCTTAATTGAGCGGATGATGCAAGCCATGCACTTTTTCTGTAGCATTACTATTAATCGATTTTTTCTGAACATTTCTGAAATTTCTACTTCTCAAGCAACAGTAAGGAAAGGCAGTTTTGTGTGAAGAAAGGACAAAGAGTTTAGGCTCCAATTTTTTTTTCCTCTATTTGCAAATTCAATGCTTTCTTGCGGTTTCTTAAAGAAGTATTTGATGCACCAGGAGGGAAGTGCAGCTCCCATCCTCTCCTGCTGAAGCTGGTGATAGGAAACAGAAGAGTGTTAACGTAATAAGTAGATACTCATTTAAGTGAAGGTAAGCTTGAAATTTATTGACCTGAGAGTAAGAGGTCAATATTTATTCAGAGAACAATAAATCTTAATACTTGGTTCTAACAGATGTTAATCCTATATATTATTAAATCTATCCCATTAAAGCTAATTAGATTGTGTGTTCTCATGAGCCTTGTTGCCAATAGTAATTAGCATTGCATGGGTCATAATTACTGTGGTTTGATAATTAAATCATATATTTCCAATAAAATTAAAATTAAATATCTAGGGATAGAAACACTTATTTTTCTCTACCATTACTATTGTACATTTCCCTGGGTTCTTCCTTCATGCTGCTGTAGACCTTCCTTCCATTCTTCTGCCAAGACCACCACAGCTAAGGACTCAAAAGCTCCATTTGAGCTCCACCTTTTTTTTAAACTTTCTCATTTGTCTTAAAAACCTTATACTCCTAAAGCCACATCCATCTACTGTTCATGCACTACGCAGGTAAGGAGCAGGGACACAAGTCAATAAGTAGCTGCTGTCAGGAAAAAGAAAAACGGGGGAAAAAAAAGGAGTCATACTCCTAAGTAAAAGTGGAAAATTCCTCCTGTTTTGGAGTTTTGCAGTACTTTCCATCCCCACATTTCAATGTACTTCATAGATACGAGGAAATACTATCATCTCTGTCTTAATCTCTGGAAGGAACTGAGGCACACAGAAAGGAAATGACCAAGATCTTGACCACATCTTTATGCCAAAGTTAGACATCAGTCAGGTACATTGCTAAGTTAGTAGGCAGGATGGGTATTTTTAGTGCAAATTTGTCTTGCAGAATACACACAAACTCATCACCATTTGGGTCGAAGTGGTTTCCTTCCTGAAGAAACCACAGCTGACCTCAGGCATCAGGGTGCAATGCAGAGTGCCCTACTTACACTGCAGGTGACAGCTTCTCCAGTGGTTAGCGCCCCATGCACTCACAGCACGCACCTAGGGCTGCTGACTGGTGTGAACTTCACTGTTGGTAAAGACTTAGTGAGGGCACCAGGGATCACAGAAAAACGAGTCCTAGCCATTCCATCTTCTTTATGCCACACACATCAGTAATGTGGAGTTCAGTTCCCAGTATTTTAGCTCCATGTATTGACTTACATTTATCCTTGACAGTATTTTTTCATCAGGATCTGCATCGTTTACAGACAGTAGTTGCTTATTTCAGTAAGAGTTTCACACATAAGGGGAGTAATAGCTTGACAGAAAGCGTGAAGTGCATTGAACATCATGTGTTACCAAGAGACATGGCCTCCAACACCGAAGGTAAAATGTGGAAAGTAGAGTTCAACTGTCATCATTTTGGCAATCTAAAAGTTGGATATCTAGCCTAAGCTAGTCATCTAGGCTTTGCCTTCAATTAACGAAGAAAATGAGGCACCTCTAGAGAGTGATTCACAGCATCCTAGAGTCGGCATCTAAGACAGATGGGCTCAATTTGGAAAAGCTTATCTTCTCCTCCATGGGCTTCAGTGGAAGACTTCTGCCTAAGTTTTAGATGGGTAAAGCAAGGTAAGATGGAGACTATGCAGACAGTTTATCTCAAATCAAAGCTATCTAAAATCCACATTCCTTTGCTGTTTCTAGGCTATGGAACTGCTGGATAGGCCCAAGAGTTGCACTACCCACAGTGCAGAGGGAGGATATCCAGAGTACGAGCAGAATCAAGCAAAACCACGTGCTCCTGCAGCGACTAACGTGGTAGCTGTGCATTAGATAATGTGATTAAAGGCTAACCACAGAGAGCACAAAGACGCAACAACGATCGGATAAACAACAACAGGCAGAGGAACCCTAGAAAACTGGACAGTGAAAATGGAGCACATCACATTGACTACCTGACTATCAAAGAAGGACACTTGCCCTTAGTGTGAAACCCATAAAGAGAAATAAATGAAGAACTCTCACAGGGATGCCAGGTGAGAGGTACCGTACTTACTATGGGATACAGAAGGAAGAATATTCTGGGACTGTAAAAAATATATTATGGGATCCATAGGTGAAGGACCAAAAGCATGGACAGAGAGGGGTCAAGGTGGATTGGGGAGGAACAAGTGTGGGGAAAACAGAAGAAAAATAAGGTAAACTGGGCAGATACAAACAGACTGCTGGTCAGTACACTCACCTAGCTGGACCCTGCACTTGATCACAGCAAACTATCCTATGTTCTTAATAAATTCTATTTCTTTCTTCTTTGTGGAGGTGTGAACACTAGTGAACTTCAAGATGGATGAGCCAGGTAGCAGGGTAAGATGTCTGAGTACCTGCATCTTGAGAGGTTTGCAGACCAAGGTGTGCCAGCAGCTGGATAGACTCAATATCTAAGACCAGCTACCAGAGAGACCATTATGTGCATATATTTACCCCACAAGATTTCAGTCCTTATCAGATGAAGAGAATTGGGTGATTCACACTGTTCATAGCCGTATAATCGTTATATGCATTTATTGGGGTGCCAGAAAAGACACTGCTCTCTGTATATCATGTATTTTGTGTGTGTATGCAGACACATGTGCACCTATTGTGTGTAGTCACTGGACCTGAGGACAAGGAACCACAGGGGCCTCGTATTTATTGGGCTGGAAAAGGAGGAAGCCCCTGGGTCCTGAGCACACTTGAATTCAGCCACCTTCTGACATTGTACTGAATTGCCACTGCTTTGAAGTCTTTTCTGTGCTTCACAATTTTCACTGAAATTGCAGGGACATGTGCTTTGAATCATTTGCTACACATAAAAACTCATTTGCACTTGATCGCAGGAGCATCCCCCATTGGTCCCACACACGCATACTGATCATTAGAAAACTCTGCCTTCAGGGTGGAGGTTCATCTGGTTTCATCTGGCATGAACTTGAAATGGAACTTCAGACCAGCATTAAATCCACAGATGCCATTACCTCATTATCCCATCATATGTTAAGTTCTCTGAGGTCAAAAACTTTAAACACACAGAATGAGACAATGTGAGGTTTGCAGTTCTGATTCTGTTTGAGGAAGAGCCATCTTTAAGAACATTTGCGAGCATATATGCTAACACCATAGTAAGAGCGTGCCTTTGGTCTCTTGACGCTACTTCCTTTCATATGTTCAGAGACAGTTTTTATAAATTTAGTGCACACAAATCCCCTTGGTGCACTGTTGCCAAGCTGGCTATGTGTTCACGCACAGACCTATTTTTCATGTATACACAGATTATTTGCATGCATATATTACGTGCATGCAAGCGTATACATGCAGCTGTGCAGGACCAATTCAGAACAAAAGACAGACTTGAAGTGGACTCCTCTAAAAAACACAAAAAAACCCCAAGCCAAAGAAAAAACTCCATCTATTATGTGGCACAACCTCCCTCTCTCCAACGTGCTACAGAGCAATCGACTCTCCACATCTAGCACGGCTACAGGCTACTGCCCTCCTACAAGCTTCCAACTGTTGTTATTTTATTTCCCTCAGATGATTCTCATTATAACCAGGCTGAGTGCTGAGTTAAAAAGTCAGTGAATGAATCATATCATCAACTCAGTTGTCTGGAATCTTGCTTTTCCATGCATTTCCTCATTGCTACATGGATCACCAGTGTAAAACATGCTGTAGCTGCATCAAATTTCCTTTTGCTTTTTTTTAACCCTACAGTTGCCTGTGAGCAGATACTTATTTACTGTTACCCAGATTCCTAACCTCTGATGATCTGTGCTTTCACTGCCTGCCTCACTGAAGTTGCAAAGAGTTACAAATATTTAACTTGAGGTTATTGCCCAAAGGGTGTCTCTTTATCCAGTTTCTGGGATAAAGCTTCAGCATTGACTGCCTGTGTTCTGCTCAGGAAGAAAGGAGAAAAAAAAAAGAACTCTCAATTTAAGCCTAATTTAAGCCATACCAGAGCTCCATGCACCATCAGATCTCCTCCATCTTTCCACATGTGGAGGTGGCTCCACAGCACAGTATCTTTTGCCATAGCCATCTCCTGTTGGACCACTGGAGCAGCAAAAGGGCTGGTTCCACCAGCTCTCAACCCTGCCAGAGGAAGGATGTGTGCACAAGAGTGGCTCAGAGCACTAGTCCTAAGACAGGCTTCTGCTGCCTTACACAGGACAGAAAAAGGCTCCTAGCTACAAAGACTTACTATTTACATGACGCCCTCCTTTTTTCAACTGTTTATTTGAACTACATCATCAGCCCAAAATGGCTGTTGTACAGTCCTGTGTGTTGTACATTCTCCTTCTATCTAAACACTGCACCTTTAATATTTTCTACCTACTATTGCTCTACACAGTATTGTACTAGCTTTCCCCACGTCCCTCATCTGTCTAAATCCATCTATCAGCCTCAATTCCTGAAAATTATACTTTGATTTTTTTAGTAAAAGGAATACTTTTGACTGATTCTCTTCAGTGCAATTCATTTTTCCAATTACAGGATCCAAAATATATCTTGCAATCTTTCCTTTGAAGGCACCCAAGGTACAGGATTAGAGCAGCTTTTATAATTTCAGGGTGGGCAGCAGGGAAATGGTTTCGCCTTGGTTTGTTTTTAATCTTATAAAAATCTGTAATCATGTTTCCAGAGTAGCGCTCCCCCTTCTCCATTGCTACCTTGGACTAACCACCAGTAATCATTTTCTACATTCAGAGACTGGGTTTCAGTCCGTAACAACTATTTTAAGAATGGGCATGCTTGAATTTCTGTATTGTGGAAACACTAATCGCAGCTTGAAGTTGTGGGGTATTTTATCAATATTTGGTGATCACACAGACAAAAGTGCTAACTATGTGTTCATCAAACAACTGATTCCAACAGGATATATGGGTTTAGTAGCACCACTAAACGCTTTTGTTTCCATCCTAATCTTCAAGAGGATTCTGCTAAGTAGATTAATCATTCAGAGACAGAGAAAAATGTTTAAAAGCTTGGCAGGAAAAATGGTCAGTCTCACGTGCTTTCATTTTCCACTGTCAACTGTGACTTTGTAAGAAGAGAGCATATAACTTGGGCTGTTTTTGATCCCCATCTAGTGCATGAATTACAGAACTGCTCAAATTTAAGGAGTGACTTCCCGATTTAACCGTTAATCCTACTGCTGCTTAACTTTCTTTTCGTCATTTTCAGAAGACCTCAGATAGGCTTAGTGAATGTGAAAAAGCAGGAATTTCTAGATGCTCCCAGCTGCCTGATGAAAGCCAGATGTTTCATAATGACACTGTTTTCTACTAGTGCTCTGACTGTGATGGTGTAGGGATATAAGGAAGGCAAGACTTGCCTAAGGAAGTACTATCTTTTTCAGGCCAAAGTACATAGTGAGAAAAAGCAACATGGTTCCAAGGCAAGGAGTCCTTTCAAGTGTCTGTTTATTTTCCAGGTCTCTAAATGTTACATTCTTTCCCTTGTTGCCTGACTTTTAGTTAAGATTGTCACAAATACTATTTGCAAAATTTTTCTCTTACAAAAATGGATTGTGTGTGTTGTTATGACTAAAACCCACATTCTGACTGAGCTTCAACATTCATCCATGCAATGGGGACTTCAAAGACAGTAAATCAGTAAGACAACCGGACAAAGGAAGACCACTGATACTGCTGTTGGGGGTGCAAGTCCCTGGCAGCTTTACATTTCGATCGTTGCAGGTGAGTCAGGATAACTTGGATAATGCTTTCCAACAGCACTGGCCAAGCAAGTAGCCATGCCTTTCAAAAAGCATGCTGTGACTCAACACATGGGAACTCAATGTCTTCATGCTGAGGAACTTAAAAAGGCTAAAACCAAACAGAAAACACATCTTTACTGAATCAGGGTCATACCTTCAATATTAAACAACAATAGTGCAAATTTTCATCAAAGATTAGCAGGAGGAATTTCAGAAGGTTACAGAAGACACACTTGGAAGAAGCTTTTGCCTCAGCAGATGGCAGAAGAACCTTCTTTTCAAATGGAAAAATACTATTTCCTCCCCCTTTTCTCATGAGGCCAGGCCAAGGAGCAGGCAAAGGTACTTTGACACTATGAGTTACCAGTACCCTGTTGTCACTGTTATACAGTATCTATCCATGGTAAAATCCACACAGAGCAGTTAGCCAGAAAGGCTGTCTTTAGGTACCCCTTCATGTCTGAAATTCAGATTGTTAGCTGAACTCTAACTCAGGGGGAAAAAAACCAAACCAAAACAAAACAACAAACTACTTAACTGCTATTAAAACTCTATACTAGCTCCACAAACATTACTGGATTCAGACCCCATATAGGGCACTCAAATGCCTAGGAAGAAGAGAACTGTAAACTCTTTACAAGCAACATTTCATGTTTTACTAGACACCGACCTCTCAGTGATAATTATTCAAAATATCTTATTCAAAATAACTTTATAGTCTGAACCTTGTAAGCAACATAATTTTATACAAAGGATTTAAAAAATAAAAAAACAAAACAAAGGAAAAGAAAGGAAAAGCTAGCGCTGTCTGAAAAGTAGGAGATAATTCATTCTTGCTATAGTTTATTCTTTAACAGCTCATGCCTTCAAAATAGAGCTAGCAGTATTACTAAGGAAATTATGTTGATTTAAGAACTGGAAGAAATTTTCTCCCCTCCTCAAACATAGGGTTTTTTTCCTGACTGCACCAAATCGACATTACCACCGTGTGCACTAATTAGCAGCTCCAACATATTACTGTTGTTCTGGTGCCCCCCAATGGTCACCTTGCTTTACTACTAGCTACGGCTTCAAAACCTCTGTTGGAAAAACTGCGTTCCAGGTGGAATCCCCAAACGCACGAGTTGCTCTTCACCCGGCTGGACCCAAGCTCTGCGCCCTGACACAGCTCTCGGCACTGCAGATTCCCCATATGTGGTTTCCAGAGCTGGAGATGCAGGGCAGGTCCTACAGCCAGGTCCGAACCGCTATCCCTAACCGCTTCTAGCAGAGCGCTTCGGCAGCTTGAGCCGTGAGCCCTCCACCTCAACACAACTACCTCCCTCATAGCTACTGCTGATTGCGAAAACTAACCTGATTCGCAAGCACAGATACTACATCCAGGGTCTCTGTAGAAAAATACTTTATGTTAATTGAACTGAGGCATCATTCAAGCAGCTGAGACACACGGATACCCAGCACTGGCCGTGCCTTCCCTCCCTTCCCCAGTCACCACATCCCATTATCACACACACAGACCTAGCACGTCCAGACAGTCTCCGTCTCATACAACAATCAGTTTTGCACAGCAATGGATCCTGTCCCAACTCACCAGCAGGAGTGGTGCAGACCCAGTATAACACATCTTCATTTCCAACCATATCGTGGCACAGAAAAATTAATAATTGGTCTATAAATCAGCACTTCCCTCTGTCAACTGATCACAGCCTGACTATACTCACTGCAGTCAAAGGAAAGGGTGGTCCCAATCACAAAAGACTTAATTTCCAAAAAACTTCAGGTGGAAAATACAGATGAAAGCTTAAAGCTCTTTAAGAAGAGATTAGGTGGCCAAAAGCTGCAATCCTTCAATCAAGAAAGAAGACAGCTTTATCTAAAAGCCCATCCTGGTATATTGGCAAAGCGAAGATAGCAAGGCAATATTTAACAAGCTGAAAGGGGCAAACGGATCAGATAGCAATCAATACAAATGTGACACAGAGAAAATTTATCAGAAAGAAAAGAAATCCTTGACTGACAGGACTAAGAAAAGAACAGACACTTTAGTATGTATATTAGGGATGAGTGAAGCCCTGCCTACGGTTAATCACTAAAAATGCAGGCAAGGCAGAAGTGTTCAGCAAGATTTCAGTTTCTGCATGGAGGAATTCCTACCTCAAATCTGATGAACTCTCCGAGCCACCAGTAGCTATTGGGATGTTAAAGATCTATTGAGGGCAAATGTTTAGATCTACAGGCCTGTATGGCTTGTATCCACGATTATAAAAGGCTCACTGAATTTTTGGGTAATTTGGGGGATACTACAGAAATTTCAGAAAACACCAATATTAGAAGTGGTAAGGAGATGAGCGTAGTGAAATCAGGATGCTTAAGCCAATAAGAACATAAAAGTTAAAAAAAAGAAACACTTGTTCCGGATTTAATTTATAATGAATTAAAGGGTAATAATACATAGCCTTTTTAAAATTGATAGAAACAGATCTAAAATTTAGTCTTTTGTGTTCAGTTACGTTTATATTTTTGCCAAACACCATTTTTTGGGGTCAGCCTATCTTCGTTATTTTGCTGATATTACAAGTTTTCTTGATGATTTACTTGCACTTAAAGCATTAATAAGAAAGTCTTACACAAGCCATTTAGATGAAAAATAGCAGGAACAATTCGCACAGCAACAGCACAAAAATAAAACAGGACCACGAAATAGCAATAAAGGTAAACTAAGCAAGTTTTTGAATAACTGTCATATCACAGAATCATAGTTCCAACCCCCCTGCCACGGGCAGGGACACCTTCCACTAGCCCAGGCTGCTCAAAGCCCCATCCAGCCTGGCCTTGAACACTTCCAGGGAGGGGGCATCCACCACCTCTCTGGCCAACCTGTTCCAGTGTCTCAGCACCTGCATTGTGAAGAATTTCTTGCTAATATCTAATCTAAATCTACCCTC
>VZSC01018837.1:36636-101274 GCA_013398225.1 Steatornis caripensis
AAAAGAAACACTTGTTCCGGATTTAATTTATAATGAATTAAAGGGTAATAATACATAGCCTTTTTAAAATTGATAGAAACAGATCTAAAATTTAGTCTTTTGTGTTCAGTTACGTTTATATTTTTGCCAAACACCATTTTTTGGGGTCAGCCTATCTTCGTTATTTTGCTGATATTACAAGTTTTCTTGATGATTTACTTGCACTTAAAGCATTAATAAGAAAGTCTTACACAAGCCATTTAGATGAAAAATAGCAGGAACAATTCGCACAGCAACAGCACAAAAATAAAACAGGACCACGAAATAGCAATAAAGGTAAACTAAGCAAGTTTTTGAATAACTGTCATATCACAGAATCATAGTTCCAACCCCCCTGCCACGGGCAGGGACACCTTCCACTAGCCCAGGCTGCTCAAAGCCCCATCCAGCCTGGCCTTGAACACTTCCAGGGAGGGGGCATCCACCACCTCTCTGGCCAACCTGTTCCAGTGTCTCAGCACCTGCATTGTGAAGAATTTCTTGCTAATATCTAATCTAAATCTACCCTCTTCCAGTTTGAAACAATTACGTCTCGTCCTATCACTACATGCCTTCGTAAAATGTTATACTCCGGCTCTCTTGTGGCCCCCCCTTCAGGTATCGGAAGGATGCTGTAAGGTCTCTCCGGAGCCTTCTCTTCTCCAGGCTAAATAACCCAAACGCTCTCAGCCTTTCTTCATAGGAGAGGTGCTCCAGCCCCCCGACCACCTTCATGGCCCTCCTCTGGACTCGCTCAAACAGGTCCATGTCCTTCTTACACTGGGGGCCCCAGAGCTGCACACAGTACTCCAGGTGGTGTCTCATGAGAGCAGAGTAGAGGGGCAGAATCTCCTCCCTCAACCTGCTGGCCATGCTTCTTTTGATGCAGCTCAGGACACAGTTGGCCTTCTGGGCTGCAAGCGCACATTGCCAGCTCATGTTGAGCTTCTCATCAACCAGTCCTTCTCCTCAGGGCTGACCGCAACTCATTCTCCACCCAGCATGTATTCGTGCTTGGGATTGCTCCAACCCATGCGGGACTTTGCACTTAGTCTTGTTGAATTTCAAGCGGTTTGCACAGGCCCATCTCTTAAGCCTGCCGAGGTCCCTCTGGATGGCTTCTCTTCTCTCCAACATGTCATCTGCACCACACAGCTTGGTGTCATCAGCAAACTTGCTGAGTGTGCACTCAGTCCCACTATCCAAGTTGCCAACAAAGATGTTAAACAGTGCCAGTCCCAACACCAACCCCTGAGGAACACCACTCATCACTGGTCTCCACTTGTCATCGAGCTGTTGACTGCAACTCTTTGAGTGTGACCATCCAGCCAATTCTATATCCAGCGAGTGGTATATCCATCAAGTCCACGCGTCTCCAACTTAGAGACAAGGATGTCACACAGGTCAGTGTCAAATGCTTTGCAGAAGTCCAGTCCATATCTCCACATGTAGTAAATAGGGCATCAAATGTTGCTGCTAGTGAGGCTCCACAAAGATCAGGATTAGCCTTGATGCTAATACCTATTGTTGGGTTTTCTGGAAGTCAGTAAGTGACAGCTGATACCATTTGCAAGTGAGAGACTCAAAGGGAGAAAACCAAGGAAGACAGACCTGGAGTGCTCAAACCTACTTCAGCAATGGCTTTTTTACACCGCCAAAAAGTCACACGTGTTGGAAAAACAACAGACAGCTCAGAATGAATGACTATCCCCAGAACAGTGACTCTGAAAATACTATAGCAATCAACAATAAAACAAAATTCGTATGAGCTCCCAGGTCACATATCAGAAACTAAGAATCATTTCTGGCAAGAAACTGAGTTCTCTGCAATTCTTTTCACTCTACATCAGAGCCAAAATCAGCTTTAAGAAGTTCTGTCAAGAGACAGACTACAAAGATTTGTAATTAAGTCATTTATGCTGATGCTTTAAAACAGTCAGGGTTGCTCTTAAACACAGATCCCCAGATCCTAAGACCAATGGTTAATCTGGGATGTCAGGCTGTTTTCCATGGGCCAACGGGAAAAAAATACTCTAGGATGCGTTTACAATTTCTTTTGTTCTTGAAATAGTAATTTATACGCACAAGATAAGTTTTCATTTCAGCATTCATCATCAGAATACACATATTTTGCAAAGCCTCATCAGCTTGAGCTCCCAAGGAAATACAGTAAAAGAAAAAAGTTAGTATGATCCATTATTTTATAAACAAGCTCACAGGCATTAAGGAGGCAATTTTATCTCCACATGCAGTAGTGGAAACTCAGATGCTGGAAACAATGTATAGTTCAGACATTCACTTTTTTTTTGAAACAGTAATGAAAAACTGGAAGGATGCTGATGACAGCCACAGAAGTGATTCAATAGCTAATGAAGACTTAAAGATGTGAACCTATTTAGCTTATAAATAAGAGAATGAGAGGTGACTTGATGATAGCTTATGAGTATGTGAAAAGGGAAAAATAGAGTAGAGAAGGCTATTTTACTGTGGAAAGATATTTTTTCACCACCTTTTTTCCTCTCTTCTTAATCAAACTCCTTTCATACAGGACAGCTAATTAGCCATTGAAAGAAAGTGCCAAGGAAAATGGTAGTTTTACCATTCCTTGGTATTTTCCAGTCAAGAATAAATGCCTTTCCAGAAGATGTGCTTATACAAAAGTCACCAGGCTACTCAAAGAAAAGTCCCCAAAATACAGAGGTGGCCAGGTAATTCCTTCTGTCCTTAAGTTCTTTATGATAAGAGGCTTCAGTTTTACGGCTAGATGCAAATCAGCTGCCAACATATAAAAATAAATGAATAAACTACTTTACAAGTCACATGCAGCAACCTAAAGCTTGTTAAACAATGGCTAATACGTTCCTGTCTGGCAGGCACAATTCAATTTAAGCGTACTTGCAAGGGAAAAAGGTAAAGCCAGTTGATTCCTTCCCACAGATCTCCGGAGTGACTGCAGCTGCCTCATCTGGTCTGCCCAAAAGAGGGAAAGGGAAGAGGAATCGCATGCCCTGTCCAGACACACCTCTCCTAGGACACATGGTTCATTCAGAGTAAGAGCACAAACACAGTACTGGTGAAGGGCTGCTGCTGCTGCAGAAAGCAGCATAGAAGGGCAGAGAGACAGGGGAATGGCAAGGCAAGTACAACAGCTTCATTGCTCCTTCTTGGCAGACCGCATGCTTTCCTCTGTCATATGTGCACTCCGACTCCAGTGCCCAAAACAATGCATCTTTTGGACTACTAGGAACAACGTAAGGATACTTCCATCACCCCTGCTCTTTCACAAAATCTACATAAACTGTCCGACATAAGCAGAAGCGTAAAGGCGTAAGTGTTTCACCCATACTCTAAAACGATGACTAAACTCTTTCATCAAGTATTTGTAACCCAGGTATGTTTGCAATTCTCTTCTAGAAGTGTTGCATATGCCCTAACGTCCATATCCTTTGCAAGTTTGCGTGATGTGGGAGCTCCCCACTTATACCTGACATAACAAGTATCATGAAGTATTTCCCCAGATAGGCTAAACCAGTGTTGAAATTGTCATGTTTCAGACTACAGCAAAAGTTTACCTTTCCTGTGAGGTAAAATAAAGGCTTATACTGTTAAGCAGCTTCTATTTGATGGCTGATAAGGTAGAAAGATACCTTCTTTTCCATCAAATATGTAGTAATTCATGCTGTAGGGGTCCATTAATTAAGGGTGAAACTCAAAGATTTTATTTTCCTTCTGTCTAAGTCTCTATAAAATGACAAAAAAATCACTGTACCATTTATCTTGTAATCACTACTATTGCACTACAGCCAACTCATTGCTGTTATTTATTAAACATGCCAAAACCAACAGAATGCTAGAAAACATTTGGTTCATTCAGAAACCACAGCAGGTACCAGCTGGCAGGGCAGAATGGTCATGATGCCACCAGAAAGATTTGTAACTAGAGGAAACTTTATTGTGTAGTGTAGAAAGGGTTTGTTTAAAAGGCCACTACCAGCAGACTGCACTAGCACTCATTATTCATTCATGAGATTGTCATTTAGCCCAGCTGCAATTTCTGATACTCAAGTACCTTCATACAATATTTAAAGCCTTCAGAGAAGCTCCTGTTACCACACCCTTGCAGAGGGAGAGGCTGCACTTAAAAGGTGCCAATGGCTTCCATTCCACATTGCAGTTTTGCTGTGTGCAAAAGCAAGAAAAATCATGCACTAACAATTAAAAAACTGATGAAAGTAATTGTTTTGTTTGGTCCCGTTTGTTGCTTTCACTCTCAGTGAGATTCGTCCTATGCAAGGGACCAACGGGAGGGACAGATGTTACTTTTATCCTACACATATCCTTCAGCAATAAAATATCAAGTATTAGCAACGTTAAGGAATATATATAACCATCAATGTATCAAGCCGGTGGCTCTGTTGGGCATTCACCTCATCAATCCCTAGTGTGCCCTAAAATGTTCACTGCAAGCGCGCACCTAAAAATCATCTGTTATTGCCTCATTTGCATTCCTCAGTCATCAGTCCCATCCAGTTTAAACTCCCACTATACATCAGAAAAGACAAAAGTCCCAATCCTCTGAACTGCATACCAAAACCCTCACAGGCATGAGGAGCCACAGCATGGACAGCTGCAGGAAGGACAGCTGTAGGAGCTGCTTACAAGCACAAGGTGAAACAATGATGGTTCTCAAGGAACACCATTGTCCACCGTGAGATGGGATTGACCTGGGCTGCATGGCTGCCTCGCTGCCTCTGGATCAGCCAGAAGCCCACATCAGCCCAGTTCTGCTGCAATCACACAATGCAGTCCTGGCACAGGAACCCTATGATCATAACTCAAGAAAGGCCCAAGGGCTTGAATTTGGCCAGGCTTCCTACAGTTTCATTCCAAGTTTTTTTCTGTCAGTAGGATGCTGCAAAATTCAACTTTCCTTCCATCTCCTTCACACAGGAACAGAATTTACGCAAACTACAGCACACCAAGCCCACAAAACCCTTCTGTGATTGCTGTTTTCCTGAGACAAGACTATACATCCTCCCCATGCCCGCACAATATCACCTGTGCAGCCCCAGGCTTGCAAATTACTGTATTCTCAACGCCAAGGGACCAGTTATGATCCTTCAGAGCCCCTGGGTCTTCTTGTATGAAAGGAGTAAATTCAGAGCAGGCATGCAGACCAGCTTCACAGACTCAGGGAACATGCTTAGTGCCCCTGTGGGACCATTCTGCAGATACTCAGCACAGAGAGGAGATAGCTGTGAGTCAAGTGTGCTGGAGACACTCTGAAATGCTAATGCCTCTGAATGACTGTTTTTCTCATTTCACAGAAAATTAAGAGGTGGAAGGGGAAGAAAAGGGATTTCATTTTTCTCCAAAACGCCAGATAAAATAATTTAAGTCCATGCATTAAAATATGATTACTGTTTGTTACAAAAAGAAAAGATGATTGGGAGAGAAGACCGCTTTTATTCAGGTAAAAACTGAGCACAGAACAAAGCTTGTAGTGACCTCAAGACTCAAGTACTTAGACATTCCTGGGATGCTTCAATTATTGAGTTCCTCTGTGATGTATACTGGGTTTCATTTTGATCCACAGGCTATTAAACATGATCTACGACACTTTCAGAAAAGCTGTAGTTTGGAGTTCAGCCTGTAACTCAAACTTTTTTTCTTCCATCATTGGTTATTAATGTGCATACGGCACAGAGAGCATAATGAAGAGGTGCACAGATATGCAGGAGCACATTGCTGCTTTATAAGAACATAGTCAATAGGGTCAACTAGAACTAAATTAACTGTGTCGAGTGTCTTCAAACTCTGCTTTCTTATTAAAAGCAGTTCTCTTCACAGGCAGGCACAAAAGGCTATTTAAAATATTAGTCAATACAGTCTAACTCCAAAATGAAGCAAAGGAAAGGAAGAGTAATTAGTTCTATTTAAGCACAGGAAAATACATGCTATTTGGGCAAACAAGTACTATGTAGTCAGGCATCTGGATGCACTGGCTGAAACTAATAAAATACATCAGGAGTATAGCGATTTGCCATAGCTCAGAATGGAAAAGATTTGACTGTAAATAGGCTAAGAATGCATACTGTATTTCTGTCAAGGAATAAACCATTGATTTAGAGGTCACCATTTCTTGGAAAGCGTATATTTGCAAGTAATGAGATTGTGTTTGCTTCTGTAGGGTTGTGGGTTTGGATTTAGGGTTGTTCCGCCCCCCCCAAAAAAGATGTTAAACAGTGCCAGTCCCAACACCAACCCCTGAGGAACACCACTCATCACTGGTCTCCACTTGTCATCGAGCTGTTGACTGCAACTCTTTGAGTGTGACCATCCAGCCAATTCTATATCCAGCGAGTGGTATATCCATCAAGTCCACGCGTCTCCAACTTAGAGACAAGGATGTCACACAGGTCAGTGTCAAATGCTTTGCAGAAGTCCAGTCCATATCTCCACATGTAGTAAATAGGGCATCAANAAAAACATTGACCATGTTTAAGAGAAACTGAAACGTGCAAACAATAAAGGCTGGAGAAACAGGCTGACAAGAACCTCATGAAATTCAAAGGGAAATGCCAAATTGTGCACCTGAGATGGCACAACCCCCTGCACCAACAAATGCTGGGGGCTATCCAGCTGGAAAGCAGCTTGGCAGAAAAGGACATAGGGGGCCTGGTGGACACCAAGTTGAATATAAGCCAGCAATGTGTCCTTGCCACAAAGAAGGCTAATGTAGCCTGGGCTGCACTAGGCAAAGCACTGCCAGCAGGCTGAGGGAGGTGATTCTCTTCCTCTACCAAGCACTGGTGAAGCCACACCTGGAGTACTAGGTCCAGTTCTGGGCTCCCCAGTACAACAGAAACATGGACATACTGAAGAGAGTTCAACGAAGGGCCACAAAGATGGTTAAGGAACTGTAGCATCTCTCCTATGAGGAAAAGCTGAGAGCTGGGACTGTAAAGCCTAGAGAAGAGAAGGCTTCGGGGAAGATCTTAGTAATGTATACAAATACCTGAAAGGAGGGAGTGGAGAAGAGAGAACCAGGCTCGTTCCAGTGGTGCACAGTGAGAAGAGCAGAAGCAATGGGCACAAACTCAGGAGGTTCCCTCAGAACATCAGGAAATACTTTTGCACTGTGAGCGTGACTAAGCGCTGGCACAGGCTGCCCAGGAAGGTTGCAGAGTTTCCATCCCTGGAGATGTTCCAAAGCCATCCGGACATAGTCCTGGGCAACTGGCTCTAGGTGGCCGGGCTTGAGCAGGAGTCTTGCACAAGATGACCTCTAGAAGTTCCTTCCCACCTCAACTGTTCTGTGATTCTGCTAACAAATTTTTCTAAGAATCTAGTTACTTCAGTAATACTATGCCTTATTACATCCTCTCCCTTTTCAAGAATAATTCTTTTACAAGATCCCAGTATCTAAATACAGAATCATATAAGTGTGTATGCATGAGCACACACTTGCATTTATATTCAAAAAGCACCTATGAACAATTCTAAAAAGTCTCAGTGTTGCATTACAAAATACGAAATTTTTCATTTCTACAGCAGCAATGAATAAGAAGTGCTTATCTTTATTATGCTATTGTGAAATGCCGACAGGTACAAATAAGGACGACATGTTGAAATAATGCAAAAACATGATAAACTCTTACATCCGTGCCTTTTTTCCCTCATTTTCTTTATCTGTAAAATATTGATAATTCACCATTAATTTACCTGCATTTCAAATACGTAACAAGGGTTAACTAATCGAACAGATTCAATGTAAACTCCTTTTGTCTTCCTATACTCTGAAAATAGTTTAATGCTTGCTTTTAAAAAGTGTCATAGAGTTGACTTAGTTTTCAGATTAGCTGGTTTTGCCTATCAGCATAAGGACAGGCTAATAATAACAGAAAATGTTAAATTCTTCTTTGTTCCTGTGTTCACAGCAATGATAAATTTTTTTTCCTACCTTGGTCATTCATAGTAAGATACACTATTCTAATGCTTCAGGTTCACCCTAGTATAACCCTTTAATCAAGATGACCATTATATCCAAAGTAGGAGCACTTAGATATGTTACTTTTTCAATTCTTCACAAACACAGAGAGAAGTATTTTCTGAGGTATGTCACCAACTACCTACTTAACTTATACAAACTGTGCCATTCCACTTAATTCCCCCAAAAACTCACTTTTCTGGAAAAGAAATAGGGTTTAGTTTTACCCTCTTGGTCCTTCTAGGATGCAAAATGTCCACTGCTCTGGGTAACACACTTACCTGTTTGAAAGCCATACTAATTAAATAGTAATGTATTTGTTCACACAGAAATAGCAAGAAGTGTTTATGCACTGCTAAAGCACCCTTTAGTCAGTTGAATCTGTGGCAAAAAAGGCAGAGAATGCAGTCCCACTGAATCCTCAAAGCCTTTGCTTCTATGATCTTTCAGTTAGAAAAGAAGGCTTTTTAGATGCTTCCTATATGTAAACAGAAGTATTCATTATGTGTGAAGCTTTTAACAATGCCAAGGTTTGAAAGCATCTTGCTTGTTTTCTATATCTGAACTGAAAACTAGAATGACCCTCAGGTCATCAGCAAGGCACTATACAAATTTAAGACATTGGACAAGCGGAACCTATGCCTCCCCTGTAAGAAGGGTGTACATTTACACAAAATATACCCCATTATTGTAGGTGATTTGCTTGGGTCCTGAAAGAACAGTCATATTAGCTAACTAGTCCCGGTGAAATATTTTTAAACTGTATTAATTACCATACTTATGTATGGCCATACTGCTCCTAGTACCCAAACTAGCTAAGGTACCTTCACAGAGCATTACATGTTGTGATGAAAACACATCTTGCCTTGATCTCCCTGGAAGGTTTGGTCCTTTACTTTGAATCTGTCACACTCATAATTTTATTTCCTCTCAACATTTTTCTCCACTTTGTCTATCCGCCCCCAGCTTCATTTGATGTCATTATGTGCATTACCACACAGAGAAATGATTGGACCCTCCATTATCCTTAAAAGGATTTGAAGCAAGAAACAACGAGTGTGAAACCTACTTCACCTCTGGAGATCTGAGCAATCTTGCTCTGCAGGTGGCTTGGGGAAGATGAAATCCTTGTTCAGCCTGAAAGCTACACATTGAGCTGCAGACTCCCTCCCCACAACTTCGATCGTTTCTGTAGGCTGAGCACTAGGGATCAATAGACCTCAGTCCCCAGTGGGCCTTGAACATGCCCGGCTCAATGTTAAAGTCTCTGACAAAAGTTGCCCTGCACTCTCATCTAGTAAACCATACAGCAGCAAAGCCATTTGGGTTTCTTCTCTTTGTTCTGATAATTGAGAGGTAGTTTTAGCAGCTGTGTAACAGTGCTCTTACAATAGAGATGTTTGGCTGCCAGATGCGATGTTATCACTGGCTAGGATGTAAATATCGTCAGTTCAAAATATCACCTCATATTACAAGTCTGAGAAGGGATTGAGAGGTAGAACAGAAAGAGTCAGCTACACAAACGACAGGACTTAGATGATTAAAATGAAGCAGAAGGTAATTCAGTGATGTTGATTCTTGCCTGTTACCTCAACTGAAACAGTACCGCTGACCTAAAAAAGTAAAGATTCCTGCATGAATAAAACTACTTTTAACTGGAACCCAGCTGGTACTACCCACTCCTGAAAAGCCAGTCTGGAGGAGGAGTCAAGCAGAGAGCTTGAACAGAAACCTCTACAATTGACATATCATTAATTACTAAAATATCACTTAGTACTATTACAGAAAGCATGATCTGGAAGCAGTTCACATCTTTGCCTTGTCTTATTACATCTACTGTAGATTACAATACAGTCATACAAATATACCTCTGTTCTATACACATGTGATATCCCATGAAAGAGCAAGCGTGAGATCAGGTCAGTCTCACAAATCATTATATGTGGCTGAAAGTTAAGCAGGTGTATAACCCCACTAATGTAAAACAAATATTGAAGTGTTGCTAGCATTTGCGTCCAATGCTAAGCCAAGATGGACACCATCAACGTAAAATGCATTGATTCCTACTTCTCCTGATGGAAACTTTAACAGTGAATAGAACTACTACTTCAACACTCATGAAGAATAAACACAACAGAGAACAAAGACATAAATTCCAGTTCTGGGCAGATATGCAGTCAGAAACCAAAGTATTCTGTTTTGAATTAACAAATTTTTTTAAAAAGGCATGTTATTTTTGTGCTCTTACAACTCAAATCTACGGAGGAGATGTTTAAAATATAGTCATGCTAAATATTTTTTAATTAATAGCTACACACACTTTTGTACTGATGAGTTATATAAAACTGCAGAAAAACATATTAAAAGGGAAAGTGTGCAAATCCCTCTGATGAGTTATATAAAACTGCAGAAAAACATATTAAAAGGGAAAGTGTGCAAATCCCTCGTTAACAAGGTACTGAAACACTGCTAGAATTTTTCTCTACTATTATATTCCACTGTACTGTTCCTTCTCATTTATCACAGCTCAGATCTCTCTGCTTAACAATAACAGGCATTTATATGCAGCTAAACTACAAAGATCTTATTCATCTGCTGCTGTATATTATGTACTATTAGTTGCAAAATAAGAGATGTTATTTTAACAAGTAACTGCTTATTGTACTATTAAATTTCTGAGCTCCATCCTCTGCTGAGGAATGGTCACAGTACGACGTAAGTCTTTGTTATTGCATTACTCATTTTGTGGTTTCAGGGCATATTGTGCCTTTCTCCTCTAAGGGTCCTTGCCTGCAGCCCTGCCACTCCCAGGTCTCCTGCTCTCACCTTTCCAGGAGTGCTGCATTTCTGCCCCTCTTGAACACAATACTGAGAATTCAGTTGGGCCCATTGAATTAGGAGGAGATTTTGCAGCTCTTCCCTCCAGAAGCCTGCAAAACAGGGGTCCAAACCAGCACACAGCATGCTCAGGATTTAGTTTTGGGTTATTTGTACTTGTGTTTATGAACTAAGGCAGCTGAGCTAGGATCCTGGCATCCCTAAGGTTCCCCTCCTGAATAATTAAGCCAGACAAGTCTTTCCTAAGGGTGGTTCTGACACTACGTTGCCCAAGTCAAGGGTTCCCCTTCTCCGTGTTAGAGATGGAGAGAAACTGTGCCAACTCCTTAAGTAGCTTCCTTGGGTAAGTACCTCAAGTTATATAGGATGAATCTGGAGCTTTTGTTGACCCTGAGGATTTCCCTGACAAACAAAATTTCTTTGGACAAACCCTCTTTAGAGGCCCCATCTGAATCCCTGAAATCACAATCCATTCCCCTGGAAGGTCGTCTTTTTAGACATCCCATAGCAGATTTGTAGGTTGCTTTGAGAGAAAGCAAAAAGGTTAAGCGATGGCATCATCTCTTAACAGTCCTCACATGTTGGCAAAAAAACCTGAACATGACCCACTCTTTTTCTTTCTGTTCTTTTCCAAACACATTTCTACACAGTTACATTATTTCAGTGCAACAAGAAAGCACATGGGATCAGAAACAGTTAGATCAACATACGGTATTCACAAATGACGGATGAACAGCTCCAGATCTGTCGGTCACAATGATTTAGCCAATCTAACTCCCATATATTTCTATGTAAATCTCACCATTGATTTTCCTGTCACTTGATGTGGCCCTCCACAGAAACTTGTGTCAGAGCTAGATGGTAGAGTCAGTAGGCTACTTGTTACTGTAAAAATTACTCATGTAAGCGAAGTTCACAGAAACACATCTTTACCATTAGTCTTCAAACACACACATTAAAATATTGCTTAATAGCTTTCTTGTTCAAGTCTAAGAAAAACTCGTAGTACACAAGGATGCCAGGTATTCAAGTAACAACATTTTGCACACGAATTCCAAGTGGAAATACACTTGCAGTGACGTACTGGGGACCTTTCTTGCGCATAAACCTGGGCTCACTGCATTTATTGTTGTGGTTATAATCTACGCCATTTTTCTCTTGCTCTTCCAAAATATAGAGGGCAAATATTATTAATATAACCAATTGGAGGTCTTGCTTTCCCTTCCCGTTCAAACCTCGTATCATAGTCAATAGATATTTTAAATACGTAAAGAATACTGAATTGGGTCCTTGATTAGTGTTTGATTTATACCAAAGACCACAAGATTCAGAGGTTGCCAAGGCAACACCACTTCAACCTCCTTACATTTCCACTTTGATATGAAGCCTCTCATTATATAAATGTATCACAACACCAGTCAGCATGACAGGCTATTTTACAAATATGCCTTCAAATAGCAGACAGCTATATTCTTCTCTTAAGTTTGGGGGGAGGGGGGGGATAAAGTTGCCTTTTACTAAGAGGAAGAGGGGAGGGGCAAAGATTACATTCTAAGCTATATTGATAGGCTTTATTATAAAATTGTATCCTGAGCCTTCTAATACAAGCAATAAATTTTGTATTGTTTGGCCAAATATCCACAAAAGGGCAGGAAGCATACAAAACAACCCCAAACACGCCACACAAGTAGAGTCTGAGATGCTAGAATTTTCAGTAAATGGAACTAACAACTGTGTATAAAAGCTTTACTGAACCATTGGAAATCAGATACTCCAGTATATGTTGTTTACAACTACAGACCAGGCAAAGTTTAGCAAAGCATAAAAGACCTACCAGAAACCTACTGACATCTTTTTAACCTCATTTTTGGGGTCTAAAGTGGTCCTTGGTGATATACCACTAGCCTTCTTTACCAAGCAGTATTCAATATGCAGTAATCTACCTACAACCACCCTCCAGAATCCTTCAGCAAAGCCAGGCTCCCACAGGAGGAGGACTCTTTTAAAGATGTTTACTTCTATGTTGTCTTCTTCTTAATCTTCTAGACCACACTGAGTCTGAGCAGACTACAAGCTGATTCAGAATGCGCAAGGCATGGCTGGGTGGGTGGGTTAGCAACAAGATGGCAATAGTTCCAGATGCATCCCTCCAAACATTTCCTTGTGCCCTAGCACCCTCTGTGCTGCCAGGAGGCTTTCCGGAGACAGCGACAGATTACTAAAAATCACCCAATTCTGCATCATCTGGAGACACTCCAGCACGAGCCGAGAAAGCTGACCTTTGAATTTCTAAAGAGAAGACTGTTACAAGTAAGAATATACAGGGATATTTGTAGTTATGGAAAAAAATACGAAAATTGGAGTGGTCTGGGCTTAAAATTCTTACTTCTTCCCTCACTTCCATTTCTGGACTGCAATTTCCAGTTACACTTTTCTCAGTGTGACTTGGTAACACACTGACCATCCACAGCAGTAAAAGTAAATGTTAACAGCGTGTCTTAAGAGGAAGAGGAGCGAAAGTACCACTAGGGGACACACATACTACTAGCAAAGCAATTGTTCCATCACCCCATCTGTTACCTCAGTGCCAGGTCAGAGACAACTGCCTCCGGTTTTCAGTGACAAAACACCACTCACAAATATTTCTAGTTGAATGTAACAGCAGCTCCCCAATTACCACAGAGTGCCCGTTTGTATGGTTTCTACAAGAAGAAATTTGTCTTTATTTACTTGTGAAGAATATCACTAGAAACCACCTTGCATCACAGCTTCCTTTACAGGTTATGCCATCTGCTATGCACTCAGACTACTGCAAAATGTTCAAGGCATGGACTACTTTGGACCACCCAACTGCATCCAAAGCCTTGCTGTACCGTCTATAGAACCAGTTTCACTACACAGCCAATTCCCACCGTAATCCCAAAAGAAGATAGTGTTGTAAGACTGGAGGTGCACAGAATTCCCAATTTCATTGGGTAATGGGGTAACACATCTCCGATGCTGTTCTTTACTTCCCCACCACCATGTTGTTTCTCACTCCTTAAAGTGTAGGTGACTACTCAAATGAGCAGCTGGTAACTGCCCCAAATCCCTCCAGGCCACTCTTTCCAATCATCTTTCTGTTTCACATGTTGGAGACTCTGAAGAGGGCAAATTTTACACCTAAAGTCCAAGGCTCTAGAATTTAAAACAAGCAAACAGACTACCACAAAAAAAAAAGGCAGCTTCCGAGACACACAATTTATGTAGGACAGCTGGAAGATTGACATCAGAATCAGGTATCATGCTACCACCCAGTCAGCGCTGACACATTTCCACGTAAAGTGGGCCATAGAAGCTGGAGACGAGCCAGTACAGCGGAAAACCTTCAGGGTTATTTTGCATAGGGCTATGCAAATTCTTCACGAAGCTGAGTACTTGAGATCAGAGTTATTTGCTTATCAACTTTCACCAGCACTAAAACTCACATAACTAACCTTAGAAGACAGCATGTTATTCTGAACAATATTGCTGAACAAGCAGTTGAATAAAATCAATTACTTGCTCAAGGGATTTTTAAGACATTCATTTCCTTAATTATTGTCAGATATGCAGGTCAACAAAAAGGAAGATTGATTTCTGGATAAACAGAATAACTGTGATGTTAAAACGTTATGTGGAAAGACGAACTGTGAATTAAAGCATTTTAATGCTCATTTTAGTAAAATCCTGGGAATATTCACAGGAAGCACTTGCAGTCAAGAAACTGTACACACCCCCACCTGCCCACCAACTGCATAATGCAACAACCTCTCCGGCCTTCATTTTCTTATCCCTTACACCTTGCTGATCAGAATGCATTCCTTCTTACCCAGCCATGTATTTGTACTGATTAATGTAATGCTAATATAATGACTATGCTGTGTGCATCAGCAACGTTAGAACTACTTGACATTAGCCGGGAAAGTCAAGTCAGCCTTATTTTTTGTGAGCCAATGTTGTCATCTCATCTGCTCACGGATACATGTTGTGCCTCAAACTGGCCCTCAGCATCCAAAAAGTAAAGCAACCCCAGACCTGTCCCTGTAGAGAATCAGGGAGGTGAAATAACATGTATTAGTGGTGTAACAGGCTCCTTTCCGTCGTGTCCAAGAACTTCCCAGCAGTGCCTAAAGCAACACAACTAACAATCATCATTTATTGTTTCGCCGCCTCATCCTCTGGGAGAGAAATTTGTGCCATTCAGTGCCTTGCTTTGCTACAGACTTTTGGTCTGTTTTGTGGTAGGGTTTTTTCAGGCTTTTGCAAGCTGGAGGGAAACAGGTTATGGTTTAGGATTTTTGGTTTCTTAGTGCTTCATCAGAGGAGGCACAACAATCAAGAAAATGTCACCTTGCCCATGAAAACAGAGGTTGAGTTCTGCAGTGGTGCTCAACTCTTGGGAGAAACTGCACACAAGCTTGCGTCCCTCAAAGGTCTCTCCCACAAAACGCTGGCTAGGAAGTCTGCATTTCCAGCATCAGTCTATCTATATCAGTATGTAAAATAAAGCCAGGTGCCTATTCTCTACTCTGACTGGAAGCACCGTAAAGCAGCAGAACAAAGAACCAGTAAGTTACACTCAAAAAGCCACTCACAACATACACGCTCAAAGCCATTCGTTGTGCTTCGTTCCTTCCCTCCTCAGTGCCCTCCCTAGATACGTATATCAAAAGCTGGCAGTTGCTGCCTTATTTCTTCTATGCCTTCCCATCGCTCCTTTCCAAATCCTCACTCCTCCATGGGCAGAGGAGCTGTTATACAGCTCTGTATGTGTATATGTATAGATATTCATATAAATATATATATAGGCCTTCAACTCTTAACGATGGGAAGGTAAGCCATATATGAAATGACCATAACCTAACCATGCTTTGTGAAAGCGCGGTAAATGCAAAGCCCTTGTATCCACACTGTAGCTATGCATGGCTTTGTACTGCAAAGGTTAAATATACTTTCCAAAACAATAGAGACAGGGTTAAGGAAGACTTCACCCCTAAAGACACCACCATCCAGCATAAACTGAAAGCAATTCCTGTTAAAGTAAAACTGCTGAAAGGAGAGCAGACTTTATAGGAAGTATGCATAAATATTGTATGTATAGCATGTACATATAATATGTATACCATATGCAAGTATGCATATGGTATACACATCTATACTCTAGTTTAAATTTTTAGTAACAAATTCTAGGAAAAAAATAAATGCAGAACACCAAAGCTGCCACGGAGAGGAGCAAACAATGAATTGAATTCAATTCAATTCCTTACAGAACAGCTCATTCAGTAAAACATAATACCACAGTGTCTATTGGCTTCTTAATTAAGTCTTAACTACTGATGCCTTATTAGCGACTTCAACATTTTACTGCTGGTTTTTTGAAGACATTCATGATTTCCTACTAGAATGGTAGAATTACCAAAATGCTCACCAATGCAGTTTTTCCCATTGTATTCCTGTTGTCATTTATGGGTTGTTTAACATAAGAAATGTATTCTTAAGCACTTCCTCACTTGTATTATCACAGATAATGTGAGACAAGTTCCAAGGACAATGTTAACTGCCTGAAACAGGTAATGCATACTCTGTCTAGACAAGAGATGCAGACAACACTGTTACTCTTCTCTCAGTTCTGCCATCTGCTAACAGTTTTGATAGTAAGCTGAATACTTGTGTGTCTGCATCTCTTACATTAAGAGAAAAAAATTAATTAGCCATGTCTAAATAGAGATAAACTTTAAAATCCTACTAACACCCGCTTAAGGATTAAATCCACATTGTACTGATAGGTTAAGGGTGGGCAAAGTCAGAGGCTACTTCACATTCTTATCTGGCACACAGGTAAGTAGTAAGCTACAGATAACACTGTTCACGTGACACTCACCTGGTGCAGCTTCTGCCAAAATTCAGGTCCGTCCTCCATTTTCCTTAAGCTTGGTGGAATGTACCAAAAGCAAACATTTGCATACTCTGGCTAAACAAGAGAACAAATGATTGCTTATGAGATGTAACAAATGAAACAGTAATACATATAATAGCTTGTCAAAAAGTTCTGCCTTATTTTTTCAGGGGACAAAAAGAAAGTAAGCCTTTGAGTTTATGCCCTTTTCACTAAAACTTCCTTTTCCAACTCACCTTTCATTTTCCCTTTTTTGAAATTAAAAATAGTTTTCACATCATCACATCTCTTCCTGTTGCCAGAAAAAGGAAACCTGTCTGGATTCTTTTTTAATTTCTTCTTCATATTTATTCTGCTTTGCTCACCAAAAATTTTTGTTAGAAAAAGTGTGAGACAGGCATAGAGAGGCAACAGATTTCAAAACTGAAGCAACTTTAAGGAGAAGAACAAATTTTCTTTTTAGTGTTCTTTTTTTGAAATGGAAGTTTCCTATGATGCATTTTACACAAAACACAACAACTCTGGTTTTGTCACCATTTAACACTTGCACAGACAGTCATTTTTCTACTGAACAATGCCGATCTTTTATATCATGTGACGTTCAGCACACTACACCGTGCTGGAGTTAATGCTGGCTTTCTCGACTTCCATGCTTTATTAGAATCTCAAGACCCCTTGCATGGAATGTGCCAAATCCTGGATATATCTTGTCCAATATCTAAGTAGTCCTTTTGAGCAAAGACTGAGACTCTACATCTCCGCTTCCATCCAGAGAAATTTTACCTTTAAACTCAGCAGAGATTTAGGTGCAAGCCTTCTGACAAGAAGAATGGCTGTTCACCATGCATTACAAAAAAAGGCATTTTGTGCTTATGCGGTTACCATTTCATGTGTGACTAAGAAAATGCTCCCAGCAGACTAGTCCAGGGTCTCTCTACGTTTCCTGCTAATTTGGAACCTTTTTTTTTCCTAACCTGTGCAGATAGCAACAGCATGAGGAATAGATGTATCTTCTAATCCCACCAAACACTTCCCATAAAAACATTCAGTCAATCTTGACCTACATTATTTATAACTCAGTATTTAAGTGGTGTCTAGATCATAACATGGATTATAAACTCACACACCCCTCTCCTCTCCTGCACGTCATACTCAATAATGGTTAAAAGAAAAAAAATAAAGAGAAGTTAAAAGGGAGCTGGGTAGCTAGGTCACACCACCTCTTTGCCCCACTGTGAATGCGGCTGCTGTTAGAATGCCAGGCAGTCTCCTGAACAAGGAGAGCCCACCAGCTGAGACATGTTCTTTCATGAAAGGGCACTGGGAGCTGCTCATATCATTTTCCGCCTCACTTCAAAGAATGCATTAAATACAATTTAATCATCAAGAAGAATATCGTTGTCAGCAGGAACAGAGCTGCAAACCTGCCACCTGCTGTCACTGAATGAAATAAAGCTCAGCTCTTAAAGTCCCATTTCGTTCCCCAAAGAGCACGCACTGAGTACACACATAAACACAGACCCTGAAAAGGCAGCAGCTTCCTCATGAGTGCAAGCACCAGCTCGCTGTTACAGGGTTTATTTTAAAACTATTTAAAATCAGATGGAAAGAGTAGACAGATGGCTTATATTACCATATGCCATTGCCTATATTGCCTTCTTTATTATCTCAGTTTCCTTTCACACATCAAATACATCATCCCCCTCTGAAAATACCATTCATCCTAGGAAAACTTAACTCTCTCCAGTCATGCTTCTCTCTGTTTCTGGTTATCTTGCCACAGCTCTTATCCAAGCAGGTAAGCAATTATACCACAAAAGAGTTCAAGATGACTCAAGCACAAGAAGCATTTCCAGGCCGTGGAGTAGTTCCTGTTACAGGACTTCCCTCACCGCATGTATCAGAGAATCATCTTCCTGAGCTTCTTGTCCAAAGCCCAACTTCCTTTCAGAAAGGGATGGCACAACCAGGCCTAGCTGTCTCGCAGTAGCATCTTTGCATTCTCACTGCTTGTGCCCCTGCACTCTGGAAAACCTTTTCTTAACCCTTGGCTCAACTTCCTTCTCATAGCCCATACTGTGGCACTCCCTCCAATCCTGCTTTTAACCCAGCTGTCCCGATCCTGCAGTCTCGGCTCTCACCAACAGCTGTCTCATCTACAGTAGATCTGGGCTCTCTGCTAAGCTCTGCAATAACAGAGAATGGAGAGCTTTTAACAGACTTGCCACTTTATTAACCCCATCATGTGTTGCTGGCCTGGAATTCTTCCCTCCATCTAAAGTTTGCCAGTAAGCACTTCCAAATTAGTAGCTTTCAAAGTTAAGGGGAAAAGTTCATATTGTATGAATAGTATAAAATTTTTTTGTATTTCGTATTTCTTCTTGCCTAACCTGGAATGCTCACAGCATCAGCAAGTGTGAACCAAATCTGCATCGTCACGGTTTGCCAGCCTCCACGTGTGGCATTGTTTCGCTTCCTCCTCCATGCGCTCTCTTCCTCCACATGCTACATATCCAGCTTTCACACCCATACACTTTCAACAACGCTGAAAATTTTTCTAAAAATGACAGGACTTTTCAATGTCCCCAGATATTAGCCACATTAACCAAAGAGCTGGGGATCGGCGGCGAACACAAGCATTTTAGCTCTGCCCCCTTTACTCACTCTCCCCTAAGCAAGATCACCAACACAACAAACCCAAGCTGATGGGTTTAGCAAAGATGGGTGAAAAACACAGCTTTTGGATAGTTTTTAGGAAGATGGGTGTAGAAATAGAATTAAGGAAAAAACATAGACCTTAATGATGAAAAGGTCATTTTTAGTATCAAAATATTCTTTCATCCAGCACATGGTTTTATCTGTAAGTCTGGCAAGTGCTGGCAGCCAGGCTCTTCACTTTCACAGAAAGTGCTCCACCTACACCCCCTGAGGCAATACAAGCCCAGAAGCTAGGAAAATAAGCAGAGCGAGAACAGGGAATACCGAGCATGATACCTGTCCTATCGTTACCTGTGCATCTCCAATACATAAAACTTATTAAATTATATACTTCAAATACAACTTGGCAATTGGCTAAATGGAACAAAAAATCGAACAGCGGACATCCCCCACCCCCCCAACAACAACAGTTCAGTTCCATTTTCACTTACCTCCAAAATAAGCCGGAATCCCTCTCTTTTCTTAATTTCCTCCACGAGATATCTGTAATTAAAGATGCAGGGTTTCAAAGCATAGAAGAAAACAATACATACAGCCAACAATAAAAAAAGGTTTTGAGCATTTACACACTTTTTTCTCCCTCCCTCCCCATTACCCCCCTTCCCCCCCCACAAGAAACTACAGAGTTAAACCTCATTTCTACCTGCTGTGAAAATGCAGTAGCTATTAGTTCCTGGAAACAAATGAAGGCTACAGCCAGCCAAGGAGCACTGAGGAGAGGCCAAATTCTATCCTCAGGCACAGATTTTCGGTGGAGCCACATGGTACAAATTGATCCTATTTGCATCAGACTGAACTTTCCCAGTGCAAATTTCCATTGATGTTGCTCTCTACAAATTAATTCCTCCACCTCTTCTTCTTAAGTGCTGCTGCTGTGCTTCCACGTTATTCCATTGTCATCCTGACATCTCTAGCACTACTACTGTCACTGGGACCTCTCAGTCTAGCCTGGAATTTAAAAGTTTCCACGTACTTCAAGCCCAGCAATTTTCCCAGTACTGTCCTTGTTCCACACTGTACATAACCGCACCTTTCCATTCAGTGAGCCGCTGCTGATGCACAATAATCCCTAGGCATCCTACTCTAACAATGCATTGAAGTAAGTATTTCTTTCCTCTTTCACCTGTCAGTATGAAAAACACAGAAGCCTTCAATGGGAAAATGGCTTTGAATCAAAACTTTGGATCGAAACTGCTTCAATTTCTAGAAATTTT
Source organism: Steatornis caripensis (assembly GCA_013398225.1). NCBI lineage: Eukaryota > Metazoa > Chordata > Aves > Caprimulgiformes > Steatornithidae > Steatornis > Steatornis caripensis. Next base: position 57,332 of record VZSC01018837.1, read on the forward strand.
TAAAAACACAACCTCAACTTTGCCATAGCACACGTCACAAATTCTAAGGCGAAGACGACACTTTAACATAGCTGGGACTGCTCTCTTTATCCCCCGAGCCATCAAAGCCTTCCCAAGGAGAACTCCAAAGAAATCACCTCAAATTCACATGGCTTTTTCCATTTCAACAGAATTTTACTCTTCTACACAAACATTTTGCTGTCGAACAGTAATAAAACTGAGACAGTTAAACTACTGATTGTGTACAAATATGTTCTTCTGTTGCATTTATTTGGCATTTTCCTGCCTGCAGCTGCATTACTGGTCATCACAAAGAATTCTTTCATCCACTACTCAAGGAAGAAAAATATTGCCAAAATAACCCCCCCTCAGTCCTATTCACATGCCTGAAACCTCCCCCCACAGGGACACCTCTAGCACAGTTGTATCTTCAACGCCTGCTACTCAGCAGACGTGCTGCAGAAACAGGTTGGCTAGGGAGGCAGTAAACAATACCCTAGATGGTATACATTTTTCAAAACAGAGCACGGGGAGCTGTCACGCTGTTTATCATTAACAGGTATTGTGCATGTGACTCATTACCTCTTAGCACACATCCCTGCAAAATGATTGCGGCAGTAGAGTGCCAGTTCCCACGACACATGGCTCTGAGTTGCACTGCACTGTGAGCTGTTGAGATGTTTCCTCTCACTGTAACAAGTCCAGGTTCTGGGTCTTTTCTGACATGACCATTTAGATCCCACTGTGTGCATTTGTTTGTTACCTGGCTGTTAATGCCCAAGCTACTGTTTAGGTTGAAAGAGAGGCATGCTGAAAGCTAAGTAGGAGGCTAGATATGATGTGAGCGTGTTGGGGGAACCTGTTTCTGTAGGGGAATTGTCTTAAGTAAAACAAGCTCAGTGCTTTTGTCCTGTTGATTAAGAGATACTTGTCTGTGCCATAAAACTGACATTCAGCAAAATCAGCAGGCTATTCACATGACCAGCCCTCAATTTTTTTTAATAAGTCATTAAGAAGATACCTATGCATGATCACTCTTTTTTTAATTGAGGTCTTGAATTGTTAGAACTATTTTACAACGCTTAATACCCTTCCCTCCTACCACAAGTGCCTTTTTTTGACACCACCATGTGACACAGGGTATCTGATGTTGGTCAAGCTCACAACACTGTTAATCATGTTCTTAACTACATTGCCAATAGCCTAAGAAGGAGCCATTAGAAAAATCCATCACCTATGATTTATCTTGCCAGGACCATTTGATGGCAGTGGAGCAGTTTACTCTGTGCATCTTTCCACAGTTGACAGTGTAGTTTTATTATCGTGTCATGGCTGTAGAACGTCAGAAGGGCTTGAGTCTCAGTGAAGACTGGAGTGCACAGAGAAGTGGTATTTGCTATGATTAAGCCTTGCAGAAAATGAGGGGTGGAGATCTGCAGTGAAAGTAGACATATGTCTCCTAAGAGTGGGTGTCAAAGAGGACTCGGGGAAAAAAAACTGCAGAGATGCTGAAGCATAAAATGCAGAGGTGGTTATAGATGTATTCCAAAGGCAGTCTACTTCTGTTTTCTTTTTAGTGTACTTAAAGCAACATCCCTGCATCAAAAATAATTGGGGAAAAACAACAACAAAAAATTTTCTGAAGTGATCAGCAAGATGCTCTACTGTAGGTATTTTTTTAAAAAGCCTTTCCAAATAGGTAGCATCACAATGTTCCTGGGATATCTAATACACTGAAAGTATGATTCATTTCCAGAACAAGAAGTAGTTAATGGAATAGCCAATAAGCAAATTTTGATGCAACAGAAATACATGATTGCAATTACCCTAAAGCCTTTGCAGCTGTGCCTGGCCACAAAAACCCCCCAAACCAAACAAAAAACCACCCCAAAACCGAAACAGTACTCTTGCTCCTAAGTTCTACAGTCAGTGGACTAGTTCCAGAATTAACCCAAACCTGTGTTCAGGAATGCTGAAATACCATCTTTGCAACATCAAAGTAAAACCTACTGTAACAAATCAGGAGAAAATCTGCGCAGCTGTTGGGTAGTTAGGAAACCTGGCACAGTGCCCAGTAAACCTGATGTCTCAGCTGCAAAGTGCCCGCATCCATGCAAACTGAAGATAGTAATGCAGCTACTGTAAAGAATATACTTCATCAGATAATGACTAAGAATTCAATTTCTTAAAGAAAAAAAAGAAAAAAGACAACCCAGTCACTCGTTAGAAGCACTACCAGCTGAATCCTAACATTCAAAGAAAATATCGATCCCAGAAAGGTCATTAATCACTACACTCTCAGCCAAACGACCTTGGCCAGTGACCTTGATAAGGCTGAATTCTCCTACTGATAGTGGAATGAATTACTTGCTCTGTACAGACAGAGAACAGGACAATGCTTCAGAACAAAAACAAGGTGCAATTTAACCAGAAGGTATTAAGGAACTCTTAACCAGCCAAACAATGAGTGACTTTAAAGAAATAAAATCGAGAAAAAAAGCCACAGGTCATTTGGGTTTTTTTTGGTTTTGCTTCTTTCTTTTTATTCCTTTCTAATCCACTCTGGGTTTAGGTCATGGGTATTTTTATCTTTTAAGTGACTACATTAAAGTGAGACTATTCCTTTAATTTTCATTTGAGTAAACCTTCAGTTCTTTTCAATTTGGTAGTTCATATCAAAAATAAAATGTCAATATAATCTAGGTGACTTTTTCAACACTAATACCTTGATTTACGGTAGTGTGTAGCTAGCTCAGGAATTAGTAAAGATTTCATTGTGATTTATCTTGTATAAATTCTGAACAAATATGATACTTCAAGTGAATTGTTTTAATGGGCCATTATCTTATTTCAATATTAATTCTTCTATCAGAAGACAAAACAACCTGTGCATGGAAGTTTCTTCCCAGAAACTGAGACATCACCATCACTTTAGAAACACCCTCTAGCAAGAACTTTGCAGAATTCATTTGTGAAACTCAGTTCTGCAAGACCAAAAACTGAGTAAAATTCAACAGGGTACGTGAGGGGAAGATTGCAAAAAAAAGTGCTTCAGTCCCTAACAGAACACACTGTAAGCATTAAGAACTTCAGCAAACTTGTGGAGAAAAACCAAGCAGTATCTCAGAATAATATGCCTTCATATACCTCTACTACATCCTAACATTGACAGAGTCCTCATACAAACTTCCCCATATCATCAGCTTTCTGTATTTCCTCAGTCATAAGGAATAAGGCGAACAGAAGAAAAGCTAATTCACTTCTTGCTAGACACAGCTCAGACCCTGGCACATAGGGCTGCTTTTACATTAACACCAGAACACACAGTTAGGAGTTAGAAGAGGGTATATTGGTAAATCTGTCCTACGTCTGGTTCAGATAACATAAATGTTAAACAATGTAGATAGTCTAATTTGAACTTCTAAGTTCACCAACATCTATGCTTATTGCTAAAAGTAGTAACTACCATAACTACCATTAAATATTGGTGAAAATGTTATAACACTAATTATCATTCCCATTAGTTCCTCCTATCATACACAAACAAAAGGAGCAGGGTGGGGAAAAAGGTAGCAAATGTGATCTGTTCCAGGACACAGAATATCAGCAGCGTCAACGCTTCCGTCAAGTAAAACAGGCTGGACATTTTCAAAATCGTGAGGCGGTACCTAGCCAAAGCCAGTGCCCTGTTTACTCTCTCCTCGAGGCCTGTCGTTCCCAGTGCTTTCCACGTCAGCCAGAATTTGAACGCATCCGGACGCCTGCTGCACTGAATGGACTTGTCACCAGTGTCATAGCTGACATCGTAGAACTTGTCCTGCTGGAACAGGTACGCCGCTTTCGCAGAGTAACACTTCTTCAGGAGGCCCTATGAGAAACACAACAGAGACTTAGTTGCTGATAAGCATTTTCAAGCCATTTTATCTTCACAAGCCAAAGCTTTCTTTTTCCTGTCTGTACCAACTGCTTAGGAAAACAGAACTGGATGTGCAGGAAACTATCCAAAGCTTATGGTGTGGTTAAGAACCTTGGGTGAATCTGAACCCAGTGAAGTCAGCACTGACAATAAGGAAACTATTTTTATTATTATTTTCTTCATAATGCCATCGAAGAGTTGCAGGAATTCTGACTCAGATCTCAAGAAACTATGGGAGGGGGTACCACAGAAACAGTTGCCCAAAGACATACATGGGTGGGAAAGAGGAAGGAGAAGCCTAGGTTCCCTGCTCCAGTCTACAGATTGGAAGAACAGCCCCTCAGGAGCTTCCTACATCTTCACAAACGGCTCAATCTATTCGTTCTTTGTCAAAGAACATTATACATAGCACAGATAGTTGAAGCTGGGTAAGATTTTAGCCCCAATAAATAAACGTCTAGCCCTTACCAAAAAATAAAGTCACTGAGGATCTAGCATAGGCTATCCAACTGTTTGAGTGGAAACATCATGAGGAGATTAGTTACAACTTCCATTTTTATCTCTTTTCACAGTTCAGACATTTTTAACATTTGAAAATAAACCTCAGAAATCATACTGTAGCATACCCTAATTGTGATTTGTAATGAAAAGATTTTTATTCAGAAATCTCCAGCCTCCAGCTTCTGAGAGGCTGCCTGGGCAGAGATGAGCAGCAGAAAACAGACAAAGATAAATGAGTAAACTTAGCAAGTCCCAGCAAAGAACAAAGCTGGGAAAGAGAAAGCACAGAGGCTGTTACAGGTTTAAAGGTGCAGGGGAAGAGAAGAGGCATAAGACTGACCATTGACTGAAGAATGAAATACCGAAGTATACTCTGTAATACTACGAAGTAGAGAGAAGGGCTGGCAGAAAGCACGTTATAAGAGCACAGATGAGGGCGGCCCTACAAGGAGCCCAGGAGACAGAAAAGGCTGTAGATTTGTCAGTGATATTAAAAGTGGGTAAGAAAGGAAACCACAACCTATAAGACAATACTGGAATAGAAATGTAGATTAGGTTAAAAACATGGCTACAGTATCTGGTTCAGATCTGCAACAGGTATTAAGTGACAAGTTGAACCAGAAGTCTTCTGTGCAGAACAGAACAAGGATCAGAAATGGACAGCATGACAGAAGTTGCTAAACAGTATCTTGAAGAGCACAATTTCATTTTCCAGTTTAACATCACTCTTCAATTTGAACCAACTGAAAAGGCACTTCACACTTCATCCTTTTCTCTGCATCTGCTGGAAGTCTGATTTTAAAATGGCAGACAGTGTCTGACATCACTCTTAATCAAAGTGTCATGTTCCTGTAACGGAGGTACAATTCTTGATCTACATTACACTACTGATAACTTTGGCACTGGCAAGAAAATTGAGAAAAAATGTCAAGACAAAAAAATCCAAAGGAGAAATAATCCACTGGCATACACAGAGTAAGTTTCCCTCTCCCCCAGCCTTTTCAATTCCCTCCATCTATACTAAAACCAAAATAAACAAAAAACCATCCTGCACATCTATTCGTACAGTACAAAAAGGGAAGAATACAAAAGGTTTCTCCACTACTTCTGTAGAGGTTTGACAATCCCATTGTAATAGCGCTGGTTTGTAAAAAGGACAGCAAATTCAGTCTGAACTCTTTAGCCACAGGACCAGCACATTCAGCCTTATGAAAAGACAGTTTATGTGACAGCTTGGGGAGGAGTGGGGGGTGGAAAAAGGGCAGCAGCTGCTCACCCCCTGCAGTCATCAGAGTGATAACGTGCCGCTGCAGCACACCGTAGCCATGGCTGGAAAGCGAACGCTGGGCGCAGTTTTTTGCAGTATGTAAGATTCTCACACCTGCTTTCCAACTTTCTCAGAAAAAGAAAGGCAAGAGATGACATTAGAAATCAAAGAAAAACCAAGCACTGAAGCATCCATCCTTTACAGTTTTTGTACAGCTTTGTGTTCTCTGGCTAGCAGCTGCACAACAGGAACAGGAGTCCGTTTGTCAAGCCATTGTGCCCTATTCATTTAGATCTCCACAGCTTGATTTTCAGAGGAAATACAAGCTTACTAGACATGGTACATATGAAAATAAAATAAAAATAATTAAGAAAAAGCTGCAACATCCTCAAATTCAAGTTAGTTGCTTTGTCTCTTACTGACTGTAAAGTTTTGCAGCATTTCTGCAGCAAGTGTATAGCAAGGCTGATAGATGTGGGACTATCTTCTGCTCTATCAGAATGTAATACAGCTGCACAATAGAGGACATCACAGGATATTAGTTCTCCTCACGCCTGTTGTCTGGGAAGTAATAACTTTTGTTTGTCACAAGAAACCTAAACTCAGTTGGTAATATTACAGAAAGACTGAGAAGTTCACTTAAGATCACAGTACAGCTGCAGAGTTTCATAGCTTAAAAACAAATGCTCTAGAGCAAAAGCACAACAAGAAAAATAGTTCAATATCTCTAAGTGAACTCAAATTCCTGGGAACATATTTCATTTTTTTAAAAAAAGCAGGTACTATCCTACTCTTCTGGTGCATCTGAAGCAGACAAGACGTGCCGGCTTCATGATCCTTTTCCATCTACTTATCTCACTAATAACGCAACACGCTCAAGAAATCCTGTTGAAGGTATTGCCTACTGTCAATCTCCAGAAGGAAGTACAGTGACATCCTCCAGCACATCACTAGAGCAGACAGGAGAAGAAACAAAAGTCATGCTTTGTGAGAAAGAAAGAAACATGCTGGGCCAATGCAAGAAGCAAGGTGGAGGAGAAAGAAGAGAAGAGAAAGGGAACGTTGTAGAACAGAGTTTCGGCGGGGAGGACAACAGAAGAGGAAAAAATGCAAGATAAATTTTATGCTCAACAAAGCAGTTACTCCTCGATCACTGCCGTCTCAAAAGTAATACTCAAACATGCTGAAGACATAAAAATTAATCTCAGTTTTCCTAGTCAAATGATGGAAAAGTAGAAGAAGAAAAAAGTATGCTTTCTAACTCAACATTCACAGTCCCAAGAAGACCCCAACAGTTTTCCACACAGTAATTGAGCTGCTCCATCTGTTCAGAAGAATTGCAAAAATTTCATTAGAACTGCCCCATTTGATGGGTTTAAGATTCTTTCTTCAGCATCTTTTATCTTTCTACCCTTTGTACAGAGACTAATGGTAGTGCTCTGCCTTATACTAGGGCTGTTAAAGGTTAGAAAATGGAAATACTATTTTCACAGAGGCACCAGTCCACTACGAAGTTTCAAATAGCCTTTGGTTTTGATGAAGTCTGTCGATTGTTGCTGTGTGTTCTAATTAATGGCAAATAAATGAATAATTATTGATACTGAAATTAATATACAAGAGCTCCTGTTTCACAATTCAACATATTTTTCTCATTGAACACACTTACCTACAGCAAGTCTTCTGATCTCTTTTCATTTTCACTGCTAGTTAAAAGTGAATTTCAATTTCATTAACAAAACATGTCTTCCCCCAAGACAAACACCTTCCTGATTTGCCTCAGCTGAAGCAGTAAGGACAATCTTTTGAATGGCATACTTGAAAATTCTCAAAAACAGTGCAGTGCAAAAGGCCACTCCTGTAATTCACTTCAAGAGGTGAGAAGGAGCTCTCAGTGGTACTAACCCCAAGCAATGGGAATAGAGTATTTCCTGCAGCTGCCCTGGAAAGGAATCAGGGAAGAAGATATCTTTGTGATACTGCTAATGATGAGGAAGAAATTACACTGTAAATGGCTACCATTATCACCTCAATCAATTACATTCTGTGCTAAACCGGGTTTTCATTAGCTATATTCTTTGAGACTTATTTTTTAACTAGTAAGTGAAAATTCTGCTCATTACCTAGAATTGATCGCTAATTACCTAACCTAGTGCTACGCTTTAACGAGTCACAGAATTTTGGCATTGGTGATAAACATTAGTTCTCCATTTATACAGTAATAATCATGTTTATATGGATTATAGCAAGGACAAAATAAAGTAGCTCTGTGGTCTTAAAGGAGTATGCATAACCCAAGACTGATTCGTGGGATTTTAGGAACACATAAAGACAAAGTTGGCTCACTAATGTTTTGCGAATATCGGTCCATCTAGCTTTGTGTGTAAACAGTCACAGCAATTCACGCCACAGTAATACAAGTGTTTTCTGCATAAGTGTATCTTCTTACAGAAGTGATGAAAGCTCTTCAGGGTATGGCAGTGCAAAAGGGATAGCTGTGCATTTCTTGAGTGCTTTAAGCACTGAATATCTGTCATTGATCTGAGCTTTTACAGAGGATTAACCAATCTCTCCTTCCCTTTGGTAAAAACACTTCTCCCTTCTAATCAAGTCAAACATGTATTTCTCTTTTCCATCTCTACTTTCTTCGGAAATAATTCCAATTTTGTTTCGCTAAAGCTGGAAGATACTCTTTTTATCAGCATTTTGCTGCAGTTTATCCTTCTTTTTTTAAATCTGTATAGGAAAATATTTGAATACAATGTTTCATTCTAATAATCTAGTTGCAATGTCTTAAGCCTATTAACATTGCTAAACCATAGCTTTATTGATGCTACTTGGCAAAAAAACCTCAAACCAAACAAAACCAAACACTATTACTTTTGCTAATGGAAAATTAGAGTGTTAACATTAGATCAAAAATGTCATGATTCCTTCTGAAGGTTACCTTTTCATACATAAAGTAACATACAAATCTTGGGCTTGCTAAACCATCTATACCTTAAAAAAAGAGAGAGAATCAAACTGAAGGGGATTATTTGTCCACTTATAATCACTTAACCCTAATCCTGAGGTAGTCCACAGTTTCCAAATGGACCTCAAAACAAATGGGAAGAGAGACTAACAAAAATTCCTTAATCAGACCTTCAAAGGGAGCTAGGCCTTGATTCATAAATGAGACTTAACATCTATGCTCAATATTTTGCTGCTCTGATTTCTTGCAAAAATTCACCACTTGAGAAACTACCTGAGGTTCTTTGAACATTCGCTAGCAGAGCAGCATGTGCCAAACTCTTCCAGCTCCCACCTCAGCATCCAGCTCCCACTGACACATCCTAACCACAGGGTAAAGGAATTATGTTCACATATAAGCATGTGCTTCACCTGCAGCCATAGGTGTTTATGTAATTTAAGAGCAGTGGAACAAGCTCCAACCAGAAACCATCAAAGCTGGACTGGCTACTAAACAAACAACGGATGCTCTATGTTTACCTTTTCCCTCCCTGAAAGGGGAAGGGAAAGAGAAAAGAAAAAGAGGCTCATGGGTTGCAAAAGTTAAAACAGCTTTAATATAACAACAACAATAATAATAATAAGGTAAAATAGGAAAAAATAATGAAATATATACAAATATATACAAAACCAATATAGAGCTCCCCCAATGACGATCACATGACCCCAAGGCTGCAGGGCAGGCCCTGGGGAAGTCCCAGACTGGACTCAGCAGCAGACAAGAAATGGATTCAGGAATGCACAGATCAGGATCGAAGGCAGACGAAACGGACAGGTCCTCCTCGGACTCCGGCCATGGAAGAGAGCTTAACCCTCGTAATCTCTCAGCTTTACACTGTGTATGACACATATGGGATGGAATACTGTGTCAGGTTTGGGTCACCTGTCTGACCCGCTCCTCCCCACAGGAGAGTCACAGGTTTCACTCATTTTCCTCTTTCTTTTCCAGGGCACAAGAAAGTTAGTAGAACCAAGCAGCGACCTTGGTTTCCATAGGAATAACTGTAAGCAAGAGCCTTTCTGCATACCATTCCTACTGTTACCCCAGCAATAACTATAAACATCGAGCCTTTCCACTCCTAGAAGCAGACAATGTCTGAAAAACATGCTGTAAGTTTCAGAGCAAGTGCAGTCTCTCAGAAGAGACTTAACTGAAAAGTAAAATCACTAAAAAGAATTGGTTCTGTCCTAGCTCAAACCAGAACAGAAACCAATACATACACTCTTCACTTCACACCACTATTACTGGTGTAAAAATAGCATTTTTAATGGGAAACTGGATTCAGCTCCTTGTTCTGGTATGGACAGGATCAAAGTGAAACAAGGCCTTTCTGCCAAAGTTCCTTAAATATGCATTTGATCATTTTTTCTTAAGGATTTATATTCCAACATTTTCAAAAAGCTGATAAGGAAGCACTCAAATTTCTACGTGCGCCTGTTTGCATATAAAGACTGCACTGGCACATACAAAAAACACGTAAGCGCTAATTTTCCAAGAATTAAACAGAGTGAAACACCCTCTCCTCCCCATGCAGAGAAATCTACTTTCCAAGAATGCATCTCACTGTACAACAGGATCTGACTGTGTGATCAGTAACACTTGTGCTTTCACCCCTCAATGGCTTAGGATTGAGCTCTACAGTATTTCCAGGACAGCATTGCCCAGCTGTAATTCAGAAGTGGAATAGTTATTGCTCTACCAGACATTACACTCCATGGAAGGTGAATACAGAAAGGCTGCCAGAGCCCTGAAGTTGAAACAGTGTTCATAAAGTGACTGTAAATGCCAGGACAGATAGAATATTTCATTCCTGTTTCTTCCCTCTTTCTTCCTGAGAAATTTCCACTGTGCAGCCCAAGTACTCTAATCATTACCTGGGGCTATATCTATGTACCGGGCCTCATTAGTTAAAAATATAGCACTGAATTCTTCCCAAGCCTGCAATTAATCTTAGTCAATAACTTCATTCTGCTTGCTTTTTGCCTTGGAATAAAGATAAAGTGATGGACAGGTATTCCTGGAATCTGATCCTCTTTAACCCCACAGACGCTAGTCTAAGGAAACGAGGCAGCACACCTCTCCTTGCTGTCCTGCCATGTTCTCACCCCTGCATTGGAGCAATCAGCTCCAACAGAGCACTGATTAGCATCTATGCTCTTTGGTCCTCATCAGTTCTTATTACCAGAAGTTAGTAACCAAGTACGTGGATAGCTAACTACTAGCAGCTGAATAGAAAATATCAGCTGTTTAGACAGAGATTTATGAAAGTGATGTACAAACCATGGCCACAATATGGTGACGCAAACCTCAGGGGCTCCATATCTTCATGGTGTTCAGTCATTCATAACCTATGAAGTATAACCCAAAATGCATCCCTGATGGCAGACAACAGGTGCAAGTTTTAACAGGGCTGAGTCTGAAATGGGGCTTGAAATAATTGACCTCTTACTGGTTTCTTTATTAAGACAGAAGAATTTCACAAAGATATAAGGAGGGACTTTTACCACGTTGCAGACTCATCTCACTTTTGTGCCCCTTGAGATCAGAGCTCTGTTGTTTGCTTGCTAGACCTTTTAATTAGTTACAGCTTTTGGAAAGCCTAAATCAACCTGGTGATGAGAAAGAACTAGTAGAGCAAGGAAAAAAGGCTCAGCAACTTTACCTGCATGTTCTCTTGACTCCTACCCCTCTTCCTTCCCACACTGGTGCACCCATGTAAGGGGATGCGAAGAGGAGCTCTGCCTAATTTGAAGAGGCACAGGACCGCTGCAGTCCCAATGGATGACAGCTATTCTGAGGACTTTGATGAGCTCGGTGTTTAAGTGCTGCAGACCCAGGTGACAAAATACTCAATTCTGAATGCAAATCATGTACAGAAGTTAACTAGCAAGGGCACGAGCTGCGAAATTTGACCACTGACGAGTACAGTGGCTTGGATCCATTTGACCCTGCTCTTTTATTTACCCTTTATTAATTTTAAGGGGAAATTCAAAATAACATCATTCAGCCTTTGCACTGCAGTGTAGTAAAACTGACTTGCAGATGTTTTCTAATTATTTCCACTTTCATATTACAGCAATGACAGCCTACTGTGTTTAAAAAAAAATGGAAAAAAAGGACAGGAGGACTTACAGAGTTGTCTTTCACCAGAAGAGCACAGCACTGTATTCCTGCCAACAGCATTTTATGGGGATTCCAGGCGACAGAATCAGCCCTGTGAAATGTATAAATGGAGAAAGAGGTGAAAATTGCACCTATAATCATGGGTACTACAGAATCAAAAATGGCCAAACACAATACAAGTAGACAAATAAGATTTCCCATTTTTCCAACCCCACAACACATCCATAGGTTCAGAAATCTCTCCAATTAATAGTAATATGTATCTTGGAAAATGCATCTCTCATGGAGACCAACAGGCCACACAACTTCCATCTCAGTCCCTGGCAAGCATGACCACGAACTAAACTGATTTACCTGTGGATGCCATGAAGCAGTCTGCGATGCTTCCTTGATATCAAAGCCGAGCCACCCCAAGAAGCCTGTTGGAACATTTATAGAGCCAAGACAATATTATTGTATAAAGTCCTTTAGATAATGCTTCAATTCAAAATGTTTGAAGATGTTTCATCTCATTTAAAACTTAATTTACTACATGGTCAGCGGGCTAAATTTTGCCTTTGGTATTATTTACTGAGACAAACACGGCAGCCTGGGGCTATGACTAAAACAGAGCAGCTGACTGACTGTGCCACTACATGAGCCACAAACTACACTGTCCCTTCTGTGTAAGCAAGGGCATGAACTGAAGTGTCCTTGCATGACTGGACGCATTCCAGAGGTGTTTCCTTCCACCCAGCCTAAACCCAAGCAGAGAGAGCAGAAAGCCCCATTTTGCATATCTTCTTTCTGCTAGCTATTTCTTTTCTGAGACCTTCACAAGGGAAACAGTAGAGAATTATAATCTCTGCCAATTGCAAAGTCCAGGCTCAGATTTTCCGCAGAGTTAAAATATGAAAAGCGAAGTCAGTGAGTGAGTAGGCAATAGCAGCATTCTGTTACCAGCAATCCAACTGATGTCAAAATGGAATAAGACTCACCACATCTCCCTCAGGTGATTTAAGGACTAAGTGTGTGGTCTACGAGACATTTAGGCCTTCTCTGTAGCGAGGCACTCTCTACTGAAACTTCTTATCAAGTGTCATCTTATCTATTCTAGATACCTGTCTTTGGGGGACACCTTTGCAGATGTCTCTCTCTATGGACTACAGAAGGAACCCAGGCAACAAGCTTTTATTACGCAAGTGTAATTTCTGGGCAACTGGAGTCAGGGAAGGTGATCGATCCTTGCAAAAACTGATGTATGAGAGATTTCACCCATCAGCTGCTGTGAATCTTCAGTCCTTAAACAACAATACTTGTCCACAGTGGCAGGGTGGGGAGAACACGCAACAAACAATAGACATATACAGTACATTTGAAAAATTACTATTAAACATGAAGAAAAGGATTTTCAATGCTCATGCAGGCAGAATCCACTTAAATGCCCTGTGATGTAAGCAAGGCTCCTCTGAGACACACAGGTGGCACCAGTCCACCAAATACAACTGGACTCAGTTTATTTAAAAAAAAAATTCATAAATTTTGGGCTAATGAAGAAGAAATCACTCCTGTGAAGATTCTTGTTCTAAGCATGAAGAGCACATGCTTGTTTGACTTTCGTTCTTTTTACATTGAAAGGAACAGATGTGAAAGCTGATCTATGAATTTAGCATCAGTATTTGCTTTATAAGCCATACATTAGGAATAAGATCTGCTGTCTCTTGGAGACAGGAATGGTAAAGGCTCAGAAGGGAAATTAAAGTTTATAACTTGTCTTAACACATCATTCTCATTAATGCACCACATCATATTTTATGTTGTCATGCTCGCAACCATCCTTGCTGAGTGATGCTACTCAATCTACAGGTGGGACCTAAGGCAGGAAATTGTCTCAAATTTCACAGTAATCCTGTGGCAGAACCATGACTTGAAACTGGGTTTCTCTAGCTAGCCCAAATTCACCATTTTACGGGAAGACAATCAAACTGATATTCCTGTTCATAGACAGATTTTCCTCTTTGCAGTCTATGATTCAATAAAGTCACAACAGTCACTAAGTTATACTCCGATTTTCGTAATTCATAAGCAACCCATTGAAATATAATAAACCTTTAAAAAATTTCTACCAGGGATCCAGGGCTGGCAAAACCCAAGAACTATTGAGAAGGCACCTAAGAGGACTGGGAATCACTGGCTTTGTCTGGTTTTAAAGAACTCTAATGGTTGAGGCTGCACAATTCAACCACTTAATTTGTGTTTAACAATAACAGCCTTAAGGATTTAAAATGTCAGTCCTAAACAGTGTTACCTCTTGTCATACCTGCAGTGGACAGGGGAACAGATTACACCTTTTCTTTTTGCAGCAGCTTTTAAAGCATTTGTAGACCACTACTTACTGTATCTTTGTCTTTTCTAGTTTAAATTACATCACTGCTTTCAGTCTTTCCCCTTCCTTGGTCATAATTTCTGGGTATGGTTCTGTTCATCATCACTGCTATACTTATTACTAATCTTTCTCCTGTAGGTCCTTATCTTTCTTGAAAAGCAGCTTTTTATTTGGACACAGTCTCGATAAAGCAGATGAAACACCAAGCAGAGAGACCACTATTTTATGTATCTTCTTTACTCAACTCTGAAAGCCATTTAACTCTATTCGAAAATGCTTACAATTACCAATTTGTGATGCACTGCAAATCCCAGATCTTTTTCTGAAGATCTGCTGTGTAGATAACAATCCCCAGCCTGTGTTTATGAAGTTGATTATCTCAGCTTAAACCTAGAGCACTGTCTTTATTGAACTGTAGCCTAGTTTTTCCACTTTTTTCTCCAAACTGTAGAGATTTTTGATTTCTAATCCTGTCCTCCCACTGCCTCTTGCAGTTTTATGTCATCTTCAAATTTAGTCAGCGTATTGTTTTTCATCTAAGTTATTAATAAAATTACCCAGATAACTTCTAACCTAGAAAGAACCTTTGCGGAATCCTTGTTTAAAATTTTCTCCCCTTTCAGCAGTGAACCACTGCTCTCCGAGTACGATTTTCCAGCCAGGTTTTCACTCACTACTACAGCTGCAGCTTGGCTTTCAGATGAGATATTGCCAAGACACAATAATGTTAACTGCTTCTTCTCCATCCATAAGGCTAGAGAAGGAAGGTAGATCGATCAAACTAGATTGACACATTTTGTTTACGATAAATCCAGTGCAAAGCAATGCAGGCTAGCTCAAAACATGAAGATAACTATTATAACTGTGTCCCATGCAATGTAATTGGTAACTAGGTATGAGAAAATGACTATTTCATACACAACAAACCGCTTACAGCTGAACGATGGGAATCACTGTGACTAAACTAACTACCTAATCATGGGCTAATAGGTCAAACCTGATTTTCTGTACTGGTCTAGCCATAGCAAAAAAAGTCAAAGTAAGGACCAGCAGGGAAGAAATACTCATACATGAACATAACACATGACATACATAACTGGAGCTTGAGTGCTTGTTAATGATGCAAAAGAAGTAATTAAGAAAGGCATCATAGGTGTATGACGGAATAGAATAAGCAACTGCAATGTATATATGAATACAATATGTGCACAAAATAAGCCTGGTTATAGTCCCTGCACTTAGGCTGTTGAATGGCTTGACTGCTGAGACAGTTTGCACTTATTGGTATTATCTTCTTAAAACAACTTTTTCATTAACTCCCTTTTCGTCTTTAGATTTGTCTCCACGTGAAAGCTTATCTACTATTTCTGGCTTTATTGAAATTTATCTTCCTGAAGCTCAGTGATTTTATGTTGACGTTCTCCTTTTTGTCCTTCCTAAGAATCATGAGCTTTATCGCTTAATATTTAATGAAAAGAGTCTCCCTAAGGCAAACATATCAATTTTTGGGAACAGAAAATATTCTGAAATGAGCTACATCAGTGTAAATCTGGAAATAACACCACTGACATTCACGTAAGGCATTCGTATAAACAGCTCTTGAGACCATTTGCTGTAGATAATCCTGATTCCCATCAAGGATACACAAAAAGTCCTAAATTATGACAGAACTTTCGCTGGTTTAAAATCTTTGTTTTAATTGTACAATATATTTTTTTCCCTCCAAAGTTACAGCAGGCTGAAAAAGCAGTACTCACTTGCTATAAATCAGACTGCATAATGTGTAAATCATTCAAGAAGCCAGGCCTTTCAGAGGAATGCAGGCCCTCAAAGCTTTCAAATATTATATTCTTGCCTATAAGGCTAAAAGGCAGCAGTCTTGCTCAAAAACAAAGAAAAAAATCCAACTCTTCACTAAGTTTTTGTACACTGTTTCAGAACAGCAGACGCCTGGTCTCACTGTACCTTTTCACTTATTGTTCTAGTAAACTTATTGCTAATGGTGCTCTGAGTGACAAAAGGTCGCATTATGAATTACAGTCTGCTCCTTCTACCATAGCACATTTGTATATACATGTATGCTTGATGTCATTTACATGGAAAGCTTTCAGTCTCTTCCCCATACCCATAAATACAACTAGAAACTTTATAACAAAAAATAAACTGCCATCCTCTCAACTCCTTGTAGAGGGTGAAAGGAAAACCAAAAAAAATACTGGCAGAACTCCCAAGAACCATTGAGAGGTTCACAACACGAATCACATCTTAACAAAATGATTGGTCTTCTAGACCATGAACCCAATTTATGGCTGTACATTTGTCCTTCTACCAGGAATCAATTAATGCACGACAGCTACAGCCACTGTTCAAACAGAAAATTAAGATATTCACTGACATTTTTACCTTAGCTTAACATGAGGCAAAGTTGGGAGAACAAATTCTTTACAAAACACTATCAACTGCCTATGAAGTATAGTTCATAACTCGGCCCAGGTTGATCCCACCTAACTTCAGTTACTCAAGTAGAGGGGGTAGGTTAGGAGACTACCCACTGTCCTCCTACAGCCATTGGAAAAGGCTCCACATCTATTCAACTCACCTAAGATACAACACAGATTCTGAATAGATCTGTCTTTCCACCAACTGTACGCAAGACACACAAGAGACTAGTGCCTAATGCACGTGCTGCGCTTCTGCTGAAAAATCATCTGGGTTCTTCTCACCAGCATAAAGCCATAAGGAGACTTTGCAGACGCTTTAAATACTAGGGCTAAATTCTGCATTTTTGCGTCCAAGTCAATAAGAAAACTCTTTTGACTCACACATACAGTGACCTTATTTATTAATGTCTGTGAGACATTTATTTGAACCACACATCACTGCCTACCTGATTTTTCTTTAAATACTCAAAAATTTAGAGCAGGTCTAAAAATCTCCATTACTGTTGCTCCAAATTCTCTCATTGCTCCATGGCTTTTAGTCTAGCCATTCTGCATTTGTGGCATTGCAATTACAAAGAGAATGCGATTTTAGAAAATATGAAGAGACCTAGTTTTAGAAAAATACATTTACAGCTAACTCTTTCAGGTAATAAAAAGGCTCAATGATTATTCAAAAAAGATGCATGAATAGATTTTAATATTTAAAACAAAAATTATAAAGAAATGAGAAAAGAAAAATTTCTGAACACATTAGGAAAACATAAGGAGGTCTACAAGAAATTCAAACCTGTAAATATGAAACAGAATAATTTATGACTGGTTGAGTCAGAAATATACTTTTATTTTAACCTGTATGAACCATACACCACAATTCTAATGTGTCCATTCTCCAACAGAATGTGGAAAGAATCTGTAGTTATAGTTGTATACAACCACCCTTGAAACATTTTCAGGAAGTAGCAAAAAGAAATGGATTTAAAAATAATTTTGAAATATAACCTGACAATGATGGAATAGCTTTGACTGCTTGTCAGAACCAAATTATTTGCTAGTATTCAACACATGGAACAGAGACAAATCAGAACACATATCCGTTTTCCATGCAAAAAAAAAGTTATTAGAGCCCAGCTTAATTCTACACAGAAACACTAGTCAAAGAAAAATAGCAACTATAAAAGAGCAATGTTAAACAAAAAAACTCACGTCAACATGAAGCCAGAGCCCATGCTTTTCACAGATATCAGCAATTCTATCCAGAGGATCAAATGCTCCCAGCACTGTTGTGCCTGCTGTAGCGCAGACAAGAAATGGTGCTGACCCCTGCAATAGGATTCAAAACAAACAATTGCCATTTGCACTGCTCGTTTTCTCCAGTATATCTGCAAAGCTAAAGTATAAAAAGGTCTAGGAACATAGGACAAAGATGTGACAGTTTACACATTAGTCTCCCAGCAGAAGGTATTGCATTTAGAAGTGCTGAGTCTCTAAAAAACAAAACAAAACAAAGCAAAACAAAAAACCAAACAACATTTCCCATTTCCAGTTAACAGCATCCCAGGGCAGACTTCACCAGCTTCAAACTGTTTTGACAGATGATAGCTTTGTCAAGATCAAAACATACCAGATATTTGACATCTCTTTCTACACGCTGATTTTGATTTCTCAGTCTTCCACATTTTGCTACCATATTTGCTGCCATCCTGCCAAACAAAATAAAGCTACTAGCTCAGCCAGCAGGCTTCCCATGCAAGGAAAGGGCTCATCCCTCTAGGGTTGCCACCTGCGTTGTCTCTACAATGTCCCTATTCTCTGCCTGGTGAAGAGGAACCTTTAGTGAGGCAACACGATTTGCCTTAGGCAGCACTGGCACAGCACATACAGCAACTGGGACAGTCATCACCATCTGACCCCAACGCCTGGTCTACAGCAAAGCACTATTCTCTTGCTCACACCCCGTCCAGAAAACAGAAAGGGCTGTAGGAATGTTAGGAGAGAGACCACTGGGAATCTCAAACAGTTCTAAAGTTAGACAGGTGGGATAAGGAAAACTATTGTCTGGTTGCAGTCTCAGACAACAATCACAAGCCATTCATTTTGGTTGCAGGGGCCTTGCTCATTGCTTTCCCATTCAAGTAATAGCAAGGGAGCAATTACAATAGCAGACTAGGTCACGTACCCTGGCAGATGCATGTGCCTGTGCCCACTTAGGAGCAGAAACTGAAACAACGAAAAGAACTGGAGTCTGTAACAACTCCATGAAATTGAGAGCATCAGCCCCAGCAATGACAACACAGTCTCACTTGCTGATCAATACATGCTGAAGGAAGTCCTTTGCACATTTCAGCATCTGGCCCAAAGCATGACAACACGATTACTGAACAGGCACTAAAGTTGTTATTAAATTGTACAGTCTGGAATCCCTGGAGTTCATTTGCAGTGAATTAAATCTCTCAGATGACATAAGTCTCTCTGCTGATGTAACTCAATGTAGCTTCACTGAAATCAGACATCAGCTGAAAAATGTTAGTCTTTTAGTTAGACACGTTAGTCTTTGAAATCTGACCTCTTTTTTTTAAAAAAAGTTGCCACCTTTGAACATCTACTACAGAGACAGACAGGTTTGATTTATGTTTACACTCAGAGTTTTATACTTCTTCACTTCTAACAGTGTAGAGGACTGTTAGAACGGTGCATAGTTATGATTTATTTGTATTTTAAAATTTCTTTACAAATTGCTAAAACAGTGAAGAGTAACCTTGGAATGAATTTAAATTAATCCCATACATTCACAAAGAATTACCGGCCTTTAATTCACTTCTTAGTCATTCATTTCTAGTACAACTTACAAAAGTCAATCAACTTACAAAACAGCCTGAAGCTCAAGTACAAAACACACTTGGAAGGGAGGCAAAGATGTACCTGCTACACTTAGTTGCTGTTAGCGTTCTCCCAGAGCTACATCAAAGTCAAAGCTCCCCCAGCAGCCAGCAGGTAACATGACTGAATATGGGGACAAGTCTAGGATCTTAAATTCCTAAGATTGCCACCATTACCTTTTTCCCCACAAAGGGAATAAAATTTTTATTCTTCTTGACAATATAGTTAAATAAATCTTCCTGACTAAGTCCTCTAAAAAGAGGCCTAAGACTCTTGCTACTCATAGCCAGCGATCATTCTGTGCTCCTACCACTAGCAAATACGTCTTCTGTTGTCTACAGTCATTAGCATATTTACTATAACTCACTTAAGTGTCCTTCTGTAGTAGTTGTAAAATAGTACTTTATCAAGGACAGAAACACTTACTGAAGCTTTGGTGATATGAAAACCTTCCAATATACCTGTAACTTCCATTAAAATGCAAGTGAGATAGTGTTTCTCCTGTAAGCAGAGCATTTAAATACAGAGCATTTGTTCTTAAATTGCTCAGCAGCATACTAAGGCTAACTTCAAATCAAATGCCAGATGATTTTTTAAAAATAATTATTAAATTCATTATTACACCAACAAACAAAAATTCTGGGGTTTTTTTAAGAGCAAGGAGCTCATTCTGCTGTCAGCCTGCTTCCTCTTGCTCCGTTTTATTTCAGTCTTTTTCTTCTTATATGAGTAAAGTACAAATGACTTCCATGGATAATGCGAAGTACAGAGAGAGGCAAGCAAGACAGTTTGCTGGGTAATTAGGATCACCATCTATCAATAGTTATGCTATCTAGCATGAAACTCAAAGAGGAGATGGTTGCTTAGTAGAAAATGTACACATATCAGGTCTCAGTGAAAGTTGTGGCCGTGCATGTCAGGACAGCACTGCCTTGGCTTTTCTATCAGCTACAACAGTAGGGTTTCCCAAGGTAAGATTCCATGGTAGTCATTGTTGACAACATGGACATTGCACTAGTTGCTTGTTATTCACAGACTGTGGACTAAGGCTGAGCTCCGAATCCTACTACTCATGTACAAACTGGAAGTGAGAAATAAGGTGAGCTACCAAGCCAAAAGAAGATGCTCTGTGCCTTAGAATTCAAATTCAGTCCTCCAAGCTATCTAAAATAAATTGTGTTGAATATAGTAAGTGCTGTGTTACATATTGCGGAAATGTACGTTAATGTTGTCTACACACATCGCGACATTTCCAAATGCTGGCCTTTGACTTTCTACTTGGCAAAGCCCCTGGGGGAAAAGAGGCACAGGATGGAATATCTGTACTCTTGCTACAATACTAGAAAGGATTAAATTTAGCACTTGTAGCTTGTACAACAGTCTTGGAGACTAAGCCACATGTTACAGGTCTTGCCCACTGCAGAGGATAGAGCAATATCTGCTATAATTAAGTGAAAACAGTTTAAGGAAAAAATACTGCATCCATTTAAAAAGGGATCAAGGCTAAAACAAATCCTAGAAGAAATGTGCTAAATACTTCAATGCAGTGTTGTACTCCGGACATTCATTAGTAGTAAACACCCTGTGGATTTTTTCTCCCTCATAAGAGTGTAACACCTAGAAGTCTTGGCTTGTTCCACAAGTTTGTGGCAAATGGATTGCACCTGTAAGACAGACACTGGTACATTAACTGCCCTATTTTTAAGATTTCACTCACTCTTAGTTTTCCTTCCTTTCACTCAGACACAATCACACTGTCTGCATGCACTTCTCTCTCCTTCATGCTCTCTCTCTCTCCCTCTCACCTCTTTCCTGGCCCGTTGGACTTGTTTCTCCAGTTCCTCAGGTACCATCTTACCTCTAAGGGACACAGATTTAAAACTTTTTCAGTTACATTCAAATAGGCTGGTTATGTACAGCACTACTGCATTTTAAAGAGGCTCAGAGACCACAGCCATAGCTTTTGCTTGCTTACCTTTCATCTGTTTTGATGAAGTAAACATTCTCTGTACCAATGCCCAGGAAGGAGGCTGCCTTCTTCATGGAGTAATGACACTGTAAATGAAAGAGGCATAAAAAAAAAGTAAGCACGCAATTAAAACAAAAGAAATTCCTTAGCATAGGGAACAGTTACACTAAAAGTAATTTAATAGCAGCTAACAGTCACAACAACAGCATATCCTAGCACGAAAAGCAAACTGACAAAGCTACATAGCACCAAGACCATCTTGTATTTAACAATTAATGACACACTGAAGACTAGGGAAAATACGACAAAAAAGTATGTGCATCATGTTTAAAATGCGGGCTTAAAAAAACATGAAAAGCTCTATTCCATAGATTATTTTTTTTTAAAGCTGGTTCTGCATTAGAATGAAAAGCAGAAATTTTGAAGTGTTATCAGGGAAGAATTATTACTTGTTTCAAAATGTTTTAACAGAACAGAGTCAAAAGTACCAATAAGTGTAAGAGTTAGGAAATGCATGATAAGAAAGGTCCAAAGCATATTGAATTCAACAGCCTAGAAGCAACTGATAAGTCTGAAAGTCCAAAAGCACCACTCCTTGGAAACTGGACCCTTAGTTAGGACGTATCTTATGATGTATCTAAAGCCTCTACCACTTCATCCTTGTAATTTTTCTATATGCTTTCCATAAACATCAGCTTTTGGCCACTGCCAGAGCCAGGCAGTGCTAAACTGATCATAGGATCAAGGAGCTCAAGTCCCAGGATTTACCAAAGCATTTAGATGTGGCACAATTCGGACTTCCAAGGCTTTCAAAGCCCTATCTCTGCAAAAGGATCTGTAAAGGGACCTTATTCACGTGAGTGTGGATCTTAGAAGCCATTACAAAAGCAAGCAGACTTTAGACAAGACTTAAGCACCTCTTCAAAAATCTTTAAATAAATATGGATTTTACAAAAAGGTTCCAGTCTGGACCAGTCCGCATTTTCTAGAAAATGAAGTTACTACTTCAGCAAAGTATTTTAGCTAGGTCTCATCACAGAGGCATCTTTGAATCATTACAGATACACACCGCCTGCTTCTCACTTTGCACTGAATAAAAGGTATCACTGTATGAAACCTGTGAAGTGAGTGTAAGAGAAGAGGCCCCTTCACCTTCTCAAAGGATGTTATAAATGGGTCTTTATTCAATCGGAACGTGCTAAAATGGCTCTGGAAAGTGGGATACTCAAGCCCATTGTCCACTCAAATTTTACAAGCTTTTTTCTGTTAAACAAATATTGAAGGTCTTATATCTTACCATATTTTCAACAGCCACCTCTGCAAGTTAGGACCTGCTCTACTGCAGATACAGTTATTCTAGCATAACATTTTGTCATACTCCAGAATAAGGGTATGCTGATCTCGTCTTAATCCATCTTCAAGATTAGCCCGGGAATTCAAGTTACACTAGGCTGCTTAATCTGAAGATACTTCTAGATCTCAAAACCACTCTGAATAACCTGCAGCATCCCAAATGCCTGCCAACTCATAACAATGGCGTCAGTTTTGAGAGCATCTCTGAGAACAACTGCGTAGTCCTATGAATCGGGATCATCCAAGCCTTGGATTATCACTACTCTTCTCAAGTAAAAAAAAAAATGGCTCTTTCTCACATTATTACTGAAGAGTTAAAATAATGCATGCTCCAGCAACCATGGAGATGTCTAGAATTGTTACTTTTCATACAGGGGTGAAGCCAGGCGGTTGGTTAATTCCATTTTCTTCTAGAGAGTTCGCACAAATGCAGTTACTGCAGAACATAATTATGAAAAATGTACAACATTTTAGTATGTGGGTATGAATACATTAAGGGTATTAAAGCCTGTCACGCTTATTTTGATGAGATGGATCATCTCAAAGAGCTCTTTCTTTTTGACAAAAAGGTTTCCCCTGCCATCACCCACTTTTTAAATAAAGGTGTAGAAAGACAGTACTTGATACTATCACGTAGTTTTAAGAAAGCATAATTGTGTAACATGACACATCCACAAAGCCTTTAGGGCTCATTCATTTAGGCTGTTACAAGAACAATAACATACATAGGTGGATAATTAGTCTTACATCAAATTGCATCAATAACGGTAATAATGATTGTAGAGTGGCTGTGTGTTGTTCAGTAGAAGTTTGGAGATGTTTTCAACTGATTAGTGAACCACTTAAAGTTGCCTCCATCACTGATTTCTATCCATTAGGTTCGAATAAAAGGTATGAATCACCAGGATTAATCAGATTCCTCCAAATTGAGAAAGCAGTAGACCCGCAAATTCAGTATACTAGTAAACAGGCAATCACTAAATCATGTATTTTACTATAAAAAATGGTCTGGGAGACTGGGAGAATGATAAGAGAGCCTAAAGTTCCTGAGAGATTATACCAAAAGGCAGAGGGAAAGAGATGAACAAAGGGAATACCAAAACAAAACAGGCTGCAAGATACATTACTTCTTGCCTCAAGTGCTTCCGCGCCTCTTGGAAAGTTTCGTCAGGTCTTCAGGTGGACAGAAAAGGGACAAGACTTATACTACTACATAGACTTGGAATACGCTTTCTTCGATGAAAAAAGTAGTCTTCCATTGAAAGTATGAAAACATATAATAATTTTTTTCCCCACTATCATTAGTAGAAGCCATTATGCTAAATTACACTGCATCATTTTAAGAAAAAATATACCAGAGAATATTTAGCAGCTCCAGTCACAACATTATCAACTAATTCACAACAGTATCAACTAATTCACTCGTTCATAGATCCATTTCCAAAAAGAGAAAAAGAAATATCCAGATAATCTAGATACAAATAATACATTTGATATGCGTCATTTTAAATAATTTTAAACCATGAGAGTTCAGATTACTCTTGCCATGTCTTTTGCAGTTTTGTTTGTTTGGACACATTATTAAATCTGTAGTCATTTGTAGTAAGAAATGAATGCCTTTGAGCACAACATCAAATTGGAACAGTGCATTTAAGCTGTGCTGCTGTACTATTTTAGCTATAGCTAGTCATAGTTCTCATTTCCTAATAACATTTGCAAAGACAAGGTACTTTCCCTCTGTGCTCATTAAAACAGAAGACAAATTTGTATTTTCCTGATTTTGAAAAGTTTCCTAGAAACATGATTGCATCAAGCAATTACATTATTATGAGATTGTTTTATTACTTATTTTTGTCTGTTGTAATTTCAACAGGGGACGACATGGTGAGTTAATGTTGTGTTCTCACTTTATTACTTTCATGATCAAGTTGCACTGGGGAGGAATTTAGTTTCACTGCATCTAAAAAACCGCTCATATCAGCACACACAGCTGTTTACACATCCTCTTCTATCCTCAGTTACCTCAAATTTAGCAGATTTCTGCCTTTCAGATCAATGCAATACATTCTTGGGTCAGGATAAAGTTCAGATGGGGCTCAAGTAACAAGGGATAAAAAGGTGGGCTGACACCTGTAAATGCAACTGTATGCAGCTCCTACAGAGCCACAAATCATGCCTCAAGAAAGTGAAATATAACCATTTCTTTACTACTGCAACCATCTCAGGACGAATCACTTCATAACAGTCCAGCAAGAGAACCACAGAATAGCAGCATAAACAGCATTATTGCGTATCACCATAATTTCAAGTAGCTAATGATTTTACTTGCAGGAGCAAAAAGCCTTTTTGATCCTGAAGGCCAAACAGATCATATGAGGACCTCGCATGGGCCATGCGTTAAACATACATCTTTGTGTCATCCAAGAACATACACATAAATGAAGTCACTGACAAGTCTGTTTATTTCCCTGCTCTGCAGCAAGGCAACTCTTTCAGTCTGCCAAGCACCAGACTGAAACTTTCAGACTTGGCAACCCTTGGCAAAAATGACTGCATTTGAACACAGTGTTGAAGTTAAGCCTTAACACAACACACATGCCTTGATCAGCCATGTGTTTTAACTCCTTATCAATACTATCAGTTCATTATAGCCTCATGGCTTCTCCACACCAACACTATTTCCCTGATTCACTTCAAAGAAAAATATAGGTTCTTAAGTTGTCCAGGATCATTTTTTTAATCATTTGCTTGATCAGTGCAAAACAGGACTATGTCCTCCAGGACACATACACACACTCAAAATAAAAACAAATAATAAAAAATGGAGAGCACTTACATACCTACCTTCAGTGTGGGCCATTTAAATATATTCTCAACAATATGACATATCTGAACTAAACAAAATTCCAAAAGGTAATGCAACTTGGACTCAGTACAGGTGGATCTAAAATAAGGATACATGAATATGCACATCTCCTCCCCTCATAACCATCAACAAATACTAGAGATCTTAGACAATAGTCACAGTATCTAGCTACTACAAATTGTAGTTTTTACAGTGTGTAAAGCTGTCTTCTGGGTACAGAAGACAACATGTTTTGTGAATCAAGCAAAGTATTAGAGATCAAGAGCATTGCGTTACAAATAATTTACCACTTTATTTTTCCTGGTCAGTTCTGTGTTTTATGGTTTTAGTCTTTTTGGAGAAGCAAAGGTACCACAATAAATTTATTCTGAGAGTCACGTAAAATTTCTTTTGCCATTAAATTAAATGCTTGTTTGTTTTGGAGTAAGAGAGTGTACATTTTATTTAAATTGTGCAATGAAATCTTGTAAATTCATGATAAAAATTCCATGCACTTAATCTTAAAACCATTAAAGGAACACGTTCCAACCTCATTTTTTCCTCCATAGCTATTTTTGAAATGTAATATGATGGATTAAATATGAACTGGCATGTCATTTCATAGACACACTTTTCAGAAAGAAAAAACCTAAATATATTTTGCCTGGAAAAAAAAAATCCCTTTATTTAGGACATCTGGATTCCATTCCAAAATACATGTGCTGTCTTGGACAACTTATGCAACACCTTCACTCCTTAGGCCTATAAAATAAGCCTCCCTTGTCTATTTATGCTGCAAACTGTTTGGAGCATAATCTTAAGAGTTAAAATTGTTCCAGTAACTATATACTCCCTAGTATAACAAAGTTCTCACTTCCACTGGGACCTTTATACAGTGGAATCGGAATTAATAACAACTCTGTTCTAATCAAATTATAAACTCATATTGAAGAGACAGGTAAGAGAAAAAAAGCCTTAAGATTAGCTTCAGAATAAATGTATGAATATAACTCAATTTTCCACAGGCAGTTTAGACAGATACTATTCAAAAACTTTAACACTAGCCACATATTTTCAATTATTTAAAGAACTGTCTAAAGATCCAGCAGGTTTTTCGGAAATGCTTTATACTGGTTTTGGTTCTCTACCACAGCCAGTGGGAGCTGCAGAGAGCGGTCTCACAGGTCCGCAAGTGCTCGGCTTAGTACAAATTAAACCTACAGGAAAAAAACTTTGACACCCAAAACCTACCTATAATTCCTGCTAGACTTCACGCTGTGGGGAATCAAATGCTGTAGATCTCCACAACATCCCACATACATTCTGCTACAGGTTTGCCCCACGCACAACCTATTCTTATTTCAGCAATTTCCAAGAGCAGGAACATCTATGTTTGTGTTCTGCAAGCAAGGAAGCTTATGCAGGGAAATTTACCGTCAGACTTCTCCACTTAGCTCCAATATTCCACATCATACCCTGATGACAAATTTTTTGTACCAGTATCAGATATGCAAATGATAAAATTTTGCAGCCACTGAAAAATAAAGTTCAAAAAGCATTTTTTGTCTTGTTTTTACCTCTTCCGAAGTGAACAGGACTAGTCTTGGCAAACCTGAAAGACCTTTTTCCTTTATCTCAGGACAAAATCTGTATCTTGCTAAGTTCATAGCGTACATATTAGAAACAGAGCCACCTGCAGAAACACACACACAAATATCATATTAACCACACTCCTAGCACCTGTACTGTGTGTCTGAGTGCTTGACCTATTGGGGGGGAAAAAAACCCCAACAACATAGAATTAGCCTACAGATTTACGCATCATAGCTTATTTCCTCCTCAAAAGCCTACAGACATAAAATGAGCTTTGGGCTCTGCAGCATGCATGGAAACAGAGCTGGTTTGGACATTCTTTTGGGGTATTTCCTGAAGAATAAGAACTGCACCCAGAGCCCCACTCAATGGAGAACATACTGCAACAGCTCCTACCCATTTACACTGAAGCAGTGCGAGCTCAGCTGCCCGCACCGAGCTCAGCTGCGGCTGCACCACACAGAGCCTAAGGGATCTCTTGGGCAACCAGGCCTCAGAGTATTAAGGGGAGAAAAAGGCCATTAGAGGAAGGAAAAAAAAAAGTGAAACAAAGATCTGCAAGGCAAGATGTGGACAGGTTTTGTTCACTTAGGGTAAAATAATAAGAAAAAGCCTTATCTTAAACTAGCACCAAAAGGTACAATTCACTTATCTTTTGACAGTATCTCAGTAAGTTTTAATTAAGCACTTCTGCAGTAAAAGTAAGGATTCTACTGAAAATACACATCAAATCTGATGCGAAAAAAATCCATAACATTAATAACTTCTTTTTTAAAAAAATTTTAGGGGATCTTTATTTATTTTTCTACTACTTACATGTAGGCTAGAATTAATGACTTCATTTTGGTTTTGGGGCAAAGGTTTAAATCCATTTATTCATTTAATTTCTCTTCTCACCCCAAATTAGATAGAAAGGCTTCACATCTAGCCTAATAATTTCTTATCCAGATCATCCATGGACTATTATGCTTTGTTATTTCCATAGAGTGGGCTGTAAATGCTGCTTTACAGAACATTTGAAAACTGTGGCTTATCAGGAAGCTTAAGAAATGTTTGGTTGGTTGGCCTTATCATAACATTTAAAAAAACTATGAAAACTCAAAGGAGTTAAACTCATGACACCCCCACTAAGATAAACTCTGGCTCCCACAGTTGAAAGGCAGGATACACACATCAGTGCCCTCAGGCACCGCTGGTTGATATCTAGCTCTTAAATCAGCTCCCTGTATGTCAACCAATCTGACTCAGCTCAATGAGGCTGTTGGTATTGTTAATAAGGTCAGGAAAGGCATCAGTTACAAACAATTAATTTCCACATAATTATATTTAATGTAGAACTATTTTCATTCATCCACTGATCAGATCCACAGAATTATTACTAGAAACACATAAGAATAAGCCTGGATAAAACAGTTCTGTGTGTGCGCATCACTGGATTTTTGCATGCATTTTCGAATATTCTATACAAATCAAATATTAACAGAACTACTGCATTAGTTGATTTATAACGACTCAGCTTGAAATCTAAACTGTTCCTACCTGGATTAAATATGCCATCACCTTCTTGCCAGCCTATGAACTCTATCATTTTCTTGATGACTGCTTCTTCCACCAACAGAAACACAGGGGATACTTCATAGGTATACCTGAACAAAAATAAGAGCATCGTGATTGGTATTAAGACTACAGAACTCATGCCACAGAATATTGCTAAACTTAGATAAAGGTTTCTTGCACCTTTCTCTAATCTATCAGAAGCTGATCACCGTCAGCAGTAAAACCCTGAACTAGAAACACTATGGATCTGACCCATTAGAGCAATTGCTTAGTTCCTGGCAACATCACATTGACACTTCCACTCTCAAAGTAATACATTGGAGTTTGCTTTTAATGTAGGTCACACACTTAAATTTCAGCTATAATGATCTATTGTAAGCAACAATTACTTTTTCTTTAGGCTTTACATTTGCAAGTAAACAGTAGACAGGTAATCACGTGCATCCAACTCTCCGCAGAATGCTTCAAAGGAAACAAACAACCGAGTAAATCTGATTAATCCACTTTTATGCACTAAGTAAAAAAAAGATAATCTGGGTTTAGAAGTGTTGAAAAGCAAAGATCTCTCCTCTTAAGCCCCACATCAAAAACTAGAAAAAAGGCCCCATCAGCTTAGCCAAGTTTCTGGCGAGATATTCAGCCAATCCAAACTGTTTTCTCTCCCAAATTCCTACACAATTCCTACCTCCTCTGTAACACTGAAAACAGAAATCAGAAGGAGGGGAAGCAAAAAAATAACCCCTGTTATTCCAAAACACATGCTCTTTCATCATCAAGAGGACAAAGAACGACACTTACACACTTGGGTTCAGTGCTTCTGTAACGAAACGAGCCACTAACGAGTAATAGTCTATTCCAGCATATAGCTGATTGAAAAATCTTGGGTGACCTGAAAATACAGATGAAAAGCAAGTGGTGACAGGATATACATGAAAAGAGAAGATTTAACAGGCCCTCTCAGTTGAATGTTGATCACAGCAAACCACAATTCACTCCGTCATTCTCTCAGTATTTTCTGGACTTACTGTCCTTTTCTTAGGTTAGACAAACCTTTGAAAGCCAATTTAGCAAGCACTTTCAGGTCCCAAAACAAGGTTTGAGAGATCTAAGTAGTGCACAGGATGAATGCGGGCTGTTTACAAGTTTTACAAATCAAGAAAAGAAAAGGGATTGACAACTGAGTATAGGCAGTGGCTTTTAACAGCGGTCTTGAGAGGGCAACGATGGATGCTCAGCCAAATTTTGCTAAGCAGTAGAATACAGGAACCCAGTCCCAAGCAGCTGCTCCTGTGCTCCCGCCAAAGTCTCAGTATTGATGGAGAGAGAGCGCGCACGCGTAAACAGCTTGGAAAAACTTGCTGCAGACTTAAAATGGCAAATTCAGAGAATTTGTTTACCCACCTTGAAACACTGAGATGTAACTAATTTTGAGAAAATTCTGTACTATGGCAGACTACAAAAACTAATCAGTTCAGCAGTGGGATCACCACCTAAATTTTAATCCACAACATAGTACTTTTACATGCAAAACCAGATAAACCGCATAGCTCCATTTATATTATATCTAGGGCTTCAATAAACGTTTATACTTAAAGACTATTTGCACAGCATAATTTTATATACAATATACTTTCTAAGGTGACGTAGTGTAACAAATGAAAATCTGAAGGCAATTTGCAAAAGTAAGATAAACAGAACACCTTCCAGTAAGTCAGTAATCATGTCTGTATATTATTAGTGAGCTCTCCCTGTAGATTGCTACTTTTCTATGGTTTTCAAAAGGCATGCGTTCACTCTCAGAATTATTTTACGGTTTTACTTTGTAGCAACAGTGACTGTAGCGGGGAACATGCTCTGGAAATGCACAACTAAATATATCAAACGTCCTTCTTGCTTTCCAAAACACAGCCTAAGCTATGTCACATCTGAAATCCTGAGCTACTGATCCACAGCACTGTTTCCTGAACAGATGTTGTTCATTTCTTTTCACTGAGATTGAATTATACTACACATGCTGCAGAAAGGTTAGCCATAGAGAGCTAATCCTGCAGAGAGATGTGGTGTACCGTCTCTGAAACACTGCAGGCTATCTTCTCAGTGTCTGGAACAGGAATTACTGCCTAACAGCAAATTAACACCCTATAAGACTATTGCTCAAAAAGAGCAATAGTAAATGTAGGATAATCATCACTAAGAATGTGCAGTGATGGCAACTACAAGGGCAGCGATTGTGACTCCACTCCTCACCACTCAGACAGCAGGAAACCACACACACAAACGTCCTTCTCCTGCCTGTTTCGCCAGACTGTTATATCATACCTGTCTAGGCGACTTTCACAAGACTTCAAAATGACAGAATCTACCACTACTGTCAATGGCATTCCAGGAATTAGTTTTCAATTGGTTTGCCATGATTACACATTTTTGTCAAACTTATGGTGACCAGCACTCAGTCCAACAAGGGAAACAGCCAAATGTTTGCATACTTGCATAGGCAGGCAGAAAACAAACATTCACACCCCCAGTTTCCTGAAAAGTGACAGAACTCTGTAAACATTATCCTGTCTTCCTAGGTTAGCATGCAAAATAACTTCACTAGAAATCACACTCCTACTGGTTTTGACGCTGTACTGTATAACATCCCGGCAGAGTTGCAAGAGTTTCTGATGAGATTCTCCGGTCTCCCTCATTTCCAGATCAAGAATCTGCTTCAGTGTTTCAGGGGCTTGCCATTCACAAACCTAGTGATGGGGAGCGGGGACACATGAGAAGTGAACAGGTTAGCCAAGAGGAAGAAGTTATAAAAGTACGAGGTAAGCACTGGTTTCCCAAAACTGCCCACTGCGGTGCAGCATGCCACCACAAAATATCTCTGGTAAGCTGGTCTCATGGGATCTTGGTTTTAGTGTGCCTTGGGCATTGCTTGACCATAAAAATTAGAGTGGGGAATACCAGAAGTCTGAAAAGCAAGAGACCTGCAGGTCAAATTCTGTCCTTAGCTAAGGATTTGTAATCACAGCTTTTTCAGATGCTGTTCTGCCAACGGGTGGGAGCAACCAGTACGTGCCCAAAGGCAAGCACGTTTCATTTGCAGCTCGTCTTCCCATACACTCTATTTAACCACAGGTTTTGCAAAACCCACAGCAATCTCATAACGTTGCCCTTTCACAGTGGTACCACATCCACTGTTCCTCCTCCTTCAACACCAGTGCCCCTGAGGAGCAAACAAATAACTCCCCCCACCCCAAACAAGAAAAACACTGCACCCATTTGTCATGTCAAAGAAAGTGACCATTGTACTCTGAGATGAAAAGACTCATTATTTTCTGGCAAATACGTATGCTAATTATATTATTGAAAGGTTTTATAATATGATCTTTCTTAACTTGTAAGACTGTCTTTTTATTTCAGAACTAGGCACAGAACAGAAGCAGTTTTGAGGCTGCTTTTGAGGCTATTTTGAGGCTAAGTACAGCTTAGAAAAAACCTGATTTACTGTTCATGACCCCTGTTACAAATTCTCAACAGCACTCTATGGCTTTACCTTTTCTGTTACATCATCAGCTTTCTGGATGACTTCTTCCATTATAATCTTACAAGCCTCTTCCACGAACTTCTCTCCTGCCTTTGAGTCCATCATTGGACCGTTTAGGATGACCCCATCCACCAAAACAGCATTCTTTTTCTGGAGCATCTCCTGTTTGCAAACACCAACTGTAAGATAAATAACTCACCATTAGAGCAAGACCTGGACAACAAAATCATAACCTAAAAAAATATTGTTTCATTGTTGAAGATTTAGTCAACTTAAGGAAAAAATTCACATTGACTTTTCACACATGCAAACACCCTAGATTTTGGTGGAAGAATCTTTATAGACAAAAAAACCCCACGACATGTTACTTCAAACATAGATTGTTATTATGTAGGTAATAATAGCCTACTGTATGGTATCTACTGCTTTCTGTAGCATACAACAGCATGCAAAGCACCTCCCAAAGATGGAGGAAAATACAGTTCTGGCCTAGAACATGATAAAACTGAATAAACGGAAATAAAGTGCAAGATAATTTTTCTTAGCTGAAAATATTTCCCTCCATATGTCATCCCTCCTGCTCCCCTTTTTTCCCCAAAATAATTTTCAGCTCCATTCCCCGTACCTTTATGCTCTTCCTTCCCACCAGCCAGTTCTATTGCTCTGAGCCTCTGCGTCCTTTGCGAAGTGTTTCCCTGACCCACACACCATGAAGATAAAACCTTTTGAGATTGCTGTATCACATATCTATACTTTTCTCCTTTCTGCCCTTATCCTAAGTGCCCTCAGTCACTAATTACAGTAATTTCCTGTGCAATTATCTTGTTTATTCACTTCCCCAACAACAATCTCTTTCCTCCCTCAACTTTATCCGTGAGACACTCTCCTGATGTGTTCCATAAACACGTTGCTACTTCCTTCTTTACATCACTTCTGAAAGCACATCCAAGGTGCTTATAAGACACTGGGCAGCAGCAGCAACCACGTATCCATTTCGTGTATTGATTTCATACGGCAAGATCAGCACTCCGGTTTTAATCAATGTGAAGATAAAGATGTGAGACATTTGGAGATATCAAGGGAACAGATATTTGAAACAGTATAGCACTGAAAGGAGAAGCGGTAAGTACCATATCCAAATTATCTTGGTTACAGACAGCACCTGTCCTCTGATCTCACCTTAGAACAGCTAAGGTCTATGAAGCCAGGCAGCATTGCCTTGAAGGGTCTTCATCTACAGTGAGGATGGTGGAAGGGTAAAGATGTATGAAGGAGAAAGTTCTATTTAGCGTCTGTTTTACTTTTTGCTCCAGTTACAAAGTACAGAAGGTAGTTTTTTCACAGGTCTAAACAAACAACTGAATTTCCAGAAGACTGCTAGACACTGCAGTCTGACACATTCATCATGCTTATCATAATTACAGTTTCTCACATGCAGGAGGATATAGAACAACGACAATGCCGCCTAGAAAGGTGCATGACTTTGAGGTCCATTGACTGAAAGAAACCCTGTCAATCCCATGAGCTTTTATTTACCGATAACTCAGAGAAGCTATTCAGTTTACTTTCACTTATCAGGAGAGATATGACAAACGAGATCAAATTCTAACATGAGGTAGAACATCATGCTACAGCACTGATGACAAAAATGAGACCCCCACCTCTGCATTTCTGAAATTACTTCTATTTTTAATCCAAAGGGGTAATACACTAAATTTCACTGAACAGAATAGTCTTCAGCACATTATTATAAGACAGGCATAAATATTCTTGCAAGACAGATACAGAACTAGCAGGTAAACAGTATTCCATGTTCAACAGGCAAAGACGGAAGACCCCAGACATTAGAAATGTCAATTCTCATCATGCTTCTCAGCACAGCACAGCAGAGGCACTGTACAGAAATTGCAGCTTTGAAAAAGTCTTAGCGGTTTCTCTCTGAAAAACAAACTAGAACATCAACTTTAGAAGATTTAAAACACCAGGTATTAACAAGGAATTGAAAGGCACTAAGTCTTTGGGCAGACAGAACAGTGACTATTTTTGGATTAAGAATTAGCTATTCGATGCATAAATAGCTGCCTTAAAAAAATAATCTCAGCCTTGCCATCTCCTGAAGATGCTACCATTGTCATGTATGTCAAAGGTGTTTTGTTTCTATTGAAAAGAGGACAGGATCTGAAAAAACCTTATAGCTGATTAATACCTATCACAGAGCACAGGTGTTGATACTTCCTTTCATTACAGGAACAAGACAGAAGAGCAAGAAAACACACTAAGTCCGTTTTTAGCTCTGTTCCACCCCTTGGGTCTCTGTTAGAATCAGAGCTGTGCAAAAGCTTTCTGTTGGTAACTATCAGCCCTATTTCTGATACTTTTGCACAGAGATGCCATACTAGTACTTCAAGGACTTTACAGTTATCTCTTCCATGAATCCTGTGACAAGCAAAAGCAGAACTTCACATTAGTTTTTCTACCAGGTCTTTAGGAGGCTGGGTGATAGGTCTAACAACAGTTCCCTATTTGAAGCAGGTCTATTCCCCTCTACACATAGTTTTACAGTCTCCACAAGACTCTTTTTGGAGCCTGAGGAAGAAGACATCCTCTGGAAAATGGGTGACAGCCTACCCGAAGGCCCAACCCACCTGTGTTGGGCCTCAGGCACAGTCTATGAAACAAAGGCAAAGCAGAGGGGTCAGAAGGAACAGAGGGAGGGAAAAGAGCCTTCGCTTCAACAGCAATTTACCTGTGTAAGGCTCCTGCAAAGAGTTCAGGACTTAGCTCACATTATATTTCATGAAATAACACACCTTGCAATTATTTACCACTTTCTCAGTAAGTTATATGTTACCACTTACCATTTCAATCTGAACTTGCTGAGCTCAATTCTGCCCTGGAACATACCATAAGACTATTACTGGAAATTAATATGTACAACTATGTCACAATTAACAGCTACACCAAGCCCCAAACATGACACATTCTCTGAGGTAAATGTTTTCAGGTTTTGCAAGCCACTACTGGATATATACAACTTTTCCATCCCTCATCATTTTACTGCAAATCCTGTGACACTTAATCTTCTGCTTATAACTGTCTGACTTCAGGAGTTCTTATGAGAATTCCTAGCTCTTTCTTTACTGAAAAAAAAAAATTTGTTTCCTCTTGGTTGCAGCAAAAACTTTGAAGAGGAAAACTAAGTAGATTATAAAAGCCTGAATTTCTGTAATATTGTTTTTCTTTTTATCACAGTCTTAAAAAGAATCCATGACCAAGTTATGTTTTAGACAGGTAAAGATTCAAGTTTCACTTTTTATGTCACAGTACCCAAGTTAAATAGCATGCTTTTAACACCTTCTTAGAGCTCAGCATCCAAGCTAAGAAACACACACACTATCTTAATGACCTGATAATTCATGTTGTCTCTTTTTTTAAAAAAGGTATTTAAAAATCATACCTTAATTTGCTCAAAACATTATTTTCCAAGAATGTGGGGCATTTTACCCATCTGTCTCAAACACACCCAATTGTACTAAGGGAATGTGTTCCACATGAAGCCCACTCAGTAGAAACAGCATCTTGTCACATAGACCTTTTTTGTTTTCAGACATGATGGGCAAGCAACCTAGAGATGTGGCTGCAATACATGTATTCTTTTCCATCTAAGAATACGGAAACAGACTCCTAGGCAGACTCAGAAAACAGACTTCCCGAAAGTATATCAAATGCAATTTCACCCAAATGGCTCCAGGCTTAAAACAGTACTAAAACTTTATCAAATGGAAGTGCTGTAAATCAGAGATTAAGGATTATTGACTGTTCAAGTTCTCCTTCTGCAAAAGAGAAGGCTCGATCCTGCTCCAATTGAAGGTAACTAGGCATTTAGCCACTACCTTCAGCAGCAGTAGACTCAAGCCCATAATTCTCACATTTCATCCTGAATGAAATATTCTATTACAGATGCCTAAGTATTTCCAACTAGCATTTCATTTTTATGATCAATATTATTTTCCCATCAGGAAACAAATTAATTGGAGCTGAAATAATGTACAGAAAAATAAACATTTTTCAGATGTTTCTATATCTTTATGTAAGCACTACCAAGTATTTTTAAAGCTGCATCTGTGTTTCCATAAACATATAGAAACTTTCAGTGCTAAATTCTTGCACTACAAAAAGAAACTGGAACCTTGTACTTGGCACGTTCTGACAACATTTGGGAGAATAGAATAAAATGCCCAGAAAGATTTACTGCTCACATGGAAAAGGCAGAAACAGAAGGGGGTGGTTGTGAAAGAGTAGCTTGTGCTTGAATGCCAGAGACAAATCCTATTCAGTTTACACTGTACTAACACCACAGACTATTTAAGTGAATGCAAAAGACTGGCTTTGACCAAAACCGATTTCTGCTCTGTAAATGTAATGTAAATGCTGTAAAAATTGCCAGCATTAGTCAGAGACAGATTTTAAATTTCTCATCCTGTATGATCTAGTCATGGTTCTTCTGTCAGAAGACCTCAGTATTTTCTTTCAGCATGTCAAGCAAAAGAAAACAAGTGAACTTCGGTGTCAAGACTTCACACCACCACATTTAATGGATTACTGTGGTGCCATATTGTGTATCAAAGCATTAAAACACAAACCGGTCCTGTATTACACAGCTATTTGAGTCCCCTGGCATACATAATCTTTAAAGACGCTTTTGTTTCTGTAACCATCGCTTTCTGTATGTCTGTGACTGAAGTAAAGCCACTGCAGTTTTAAGGCAAAATACATTGTTTCTTAGTAAATTGATTTCCCAGGCCTGTTGCCAAGGAAAGGAGATGCAAGTTTATTAGAATTCAGGATATAAGTCGACTCGGTGTCCTGGCAAAGCCATCCATGTGAATAAAAAGTAGGCATAGGTATGGTAGGCCTCATGGCCTTAGACAACGTGTTCCTGTTTTGCAGGTTTATGGACTAGGCCTGTGTACAGGGAACAAGTTGGATGCTTCTCTTCAGACAGTCTGTAACAGGCCCCCCCCACCCAGGATCCCCCTGACTGTGAACATGCAAAAGTGACCTTTATAGAGCAGGACTGGAGGGAAACAAAAGTGCTTGTGTCCGGGCTCAAAGGCCCCTCAATAGAGTCTTTGAGCACACTGCTAGCACTGAACGGCAACAGTACAACAAATGGGTCCCATTCTCCACCCCACACCTGAATTTCCCATTCTGAAAGGAAAGGTTGGGAGGAGAGAGAGAAACCTGGATAGAAGCCCCAGCAATGAATATCTGACAGGGAATGCAAGGTCCATGCTAGGAAAGAGGTTCTGCTTTCAGAAATCTTTCCAGAGTCCTAAGGGGACACTCTTATTAGTTGAATGCTCATGACACGTTGTGCCCATTCAGTGTATGCCAAGCACTTGCTATACACAACAGTCCTAGGCAGGATACGCTAAAAAAATAACAATGAAAGAAGCAGAAAAAAGTTAAGAAACAAGACTCACGAATTTTTATGCAGCCAAACCTCAGGAACTGATGTTAATATTTAATAATGACTTCTCAATGCCCTATAGCCAAGTAACTGCAGGAATGATTCATGCCATAACATTTCCAATTAGGAAGAAAGGCTGTGGAGAACTGGAATTCACCTTGATGAGAAACTGAGAAACAGCAGATGCCAACTATGAAATGGAAATCCTAACTCCCTGACCC
Organism: Steatornis caripensis; assembly: GCA_013398225.1. Taxonomy (NCBI): domain Eukaryota; kingdom Metazoa; phylum Chordata; class Aves; order Caprimulgiformes; family Steatornithidae; genus Steatornis; species Steatornis caripensis. The sequence continues at coordinate 95,378 of VZSC01018837.1, forward strand.
CAATAAGATGGTCTCAGGTCATATGGTCTAATTTTTAACACCTGCCAACAGTGTAGGGAGCATCTGAGAAAGAAAATGGCTTTTATTTTAATTAGAAGTTGCACATTGATAATGAACATTCAATGAACGTTCTTTTTTCTGGGGGAAAATGAATATATTTGCAACACCCAAGTCAATCACAGGAACTATGCATGGGATAGCAAAGTTAACAACTTCAGTAGGCTGAGTTCAGAAGAAGTGATGAATATATGTGTGCCCAACATAGAATATAAAGAATACTTGAGATTTCACTGCTTCCCACTGGAAAAAACTGAAGTGAAAACAAAATTGTTTGGGTTTTTTTTCCCAAATGAAAATCCTGCAACTTGATTTAAAAGAGTCCATGACAGCCTGTAATTTCGTGCAAGAACTATATTTTCAGTCATAACACAAAAACAATTTTTAACTCCAGTCTTTCAAAAAACAACTAAGAAAGCAGTAATTTACTAAAAGTGAGTTTTCTGGGATTCAAAGCAAGTTAAACATGTAAAAATAGATGAAAAGTCTAAATTTTATTTTAGGAAGTTTTACCTCTACATTCATGTTACAGTCAAAACAACTTTTTTCCTCTCACTTCTTCTTAACATCATAAACATTTACATATTTTGTTTCCTACGAAGGATTTCCAATTACTTCTCACTTATTTGTGTCTACACCATTGCTGAGATATGCCCTTAGTTACTAACACAGAGAAGCTAGTGCATAGTAAATCAGGACGTAACTTTCCAGCCGACTAGGTCCTCTGAACTAGTTCCTATGTAGACATTCATAATTTATTAGCATATTATGGATAGCAAAGTAGTTAATTCACTTTCAAAATGGAGCAAGCTGCCTTGCAACATTATAATGTTGCTGGTCAGATCAGCAGAGACCAGTCACACAGCTGAGGGACTCAGCAGAGCTCTGGAGATACCACTTCAGATCACACCTGCCTTGTTTTTCCTACATGGTTTTTGGGAAACCACTCCTGAGCTGCAAGAGGCCAAGCCACTGGGTGACAATACACAGTGGTTAAGTGCCAGCAGAAGACATTGGCCATCCTTTTCAAGGGCAGCAGCCTGGATGATGCCTGCTAGAAGCACAGATCTGACCATGCTATGCATTGCTAGGGCTCCCCAATGAGACGATGTGATCCCTGCTCCAGCAACGCAGCTGAAAGAGGCCCAAACAGAGTCCCCATACCACCTGCGATCCCAGCCTCCCATTTTTCCTCTAAGGAAGGTAGAAGATGGATAAAGTATTTTGGGTTTGACCATGCCAAAACTTTATCAGTCATTTGAGATCAGCATCAGCACTGCATCCAAATACCAGGTACATACAGCACTGTTGCTTGCTTTTTTCCCTTCAGGCAGGTGTAACAGCTTTTTAACATGATACATTGGCCCCAAAGGGGGCTCAATAATCCCTTAACAATGCAGTAGGTCTGCTTGAGAAAAATGAGTCTAAGCAGCTCAGTGAGACACAAGCTGTCTTGCAGTGTAACTAGTGACATCATAAGTGACACCAAGTCACTTATGAGACAACCTTTCTTGTTGAATGCCTGACATTTGCCAATGGATACGATCATATTTATGAGGCTTTTCAGTTTACATAAGGTGAGGCGTGACAAAGAGCAGGGACATCCAAGCTTTAGAGCCAAAAGCTTTTCCAAATTACCTAGATTTAACCAGCTACTTTGCAGAGTTATTGCTGCTTTGCTAACAAAAGACCTTGGTCAGCAAGAACCACTTTCCTCATCATATTTATGGCACTGAAAAACCTCTGGTCCAGAGACTTTTTCTCTAAAGACATCGGTATTTTCTGACACTTGACAAGTTTTTCATTAGAAAACTAACATCAAGCTCACGTATACTCAAGAAACAGTAAAAAATGGACATACATACATTTGAACCAGGTCAAAGCCACCTTTTGTTACCCTTAGACTAGCCATGACAACGATTATCAACAGGAACAACCTCCACTGACATGCCACAACGCAACAACCATTTGCCTTTTAAATTTGTGATTCCCTCATTGCACATGTATAAACTCCATTAATGTTAAATTAAGATAACTTGTGTGCAGATGGGAAAATAAAAAAAAGGGGGAAATGGCCTCAATTTAGCCTCGTCCTGCTGAGTATCCTTGAGATATCAATGCTTTACAAACTACCTCCAACAACATTTACAGTTTGTGACAAGAGACAAAGCAAAAAAGGCCATAAGAAATTTAACTTTTGATTTTTGCAAAGACTGAAGAGGTCGTTTCTGTAAACACTTGGGATGAGTATTAGGAGTGACTATCCTAAATCTGACTGCAGCAGCGGGGCAAGTCAGAGAAATACAAAGAAACATATTTCAACGTCTCAGTTTTTTGTCTTGAATATGTAAAAAACGCATACGGAAATACAAGCCGTCTTTATAAAAGCAGGCTGCTTAAAATAATCAAGGGCAGGGAAATAAAGGCACATGAAATCAAAACTGTTTAATAGGCAATAATAGCTGAATCAGTATGCAACAAGATCCCCCAACACATTAAAAAGTGGCAATTCTTGGTTGTATGAGTGACAGCTTAAAAGATGCCTTACGAAAGAAAAATTATTTACTGAACTTCTCAAATGTCAAATTAAGCTTCTTCACTAAACATTCATTAACCGCCAAGAAAATTCTTATTAATTTTAAAGCACAATGCACTCACAGAACAGCTTTATTTGATGCGAACTTCATTTCTTGCAATCCTATGTTTCCCTTCCTCTGATGAAGCGATACTAGCAAAGATCCTAGTGTCTTTTTTATGAGATCAGATTTTAAGACACAGGTGAGAACCTATTCCTCTGCTCTGACCAAAATACTAACCTGAGTGGCACATTACCAGAGCCTTAAATTCACCCTGACTTCCAGTATGTTTTACCATGCTTCACATTACACCTGTTTGAGATGGCAACACAGCAACACCTTACACGAAATAAATGTTTGTCGACTCATCTCCTCAGTCTGCTGGCAGACGCAAACCACATAACGCCCCAAACTTAACATATACACACTGAGCAGCCAGCAATTCAGAAGTTAAAAAGCAGCATACTGCACAAATGCTGGCTGCTCCCTTCCTCTTGTGGTTTCTAGCTCTGACCTTATTTGTTGTACTTGTTGAGCTAGTAACAACTTGCTTGAGACCCCATTTAGACTTGGCCTTTATGCCCCACAAGGGAACATCTCACCTATTTTTTTTCCTCCAAATATAGAATTCTCCAGGCTTTCTCCCTGCCAAAACAACCTTGGAAAGTTACCCCGATGCCAAACGACTGAAGAATATATGTAGTCAAGGCATGTTTCTGCAGCTAGGAGTAGGAATCTACAACTTGGTCCCCACTCACACATGGGATTTTGCTATCTTCTCTGTTAGTGGAAGCACACATTAAGGAATCCTCTTACCCATGCCTTCACAGTCAGTAAAGCTGCTCTTGCGGACAGTGGCAATAACGTTTGAGAGAAATTAGGCTCAATTAGCAACAAACAAGATGAACCTCACAAGCGTTCACTTTCAGATACATTAAGAGTGTTAGAAATCAATGTCATCGCCCAAGAGTGCTCCCACTGCATTCATAGCCACAGCAGCCATTGCAAGGATAACTCTATGCACTGGGAAAGACATCCAAGTCTCCATTGCAACTGCGTCCACTTTGCCTGCCGCTCCAGTTGTGCAAAGCAAACACAACACTATTGCCGCAACAGCAAAGGGCCCTTCAGTCTTTCTCCCAGATGTTTTCCCATACAATCTTAACAAGATCCAGCTAAGAGCACATAAAATCAGTACTGAAAGGACAAAGACTGCACATACCAGCCCAGAAAGATCTGATTTTAAGTGTGGATGCACGCTTGCTAGAAAAAAAAAGCTTTGAGGAGGCAGCAAAAACCTTACCACCTCAAGGTGCTAAGCCTCATTTCTCCAATGGCTCTGAATAACGAGCAAAGTATTTTCCCAGATCTCAAATCACCTAAATCCACAAATAATCAGAATACAATCAACATCCCCAGCAAAGGCTACAGCGCAGCCCAACTTCCTTCACCACCCCACTGGTGTGGAGTTCTTTCGCCAGACCGAAAACACAGCAAATCACCAAAGGTATAGGGAAGAAGAGGGGACAGGGAGATTAAAGAATTTCTGACGAGAGGAAAGTAGACAGAAGTTATAGACACCACTCACGAGGAAGGCAGAGGGACTGACAAACCTGCAGCAACAAAGGTAGACATTGTATTAACACTAGACTCGTCTTTCCAGCACAAGCCAATTGCTTTGGAAGGAAATCAGACTTTCGGTAGCATATTTTGGGCAATATTTGAACGGGAACAGTATTACCCAGCTGAAGCGAATACCAGGATCTGAGTCTTCGTGACAACCAGAAGCTTATCTTTGGCATTGTCTTGGCGGAGGATAAGATAAGCTGCATCTGAAGGGAATCACTTTTGGAGCTGCTGCCACTCGTGCAGTACTGCTGCTGCTACTTGTACAGTACAGCCTTAAGCTACTCTAGAACATATCTACTGCATACTAGAGTTGTCACATAACTTTACAAAGCTCATCCAATTTACAGCAAATTAAGCAAAAGGGAATCATTGTCCTTAAATATTAAGTTTCTGGAGTTCTTATGTTCTTCCAATTTCAAATATATTATTTTGTTCAGAGATTTTCCACCAATAGAGTGCTAATGGCTTAGGTCACCCATCAATGCAAGAGACTGAACTTTTAGAAACAAGCTAGGAGACTTTCTCAATGCGGAAGTAAAAAATGTTAGCGCCTCATCCATGCTTAGGGTAAAACTAAATGAAATCTACCAGATCCCAAGCCTTTTTGACTGTCTTCATAAGAGAATGACAATTTGGGATAAGTGGAGAAATACTTATCGAGAATATTGATCTTGCAGGAGGGGGCACTGCCATCTGCAAACACTTTTACCATTTTCTGACTTAGCAACCGGTTCCCACTCACAAGATCAAGGAACTCCTATTTCTTAACCTTACAAATAATGGCACACCTAAAGCCTAACGGCACGCCTAAAGCCTAACCATACCTAAATTAGTCTCTTGCCATTTTCCAAGCTTCTACAGAAGCCTCGTTATTGTATTAGCCATAGGTCTTCCACATTCCCAACTTCCATAAACATACGGTCAGCTTTTATTTTTCATTACATAATGATTCAAGGCCCTCCTGTTAATGCAGGTAAACAAGTTAACTTGATAATACATTTATAAAACAGGATTAACTTATCCCTTCCGGAGACCTTTTGCTCCGAAGCAAATCACTGTATTGCCGTGCTTGGAGAGAAGAAGGGGGGGTGAAAAAAAAGGCACTACTCTTTAAAGATCATTTATTTCAACAAAAACACTGCGCTGCAATGCTTTTATAATAATTGACGTAAACTCTATACCTTATTAAGCCGTTCTGGCCACATTACTGCTGCACTTCAGCAAAAGGAGGTTACAGGCAGATACTCAGCAGGCAGCCATGCCCCTCCCGCACCTCGGCGGCGAACCGACCCTGCCCCCGCCTCCTCAGCCCCGAGGTCCCTCTCCTCCCCAGGCCCGATGGTAGCCACGGCGGAGGGGCTGCAGGAGCCCCCGCCCGCCGGCAGACGAAGGGGTCAAAAGCCCCGACCGGGGCAGCGAGCGAGGCGCTTCCGCCGCCCTGCCTCCCCCGAGCCCCGCCAGGAGGGCGCCGCCCCGGCGGCCTCAGCCGCGCTAAAGCGGGGAGAGAAGAGGGAGAAGGCGGCTCCGGCCCCGGCAGCGTTTACCCTCCATCTCGCCTTCGCGGTGGGCGCCGGGCGCGGAGGGGAGGCACCTCCCCGGCGTGGCCGTGGCCCCGGCCGCTCCCGCGCCGCGCCG
>VZSC01018838.1:0-76358 GCA_013398225.1 Steatornis caripensis
ATAATTGCTAATTGCATCCCAGAGAAAAGTGTCTGTCTCCTATTTTTCTGCAGGCAAAAATCTCAGATGAGTATGCAGAAAGAAATTGGGTGTGCTGGACCGCAGGGTCTGCGGCCCAGATCTCTCTGGTGTGCTTTGTCTGTGCATCTAATAGGCTGTGCTATTAGTGCTAAGTCATGATGACTTTGGTCACCACAAATGCAAAGCAGAATGGTTCAGGCTATGGAAACTGGGTCAAATTACTAAGGAGGAACACAAAAGGCTAGTGTGTGAGCCTGGGAGGGCAGAACCAAAAGGCCAAGGCACAAAATGATGAGGGAACTAGGAAGCATACAGAGGATGAGAGGAAGCTACTGTGCAAGTACATTAGATGCAAGAAGAAGATGGGAAAGTGTTGGTCTGGCCCTCAGTGAAGAAGGAAGGTTGTGGATCAGCAGTGCCCAGCATGTTGAAATCTTTCGTGTTGGATTGCTTCAACTTAAATGCGCAGCTGCCACCAGGCAGCCAACACAGAAGAATGCAAGAAAAAGAATGTGGATTGTTGTCCTTAAATCAGCTAGGTGCGGTCAAAAATCACCGTAGGTTATGCAGAGAAAAGCCTGGAGCAAACTCAGAGCTGTTCACCATATTTTTAAGACCTTATGAAGAATGCATGATGTCTCCTGGCAAAGATAAAAAAATAATTCTCTTTCAAATAAGGGTAAGGAAGCTCCATGTACGAGACCAGCAGTTTGATTTTTAGCTGCCAGGAAAATATTGGAACAAATAATGAAAATGTTAGGATATAATGAGGAGGTCAGCAGCATCCCATGGGCTTTGGCTAGAACAAATGGCTTTCAAAACATGTTGATTTTTCTCCTGTGACACTATAAGCCAGGTTTATGGCCAAAAGAAAAACAGTGGATATCATATAACTTGAAATTAGTAAAGCTTTTGATTTTCTTCAATTATATTTTCATAATCAAGGTAGAGAAACCTCATTAGAAGAAAATTTTCGTTTGGTGGTTGCAAAACTGCTTGGGAAGCTGCGCTAGAAATTTGTTTCTTGTCAAAACAGAAGACTTCTGTTCTGATGTTCTGCAAAGGTTTATCCTGGGTTTATTGTCAGTCAGTGTTTTCGTTAATGATCTCGAGGATGAGATAGAGATTGCTCTTATTAAATTTGCAAATGAGGTCAGAGAAGGTCTCAGCTGCAAATATGTCAGAGAAGGATTAGAATTTAAAACTATTTTGAACAAAGAGGTGAAGAATAAAACACTCTTCAGGCCCACTATTCATGAAAGTAACGGGTTTAGATTTCATCTATTTAGACCATTGAGTACAACTTCCCAACAGGAAGGGTAATCAAGTACTGGCATCGTTTGCCTCAGGGTTGTGTGAAAGTTTCAGCACAAGCATGGTGTGAGAAAAGGAAATTAAGATATGGTTTGTGTAAAGATGGTCCTTCCCCCGTGTAGAGGGCTGGCCTGTTAAGGTCCCTTCCCTCCTTGTTTCTGGCCTGAAAGGCAGGAGAGGGTGGTTTGGTTGCTGTCTGCGATGACTACAAGCAGTCAGGAACCAGCCCTGTATACGGGTGCTGGAAGGCAATAATGCGCATGAGTCTCCTGACACTGACTTTCATATCTTTTCTTGTTTTATAGAGCATCTTCTACTGACTGGCAGACCACCAGATTATTCAGAACACTGCTTTTGCTGTTTCTCCATATTTCTGTGGCTCGGGGGTCGAACATGGGAACTCATAATGTTTCTTCTCAGCTACACAAGTTAATAATGTGTATCTTGTGTAATTTGGACCAATACCAAAGAATGAATCAATGATGCGTAGATCTCCTAAGTTCACTAAATTCCCAGAAGTAATACTCCTCAAACTTATCTGTAGCTGAAATAGCATTGTCTTATAATTTACACTTGTGTTTCTATTTCTGGATTGATACAGCTCATAATATATTTTCATTTCTAGTTTTGCACTTGAAAAAGGCATCAAAATGAAAAACTGAGTTTGATAAACAGGGATTTTCATTTTGGATTCTATAGAGGGAACAAAATCTGCTGTGCATGGAAACTCTTGCTGGTCTGAAGTGGTTAATTTGCCTTTGTCTTCAGTACGCATGACATCAGATCGAGTTGAAGTGTGTTCTTAAGTAGAGAGGGATCAAGACCTGACATCCCCCAGCTCTGGGTTGGCTTGGCAGCTGGGTTACGCTTCTGCAGTAGGAAGCACTAATTCCTAGAGCCAAGCAAGACCCATGGGGCTTTCCCAAAACCTTGGGTTAAGTTGCGTTTTTGAGCCTGGACCTGATCCGGATCTTCATTTTGCATCTCGGGTTTTTTTTTGTAAGGAGAAAACTCTGCATAGAGGGAATCTATAGGCAGGGAACATATTGTACTACATTGTAATAAGACTTGAGTTTCATCAATATTCAGTACTAGCACATGCTGGGTGGTGTTGGGGACTGAGCAGATATTGCTAGCGCCAGCTGTTGCTTTATGGCAGTTTTTCATGCTTAACAGTAGGAGACTAAACTATAGCATCGTGCAAAATGGAAAGCTATCATGAGCTGCAAGCAGCACAGTAAAATTCATGCAAATCCCCCTTTGCTCATTAACGGGTGTTTGTGATTGTACCGAGGAAGGACGGCCTGGCAGTCTGGAGCTGTAAGGACACGGTTGTTTCCCTGCTCTGTCAGAGTTTCTGTGCAACCTCGAGCAAGTCTCAAAGGCATAATTATTTTAAGATATTGAGGTTCACAGAAGGCTTTACTTTCAGGTTGACTAATGCATTATAATGTCTTTTAAAATTCTGGCCCTTAGGCTTCTTGGAGATGAGTCATCTGACTAAAAGCATCTGTCCATGTCTTATTGGCTCACTATGGGAGAGTCTGTTTCTCTGGGCCTTTAGCTGGTGGCACGCAGTTCCCCAGGGCCTTGTCACAGTGTCTACCAGTGGCACCAAGGAAAAGTGTCCTCAGGGTAGATTCAAGCAACTTGCCTTCCGTGCCTCTGCATCCGTTCATTTATTTTTCTTAATTCTCAATCCTCTCCTTTGCAAAGTTACCTTCTTGATCCTTTTATCCTTTTTGCAGGAAATTTGAGAAAAGATCTTACAGGTTTCCTTGACTTGCAAGGCCCAAAAAGCCCCCGACAAGGTCTTCAGGCATGAAAATGTACTGAAGGTGAAGGCTGTACTTTTTTCTGTAGTGAAGCCTAGCTAAAGACCTTGTGGCTGGCACACAGACTGTCCTGGGGCCACCACCAGCACGCCACAGTTGGCACCAGGAAAAAGCAGGTCCGATGCCCCTAGGATATTCCATAATTGTGTTGATGGTTTCTTGAATGACCTTGACCAAGCCATACTGCTCTTCCAGGTCTCAGTATCTTTTTATGTAAAGTAACAGTTCTCATATTTCCACTCGCTGTCTGCCTTGAGTAGTCAAATTGAGATGTCTAGTCCTGGGATGTTTAGTTCTTTCTGTGATTGATCTATTGCATGGGGAAACTCAGACCTTGGTGGTAGTCAGTGCAATTTTACAGCTACGGGGGACAGAGCGCTGGGACTAATGGCTGGAGAAGAGGGGTTTTTGTCCTTTAAAATCCAAGCACAGCTGCTAATACTTTCAGATGTATATTTTCAAAGCATATATTGTAACCTTATGCAATACTCTTTCGACTCAGAGTAGATGATGCTCTGAGGTTAGAAATTGCTTTAAGTCTGTGGAGTGTAGTCAGAACTCTCATTCCTGAATGATTAAGGCATGTTCCACCAAATACCCTATTGTTATTGTTAGTCGCAGCTTCTTGCCATGATATGGAATTTCAATTTATGGAAACATTTTTTGAGAGTAGATCTCCATGTTGAATACCTTTAGGCTAATTGAACTGAAGCATCAAATTGCAATTAAATCAGAGCTCAAAAATGGTTGTAATTGGGACTATTTAAGGGTTATTACTGCTTTTTTTGTAAACCAAGATATAAGTGTACTTTTAGTATAATTTTAAGTTTGAGTTTTTGTTGATTTTCCTTTACCAAAAGACTCACTTGAAAATCATTGGATTTTTTCTGATTTGCGAAGATGAGGGAGGTGGCATCAAACAGCAATTTACATACTCTCTGGTAAAATGACAAGATGGTGCCTCTGCAGGAATGGAATGTACTGGGTTATGTGCCATTTGCCAGGGGAGGAAGCAATTTCCCGTGGTGACTAAAGGCCTCTGTTCCCCTACCAAGGTCAGCAGAAGCATTTGCTGCCTTTGGCTACATCATAATTGTGTTAATAAAGACTGTGGCTCCCAGGGGCAAAAGCTGCAATTAGAAGCGGTATCAGAGGTTTCATCACTGTCTCTGCAGTGTTCCCCAGCAAGCAGATAGGCTCTGTCTGCATTTATTGATGCCATTCCCTGCCTTTGAATAAGTAGCTCCCACTGTGCATTTGCCACCTGGCAAATCTCTCTAGTTGGAAATAGGTGCTGGGGGTGCTAATGAGCAAATGGGATCTGTTCCCCACAGTCCTCAGCTGAGAGGAGATGGCAGGAGCTACCCCCAGTCCAGCAGTGAAAACCAAATGATTTGGAGGATCAGCTGGTTCTTATCAGGAGGGGGATGATCATGATCTCTGTTTTGGTTGGTTGGTGTGCAGGGTGTCTTGGTGTAACTTCTGGCTGCTCTGCCTACCTTGGCTGCTCTTTCAAGTTTAAGATTGGCTGGGAGTGATGATACCTGCCCAGGCTGTCCTGCAAGGGATCTCTGTGCCTCCACAGCGCTCATTTAGGTGACAACCACTTGGCAAGTCTTAGCTGGGTTGGCTGCAAATGGCTCTTAGTTCTGTTGTGAAATTGTTGAATATAATGTTTGAAGACTCTTCTTCCACAATATTGACTGAGATTTTGGAAATGTCTGTGTATATGTGCACACATGCAGCTGCAGCATATACACATAAGGAGACAGAAAGGCAGGCACGAGCCCAAGTGAGCAGTCACGGTGGGCCTGTCGGTGACCTGAGAGCTGCTCTACCAAGGCTCCTGCCATCCATCTAGCAGGCAAGCTCTCCAGGGGAGCTTCTGCCTGGCAGAGCAAGGCAGATCTGCTGCTGAGCTTTTGTCTTCTGAGAAGTCATTGTTGTGTGCTACTGCCTGCTTAGCAGCTTATTAATTTTCTCCAAAAGGTGAAGGTTCTGGGAAGATCTTAAATAGCTTCTTGGCCTCTTCATTGCAGTTTGTGGAGTTCTTGCTCTTCAACATTTAACTTAAACTCCTTTTAAAGAAAAAGGATAGGCATAAAGTAGTGTGGTAGTTTACTCACTCTTTCCATGTGGGAAGTGTGGGTAGAGGTTTGAGTAGAGCAACATGTAGGAGAACTGATGGGCTCACAACTCGTTAGCAGTCTGCTTGTAGCCTCTGATTAGGAGAGGCACAGGGTGGATGTGTTGGAGACTTGGGCTTGACCCACAGCTGGAGTAAACCAGCCGGGTCCTATATTGGCTTCAGCAGAACAGAAGGTGGGAAAGCTTCTATCCAATAACAGGAATATATATTTGTGCCTATGAGTACCAAGCACTATGGTTAGTCTGTAATGCTGTTTCATTCTACGTCACACTCCACAAAGCTAGGAAAATGCTGCTGTTTCCACTCCGCCTCCACATTACCACCCACCAACCTGCTGTAATGCCTTACTCCTCTCCCCCTTTTCCCTGTGCCAGTCTGAGGAACTTTAAATGAAAAAACATAAACCACAGTCTGGTTCCCACAAACGTGATCAGATCTTGGGCCATTTCCTCAGCATAAGCTGGCACTATTCCATCCTCCACAGCAGATCAACTCGTCTTGCTCTAGCTTTGGGTTTGGTTCCATATGGTCAGTGCCCAAATTATTTACATTATTTATACTACTATTGTGCCTCAGGTCCAGGACCTTTTTGTGCTAGCTACCATGCAGAATAAAACAAACCCAGTCCCTGCACTGGGAACTAATACATGTTAGTCCCAATTATGCTCAGTCTCTCTCTGTATTTTTAAGTAGTGTCCCAGGAGCTTCGCACACTCTCTAGTCAGTCACTGTGGCTCACAGCTTTTCTTTTCCAGCATTTGACCATTTTCTTCAAGTCCCATGTGGAGTTATGTGCTTATATGAAAATCACTGGTTTTAAAACAGGAAATTGAAGTTTATATCACCATAATTCTTCTTATGAAAACTTAACCTCCTAAAGACTCAAACCTCAGTGGGTCCAGGAAACTGAATGGATTTCTTAATAAGCTTAAGGTTAAGACAGTGACTTTGTCAACCTTGGGCTGAAATGAGAATTGGGACTAATACCCACAATTCTGTTCCAAGAAGGTCTGGTAATTCATAATGGAGTTATAGACAACTTTTAAACTGTCTGTTGTCTTATTTACCCAGTAGTTGGGGGAAAAAAAGGATTAAATTGTGTTCATCAAATGAAATATCTGGAGCTTTCTTCCCTGCTATAGTCAATGAACAAGCAATTGGAAATGATTTCTCACTGCTTGGGCACTCAGCCTGTGGTGTGTCTGTTCCTTCAAGATACCAGCAATAAAGTCATCTGGGCCAGTGGAAATGAAATGTGAAATGGTATCTAGCCTTTTGATGGAAGCCTGAGGCCTTCTGGTAGCTACTGCCACAACCTGTGATTGCCTCTCACAGGTCAATATAACTGAACACAGACAGCACAAAGAAGCCGTTTTACCCCTCGTAACCGTGTTGGGAAAAGATTGGTGTTTTCACTGTGTAGCTGCTTCTGAAGAATCTTGCTGACCATATCCAGAACTCACAGTTAGGGTTGTCTTCTACATTTGGAAGGTGGAAGATATTAATGGATAGTACTCATGATAATGAAGAAGCCAAAGCCAAGTAGGAGCTGCTCTAGAGCTATGTAAAATCTCCACAGGTGCTTGGGTGTGGAAAAATTAAGTTTGGTATGAGGCGAAGAAGAGGGCTTTACTGGAAGAAAAGCTGCCCAAAAGTGTTTTGTTTTGATGGCGTGACCAAATTTAGTGGAGTCAAACTGAGGGTTTCTACCCTCTGAAAGCAGCAAAATAACTTCAAATCAAATAACCTTTGATTTTTAAACAAACACTGATAATAATGGATCAATATTTGAAAGTCAGTTTTAGGGTTCAGTGAAGCCGTGACCTTTAAAACCTCCCCGAATTGCTCTGCTGTTTTCTCCAGTGACACATCAAAGCTCCCACGTCTGCTCAGACAGAGGGAGAAGCTATCTTCACTTCCAAAAACTGCACTTGTCCCTTTACAACTAGGACAATACAGTCCTAAGTGGTTTTTTTCTTCTGAAAGATGAAAGAATTCCTTAACATCTGCAACATTGTCAAGGAAAGAAGTAATGAAAAATCCACATGCCCATCTGAAACAGAGCATTTTGATATACTCTCCTGCCATTTCCCGCAGTTACTTAAGTGACAGTCACTTATGCCTTCAGAAATGAAACACAGCCACCTCCAGTGTACAGGATACAATAATCCAGGAGTCTTAAAAAAATTAAATTAGTAACTTTATGACCATAGCTCTGCTGTATAATCTCAGGTTCTACTTTTTTACCCCTATTAGATTTCTTTAACCCCATGTTTCAAGCCTTGTATTGTAGGTTGTTATTGAAGCTTTTCAGTAAGGGTCACATCTTTCCTTCCCGATGGAAGGCAAAAGTACCTCCCGAGGAAGTCGCCAAGTGGAGTTTGATGGGATATCTAAAGGTTGATACCAACAAACTCAGAAATCAGCAACATGAAACAGTCTTTGTAGACCTTCTAGGTAATTCTTTTCCTGTTTAAGTACATTAGAAACCAATATTATAACTCACGTGCCAAGGAGCCAGAATGGAAGAGGAGAGCCTAGTTAAGCACCAGAATTAAAAAGTGGTAAAGACTTTGTGGGAACCTTGAATTTAGGTAGCACATGTTGCAATGTTTTAATTGTGCAACAGAAAGCACAGAACTTACATCTTCTTCGTGCTATTGAAGTATTAGGCAGTGATTTTTTTTTTTTTGCATGAACTGCATGTAGGACAGCATGGGGTGTAGTGGGAGCAATGGGGCACCTGCAGCTGCTGCCAGCACTCCTTGAGCCAGCCTGAAGTGCAGTGCCCGCATCAACCTTGCCCTGGTGAACCATGCAATGCCTTCATCTCTAAGTTTTGAGTCTTAAGGATGAATTTCCTAACTGTTTTAGAAGACGTCAGGGTTGGGGATTATGTGCCTTGGGGAGGACCTGTGTGTATGGCACTTCTGTAGGGAACTGCATTTACAATTACTGTGAGCCAGCAAGAGCAATGATGTCTTCACTAATCCAGATGCTGCATTTTGTGTACTAGTTGAGGCTTGATACAGATGTCGAATAGTAGCATGTTACATCAAAATGACTTCGTAGTTAGACTCAGCAAACACCTATTTCTCAGCCTGTAAGTGTCCCAGGCTCGATTTGCAGGGAGTGATGAAGTCTTCCCTCCTGCAGACTGCATTGCGTAAGATGGAGGCATTGTTTTATGTGTGCGTCATGCTGGTCGTGTTGACCATCTCTGATGCCTTTCACGGTAACGGGAAAAGAAGGAAGATCTGCCTCTAACTCAGAAAGAGTTAATCCATTAACATCATTTTAATTATGCTGCTGCTCATCAGGATGTGGATGAGCATGTCTGTGCACCTTGACCACACTGATGCACTAATGAACCTGGGATGCTTTTTATGTAGCAGAAAAAGAAGCTTCTGGAAAATGTATCTACTCAGGCTTCCCAATTACTGCTGCCCTTTTTGTGCTTTGTTCCTTTTGCATCAATTTAGATGAGTTCAGAGATATCGTGTTAGCCAGGATGATAAATAAATTAACCTTTATTAATTAGACTACTTAGGACTGATTCATTTGTTTTGTTTCAGTATTTGTGATTCACCAGTACTATTTTCTGCTCTGTCTCTCTGCCTCACAATCTGTTTGTCTTGAATTTCAGTTTATTGTTGCATCTGTTTGGGATCTTTTAGTACGGGAGAGAGCTATGATTTAAAGATTATAAACACATATAAACTGAGAGGCTCGGCGTATTACGTTGGGCTCCATGCCAGGCTGGCAGGGTTATCTGGTCTAGATCTGTCTTGTATCTGCCTCTGTCTCCTTTGGAGAGGAGGTGGTGCTAACAGGCAGCTGTCTGCATCTGTCCAGGCTGAGACACTTCAAGCATGGCAGCATCCTCTGCACCACTTTGGGGTCTGAAGTACCAGGCTGAATGATTCCTCGCTGCCGAGACTAGAGAGTACTCCCTGCTGAAACGCCAACAGCACAGGTTATAGCACACAGTTACCTTTCAGTGACCAGAGTTTGAAACTATTTTTGGTTCAATACGTGCACATTGTGCAGTTTGCTTGTTGGACACATCTGACACTGAGCGGAACATTCCTGCCTCTCAACTTTGCAGAATTGGACTGAGGATGGTCTGAACTATATTTCCACTCTGATAAGATCTGAGGTCCTCTGTCCGGACACCATTCAAACACCCCAGCAGCTAGAAACAAGCACGAGGTTACCGTTACAGCTCCCACCTTGCCTTATGCAGTCTGGGTGGCCGGTAGAAGCAAGACACAGCTTTGATAGTTACATTTGCATTTTTCTCAACTTTAAGCCTGTGCTCTTTAATTTTCCCTTCTTGATGAGTCAGAATAGCGAAGTCGATGTGTTTCTAGGACAGAGCTTGCTTGCTAGAAATGAAATGCTTCATTTAATTGTAGAAAATCTACTAAGGAGAGGAGTTTATGGAAGGAAAAAGTAGTTCTGGGAAGGTCAGCTTGGTCTCTGCAGGGCAGCAGTGTTTCTAGGTGTTTTTGCCTACAATTTGCCTCTAACATGAAGAGTTTCCTGGCTTACACACTCACGTGTTCTCAGGAGTCTGACATAGCACTGGCTATGCTCCTGAGTATACCACAGTTGCATCATGCAGGCACTGGCTCTGATCTCCCTGGAGCCAGTGCCCACCTTACCTGAGTGAGGGCAGCTCAGTGGGTGCACCTCTCCCCTGTGCTGAAGTGGCCTGGAGATGCTGCACGCAAGTAAGTCAAGTAGGATGTGGTGTTGGTGCACAAAGGGAAAATTCACGCTGTAGGAGTCCCCAGAAGCTTAAAACCCCAGCTGAGCTGCTGCTTTGAGAGCTGAAAATAGTGTCTCCTGCAGTGGCTTCCTGAGGAGGACACATCCAGCACGAACCAATGCTGACAGCAGCGTGCACCCAGCCAGGCTCTGCTGCTTATTTATCTTACTGCTGGGGTTGAACCTATCATTACGCAGCGGTTCTTTATCACAGACAGTGAAGCTGTGTCTTCAGCATGGGATCAGGTTTATGCTTTGACAGGCCCTAATAAAGCCATTTTTCTTTTGCAACCTTGACCAGGCAGGTCTGCTCTGGATGCTGATCAACAATTTAGCTTTACTTGGATGACTTGGAAGAATCTTGACTCTTTCAAGGCTGAGTGGAAAAAAATCTTCCCAGTATGTCTAGGGGAAGACTTCAAAGATTTGTCTACAGTTCTTATGGCTGGTGCATCCCACTGTGTATTTAATTCCCACGTTTAAATTCTGAGCAGATGGCAGTTAGCCTTCACCAGAATACATTTTGGGAACCCCATCAGCATATCAGAGAACAATATTACTGCTTTAAAGTTCAAGTCCCAGGCACCCCAGCTCTGCTAGGAAATACAGCAGGCTAAAGCATCCAGTGGTAAATAAGTTTAGCAGACCCTATTTAAAAAGTAAGAGAAGGGCCACGTTGGAATAAAACAACGAAATGTTTGTGCATCCATTTGCCTTTGCAAATTTGCTAGAAAGGGACACACATGGTTTGCACATAGTGCTCTTTGTTTGTAGTTTTTGTGTTTGGTTTTGATTTGCTTGTATCAATGTTTGTTTGTCTAATATGTATAATAATATATATAATATATATAATGATAGGCATGTATAATATCTCCCTGCAAAACGTGTCTCATTTTTTAGGCAGCAATGGGTGCCATCCCATCACCGCAGCCCAAATAGACGTTCAAACTTTGGGTGTCATTTCTATTAATGTCTGTCTTTAGACATTCCTCTAAATAAACAGGGATAAAATATCACAAGCTACCTTTATGTAGGGAGCAGCTGAGCATACAATGCAAGCTTAATGATATGCTACCTGGATGGGCATTCCTGTTCCCTCTGAAAGTGGATGGAATTGATTCCTTTTTGATAGTGGTAGCTGCTGGGCTTTAGCTCAGACAATGGCTCTATCTCAAGATTTGAAGTGTCCATTTCCTATTAAATATATCATTAGGATACAGCTGGAGCGAAGTTCTCAGAAACCTAACCTTGGAAACAGATAGCTTTCCTGGAGAACACAATGAACTCACAATTCCTTTCTTTCAAATGAATAACATAAAAATAAATTTAAAAAACCCAATCTTGACTCTAAACAGTTTTTAAAATTACTTGTAGGATGTCAAGGTTGCCTATTGTCAAGATACAAGCTTGTGTCTCACCAGCCTATCGGTCACATTTTGTAGTTTTGTGTGTTGAATAGGTGAGAGGGTAAAAAATATGTATTCTAGAGATAGTTTTGGCAGATTAGTTAATGGGCCCAATAACTTTCCTTGACCCACTCATTCCCTCCCTTCAGGCTCTCGCAGGCAAAAGTCACAAAAGCAAGACTTTTTCTTTCTGCCTGTCCTTTACAGCTTACCTTAAGCTGCAAAGCCATCTGAATTCATAAGACAAAGCAAATCCTCATCAGTGCTCCTTTGCTTCTGTACATGTCATTTTTATGGGCAAATAATTAATGCCCCATGAGATTTGAAAACAAAGATGATAGTTACAGAAACATTCACTGGCAGGTTTGGTTCATTTCCAGCAGCCTTTGCTTTATGCCACAAGACTCAAATAGCGGAGATTATTCCTCCTGTGAAATAGCCACAGTGAAACATGCCTAAGGTGTTTCAGGAGTAATGGTGAGGGATTGCTAATGTATTTTTTTGTCTTGACAGTGAGTGGCCTCTGCGTATGCCTTGCAATTAAAAGGGAAAGGAGAGAGCTTGTATGAAGTTTGCATCCTCAAACTTAAAGCACTGCCACACATCCCTGTTCACCATTCTTCCAGTGCAGCTACTTATGAATTCAAATAAAGTGTTCAGATGAGGTATTTCAACCAGCGGAACAGACACAAACACATGTAGCTATGCAAAGGAGACCTCTGTTTTGCAGCTCCTTCCTCCCTCTCCATAAATATGGGCTACTGAAAGAAAGAACAAGATTTTGATATGTTAATTTCTACTAGCATTAAAATATAATGCTCGCTTGTACTTCATCAACAAGCTTGTTCATCTCTGAGGTCCAGCTTGCCATTCCTAATCATGCGCTGTATCAGCTGTCTCTGAGGCCACTCAATAAGGGTGAACATTGAGCCCAGACAGTCAGTGTTAGCTAACCATGTTCACTTGGCTCTCTAATATCTCTAAGCCAGGAAGGGTGTTACTGCAGTGCTTTGGAGGCTCATGCTGGGAAGTAGTTCAGGGGAGCTGTGAAATGTCCTCTAGGGATGCTGTCTGGACTTGCTGCTCTCCAACTTGCTAATCTGATTTCAGTGCATTTCTCCTGGCTTGGCTGGAGCTGCTCTGATTTATATCTGTTAAAGTCAGATCAGTCTTGAGCACTGCTTTTGCTTCCCTCAATTGGTTTATCATATACCCCTAAGTTTCAGAAGAATGCGCTCCATTCTTGCAGGCAGGTATAGACGTGTAATTGCAGAGAAATCTCCATCGGCGTACCTGGAGTTAGCACTGGGAGAGGAGACCAGGGTAGGTAATACTAGTCTCTGAGTTTGTAAAGAATCTGGATTTTTAAAGTTACTTGACACCTGTAGGTACATGAGTGATGTGATAACATTTTTGCTTCTTACTTCATCCTTTTTTTTTTTAAAGAGGTAGCAATTGCCTTATTCCCACCTCTATACTTCCCTGCTTGTCTAGTGCTGTTTGGAGTCAGGTCCAGCATGGCATTCAGGAACTTGTCTGCCAATTCGCAAAACTGAAGCTGGTGTCAACAGCACCAAGTGACCCCTGCACTGGAGCTGCCGGGTGCTGCATCGCTTCCATCCCCAGCACTTGTCCGCGTAACCATCCAGGTAGGCCGAGCATATTCTGTTCAGTATTGAGTAAATTTACAAGATTTCACCAATAGCAAATGCCTCGAATTGAGTGTCTGCTATGAAATGCTCCGAGTTCACTCCTGACCTGACCATCCTGAAGCTCATGGAGTTCCCTTAGCATGAATCTGGACCAAAGCATTTCATATGCACACGGGTATCTCGCCATAAAATGAGTCAGAGGCAAATGACCCAGGAAAATAAGGCGAATCGCGATGTCTGTCATCTTACAAAAATGAGCAGAGAGTGGTTGGAGCTCCAGTCCTTCTTCATTTTGAAGTGGGTAGACTCCAGTTACTTCATGTCTGCCCATACAGATGTCAGTGATTAAAAATATCAGCTAACCACATTAGTGCTGCACCAAATCTCATAGGTTTCTGACCGTGACATCTTGCCAAGGGATCTGTCATCTAAGAAATTTCTCTAAAAAGGTTGTTCAGTGTTGATCGCTTTCTCATGCGTAACAGCTTCCAGTCTCCAACATCACGTACCCTAGGGAAGACTAGATTTCACATTATTCTCCTACCACAACCATTACTTATACTTTCCTCTGGCTCTACTGAGATGCAGTGTCTGTGTCACGTGATGGCACAGAAGTAATTTATTTTACTAAATGCATCCATTTGTGGCTACACAAAGCAAATCAAAAGCTTAAACTTTTCAAACCACAGGCAATTTGCAAAGCTGCACGTTCACCTGCTGTGGGTGCTCCAGAGAGAAAATCTGGGCAGTGCCACGTGGATGCTTCTTGGCTGATTTTATCTACCAGGCTGGATAATATTATAAAGGGAAAGAAAGGGGTCAAAACATATTCGCTGTCATTTAGATATACATCGTGAATTTGCAGTGAGTGCGTAGCAGTGGGATTATTTTAGTTTATACGCTGCAAGATTTCCAGCTCCACATTTTCTCCATGCACTCGGTACTGATGTACCCAGCACCGCTCATGTCCTCTCTCTCTGTTTATCCCCAGCCAGGCAAAAAGCCCCACATGCTGTGGTGGGTTGGTGGCATTGCTGTGCAGATGCCTGCCTGGACACCAGGAGCTACAGGCAAGCAAGCAGCCATGAGCCAGGAAACAAATACAGTCTTGTTGGGCCTTATCCTTCACTTCTTCACTGGCAAATGGGTCAAGCAAAAAGCCTTGGCTAGCAAAACAAATGCTTCCTGAGGAGTAGCACGTTGTGCAGGTCTGGCTTGGTACAAAGTGATATTGATCCTGCGTTAAGGCATTTAAGAATGGCTGCAATACAAGGAAATAAATGTCACACTCATAAATAAGAGTTGAACTAATTTAAATTACCCCTGCAAGATAATTAGAAGCTATCACGGCTCTGCATCCACGTGTTCCCTGCTTGAAATATGTAATTTGGCAAGTGGATAGCCCCTTTCTTCTCTATTTGTACTCTCTTTTTCAACACTTCAAGTGGCATAGCAGTAATACGGGATGGAAACGAGGAAGATGCTGATAGCGTGAACTGTGCCTTCCTACAATGCACCCAGAAAAAGCACTCTCCTCATTCCATATCAATAAAAAAAGCTAAAGATAGCGGGCAGAGAAACAGAGCCTTAAGCTTTTAGGAGTAATCCTAAACTTGCTGTCCAATACTGCTTTCTTAATTAAAAATATGTCCCCCAAATTACTTCTGGTTTCCATCTGAATTTGGCTTTCATTTACGTTTCAGACTGCTTGAACGCTGGCACCTATTTTAGCAAGCACAGGGGCCCAGGGAGGGGTGGGGGGGGGTCGGTCTCGCGATCGGCATGCGTCTGCCTTGTTTACCTACATCCTTTCATCTCCCTCCTCTGCTGCATATGCTTAGCATCTGGCTGCTAACCAAACACGTTTGACTACTGTCTACAAATAACATGATTCCAAATATAAACTATTCTGTGACTCATGTTAATTACAAAAAGAAAAAGAACCAAAAAAAAGGGAGGTTATAGTGAACTGGAACTTTTCCTGGGAAGATGAAGTGAATCTATCTTATTGCCATGAGCCAGCTGAAGAAAAAATACATGCACAGAGGAAAAGAGAAGTCTCAATTACAGTATAAAAGACCAGTGCCCTGTGCATTTTGAATAGTAGATTTAAAGTTGTCCTGAGTCAGCCTCAGTGACAGCAAAACAGCAGGGGTCATAACCTCAGCTACCACAGAGCTGTACTCAGAGGGGTTTAGGAGATGTGAAGGTGCTTTTGTGACAGCCGTGTGCCGCTGAGGCCCCCTCAGCCCGTGCTGAGGCAGGGAACCGTTGCAGCATCCCTGGTATGTTTGCTGCTGGTGATCACTGAGCACTGTTGCAAGGAGCCACAGCTTACAGCAGTCCCTGATCACATCCCACCTTGCCTCGCTCTGTGCCCTTTACCAAAACTGAGAATAAGCTCAATTTATTTGCTGACACTTGGCAATCTAGATATTAAACCATTTGAAATTTATTTTGTGCACCCAAGTTTCTTAAAGGTTGGGGTGCCGTTTCAAGTTACTGCAGCTGGCCTTTCTTTTGCACTCTCAGGTTAGAAATGGTGATTTTTCTGTGGTACCCAAAAATGTGCCCTCTCCCGAGACTGGCCAGGGTGCTTGGGTTTGTAGGAAAGTCTGAAACCCCTGTAGAAAAGCTGCTCAGCGTCTGGCCCGTGGAGAAGGTCACACTTTATGAGATAAGTGATGTTATTTTCAAGCTTATAGTCAAGCATTGCAAATAATTACAAAATAGAGCTCTATATTTGCGTAGCTTAGTGTTATTTTAACTTGCATTGATCAAATCTTGCTTCCAATCTAATGCATGAAAAATTCCATCAAGGATAATGCTTATTCAGTGCGGATCTCAGTTAGAAATAGATCCTCAGGTGATGCATCCATGATGAGCCGTTTTAAAGAGGGTATTATATGTCTCTCAAAGACTTTCGGGAGGGAGGAGGAAAAAAGTACTTTGAGACAATAGCAAGTTGATTCAATAGCTGCACATGAGAAAGGCAGGCTCACGATGCAGCCTTTGCCAAGCATCACGGTGCTATTATGAAATTCAAACAATTTAGATGAAATGAGAACAGCTAACAGAAACTAAGGACAGGCCCAGCAAAGGCCAATTGAAGTGAGACGGATGCAAATCATCACAGAAATTTGGAAGGAGACTAGGACTGAGCTGTTCCATCATTGCTGCTGTTTGCGGAGTTGTTTGCTTTCAGATTGGCAGCTGGGAAAAGTATGTGGATTTGTTGGTAGCTGGAGCGTTGATCTCTTCTCCAAAAACGCGTGTTTTTGTGGTCTCTCTGGGGCTGTTTAGCAGACCTACAAGGCTGGGCGAAGCAGAGACACGTCTTCCAAATCAGGTACTTCATCATGCTTCCTCTGCAAACACTGGCATCCCTCAGTTAACTGTCTTTAGCCAAGAAGGCAACATCTGAAAGGTGTTTTTCACCTTTCTCTTAGAAACTACGGTCGAAATACAGCACGAGCATGTGGTTTGCTTTAAAAGGTCACGCTAGTTCCTCAGCTGTATCACAGTACGTGAGCCTCTCTGCTTGAGCTAGGGGCTACTTTTGCAAGTGAAAGCAATAAAACGCGCATCCAAACGCTATGCTGCCCAAAACATCACCCGTGAATGACAGCGCTACAGAGAGCTGTGACACAGCTGATGTGCAAAAAAAACATGAAGACGTTTTGGGGCCTCAGTCCAGCTGCTGAGCCTCCACTCCAAGCCCTATACAACATCTGCCCTGGACACGGCGAACAAACAAGGTGTGGAAAACCTCCCATTGGGTTAATTGTCACTGAATGAAGCAAGTTCTTTTCCTGAATGCCCTTTGCTATTAAAGCGGTTCAGGACTAGGAGGGGGTGAGACAGCCAGGATATAATTAGAAGTGCATTCATCACTCCTGCTGGTAATTGTTTTCTAAGAATGCATAAAAAGAGAAACGATTGCTTTCTGAGGGGCCCCATCGCGCTGCAGGTACGGGTCACAAATCACACGAAGCTGGTGAGCCCAGCGCCATCCTTGGCGGCTCTCATCTCCACGACAGACCCCGCCGCTCCGTGTCCACGGGGGCCGTGGGAGCAACGGCAAGAATAATGAGAGCCCATTGAGAGAGATTTATGGGGCTGGGAGGAGAATGCCTGCGGTCACAACCTGGCCCCGGCGCTTACAGCTGCTTTCTGAACTGCTGAAACTCGGGACATTTGTAAAGTGGAAAAGGAAAAGAACAGAAAATGGAGCAAATCAGTTTCTTTGTGTTGGGGTTCAGCCTCCGCTTTCTCTGCGACAGCGTGCATCGAAACAAATTTATTTTAGATAACTGTGACTGCAAATGATGTGTTCCATGATCTGGCAAGGAAGGGTTTAGAAGCCTGCCTGTGAAAATGAGGCCAGTTGATCTGTGCCTTGGCTGTTTATTACACAAAATCAAAGTGAGTATAAAATGCTACTGAATCAAGATGGCAACACTCACTACCAGCAGCTGCAGGATTGCTTTTATCAGTGCCCTGATGCTCATGCCCGCTCTGAAGTTGATCTTCTTGAGGGTGGCCCAAAATGGGGTGCAGATGTGGTCTAATGCTGACCTAGACAGGGATAAATTCTTCCTTTGATTTGCTCCTGTTGCTGCAGCCCCAGCAGGCACCCCCAGCTGGGGCGGTTAGAGGGGTTTTTCTGTTCTTATGTCCTCCTCCAGGTCAATAATAAAGATACTAAATGGAGCAGGATGGGTCCATCCCTTCCCTGTCCACCCTGCTGTATGTGATGGGGTCCCACCAGCACTTGCCTGTGTGCTGGCTGCAAAAGCCCCTGTGAGCCACCAGAAATAATTAAAAGGGCTAATCGGATTTAAGGACAACCCCCCTCCTATAAATAAATAAACAGCGTCCTGCTCCGCAAGCAAATCGGAGCAAAAATCAAACCGGGACAAACAACTAAACTAACACCACCCACCCCCAAAAATACTAGGAATCCCTTGCCCTGCGAAGCCCCCACCTATGTCATACATTAAAGATGCACAGAGGAACTATCAAAAAAGTGAAAGGATTGTGAAAAGTAATCAAAAGTCATTGCTTGTGTATTTTAAGGCAAGGAAAGATTTTGCCCTCAAAGGAGGGGGTTGCACACTCCAAGTCTGCCTCTGCTTGCTGTCACTCTGTCCCCGTGCAGCACCCTGGGTGTTGGTGGGGGACAGGGGCCCCTGCTGGGCGAGGGTGGCGGTGGTGGCTGGCTGGGGGGGATGAGCAAGCCATCCTGACGACCACCAGCCCGCGCGCCCCTGCCTGCCTGGCCAGAAGCGTGGACCACAACCTCCGAACTGATTCTCACCTTCGTCCGGCTCCTGTGCTCTGGAGAAAGGTTGAGTTTTCTGGGAAATTGGAGTATGTGTGGAAAAACACCTGGGGCGGAGCAGCTATGACAAGCAAGAGCTTCTGCTCACAGGCTGAGGGCAGGTTGTTCTGCTCAGCCTGGTGATGACGGACCCAGCCCTTGGGCCACGCGATTCATACACTAGTTCTATAAAATTTCTTTTGTATGGAGCTGGCATAGGTCAGGATAACATGTTCCTTCTGCTGCGGTTCAACCACATTACTTCTACCGAAAAATGCAAGGCAGTCTTTTGTTTTATGATCCTTTTAATTGGCTGCACCGTCCATAACGTGTGTTATCGTACCCTGGAAATTAACTTTATTGCGGTATTCTGCCACGTGTAATTAGGAGGGGCTCGCTGTATACCTGGTAAATGCTGAATTTCACGAGCGGCGTAAATGCTAAATAGAAAAATCCATTCCTTCATGACATTTCCTTATTAATAAACTCTAATAAGCTATTGAACAATGTTCAGTGCAAAAGTCTAGAAACCTGACTGTAATAACTTTATTGAACCCCAGACATGTCAATAACAGATAATCCTGCAACACATGACAGTAGATGGTGCTCTTGGTTCGCATTAGCTGCCTACAGACACAGCATGAGACATCTCCACTCTTAAGCCTGTCCCTAGCGAGACAGCCCTCCAGAAAGCAGAGGGAGACACCTGAGCATTTGATTAGCCTTGCTAAGTCTCCTGATGGCCACAGCTCCCAAATCCCCATGTACGCAGTCCACTGACATTCAGATCATCAAACCATAGAATCCCAGGTTGGAAGGGACCTCAAGAATCATCTGGTCCAAACTTTCTTGGCAAAAGCACGGTCTGGACAAGATGGCCCAGCAGCCTGTCCAGCTGAAAGTGTCCAATGTTGGGGAATCCACCACTTTCCTGTGGAGATTATTCCAATGGTTGATTGTCCTCATTGTGAAACATTTTCTGCTTGTGTCCAGTCGGAATCTCCCCAGCAGTAACTTGTACCCATTACCTCTCATCCTTTCTGTGTGACCCCTTGTAAAAAGGGAGCCTCCATCTTCTTTGTAGCCACCCTTTAAGTACTGGAACACGGTGATGAGGTCTCCCCTAAGCCTTCTTTTCTCAAGGCTGATCAAACCCAGTTCTCTCAGCCTTTCCTCACATGGCAGGCTTCCCAGTCCTTGGATCATCTTTGTGGGCCTTCTCCAGCCTGTCCATGTCTTTTTTATACAGTGGGGACCAAAACTAAACACAGTGTTCCAGATGTGGCCTGACAAGCACCGAGTAGGGTGGGAGAATGACTTCTTTATCTCTGCTGGTGATGCCCTTGTTAATGCAGCCCAGCATCCTGTTGGCTTTTTTGTGGCTTCAGCACATTACTTACTCACAGTGAGCTGCTTGTCCCCCAGAACCCCCAGGTCCCTTTCCACAGAGCTGGTCTCCAGCCAGGTAGATCCCAACCTGTGCCGCACTGCCAGATTATGTTTTCTCAGGTGCAAGACCTTACACTTGTCTTTGTTGAACATCATAAGGTTCTTGTTAGCCCACTCTTCCAGCCTATTCAGGTCTTCCTGCAGGCTAGCTCTCCCTTCTGATGTGTCCACTTCCCCGCACATTTTGGTATTATCAGCAAACTTCATCAGGGTATGCTTGGTCCCATCATCTAGATCACTTATGAAGATTTTAAACAGCATCCTTTAGGAAGGTGCAGAGGCCAAATATGCATATAGGCAACAAGCCAGCTTTTCCACGGCTCCTTGCAACCCTAGAAAGCACTGTCTCCTGGAGAGGTTCCTCTGCAAAAGAAAGCTGAAGCCTCAAGAAAAGGGACCCAGTGCTTGACTGCGTCTGGGGGCTGCCATTGCAGCCCGTTGCGGGTGATGGCATGCTCTGCAGGAGTACCAGCTCCTCCAGTCAGCCAGCACAGTGCTTACAGCTTTGCAAAACCCTTCTCAGCTTGAGCCAGTTCATACTCTTGAGAGGATGAATAAAGCAACATTCCTTGTAGGAAGTGGCATGCCAGCTGAGGTGGGGCTAGGGCAGGGGCTTCTGTCCCCACGGACTCTCCCATCGGTTCTGGGTGAGGTGGCTGCTCCACCACCTTGCTTTGTCCACCTTCACGTTTCAAATCATAGCAATTACAGTTTCCATGTTTAGGTTTCACTTCCATGAGGGGCTGCATTGGAGCTGGTGATATTTCGTACCTGAGAAGACATATCAGCAAGTAGACAAGGTAAAGCCTCAAAAATGCTTTCCGAAAGGATAAACACCTGTGTGAAGCCCTCTCTGGGGACTGTTACAATTCAGCGGGAGAATTCTATAAGGCCTTAAAAAGCAAGGCGTGCTATCAAAGGCTTGGGTGCTCGGTGCTCCTATAAACAAGTCCTTTTCAGTCCAAACATGTACCTCAACTCAAAATGTACTCTATGAGAGTTATTGATTTATATAAACTATATGCACACACTATAGCCCATGATTGAGCACCACCAGTTTAAGATTATACATAATCTATAAAAATATTTCTACTTAAGCAAGTGGTACTCCATCATGAAACAGAACAGCTGTGCGTGGATATAAAGGAGAAGAACAGCAGCGATTATACGCACGCAGACATATGTGCCTATATGTGCCTGCGTGCTTGTGCACAGGCACAACTGGGTCTTTTAAATATGCCCTGTCGCCTGGACATTAAAAGGCTTGGAAAAAAAAGAAACAAAAAATGAATGCTTCTGCAGCTTCCTCTGCACTAATTGAATTTCTGTCCATAACATTTACAGACTTTAAGAAGAACTTGCATAATTACCTTTTCTCTTGAATTTTTTTTCTCCTCTCCATTTAAAACTCATTGTATTGTGTCATTTTATAGGTGCCAGGAATAAATCTTTTGTCAACTGTATTGCATTATTATGCAAAGAACACAAAAAGTATAGGAATAAAACGGCCCAAGAGAGGCCGAATGCTGTTCCTTTCAGTCCTCCCATTCTCCCCCAGCAGCAAGCCTCCAAGTTTGCTAACAATCTTTTTCTCAGAAAAACTTCCTCACCCTCAGCCATTGACGGCAAAGAGTTCACTTGACCATGTTAATGCCGGCTACGAGGAAGTGTATTTATTGAGAAAAGAAAGACTTGATGAAGGAGCCATCCATTATCTCTGCAGAATTGATCCTGGGGGGGTGAAGGAGCTGCTGGGCACCAGGGGGATTTCTTGGCAGGAAGAGAGAGGTCAGCTGCAATAAACTCCCTTCTCCCCCAGGGATGGAGACGCGTCCCGAGAGGAACCATTTTAGGAAAACCCAATATCACTGACTTTCAAAAATACTCCGAAGGGCAAAGCTCAAGAGGTACGTGGGAACTCGTCAGCTCCTTCAGGTGGTCTTGACAGGCTGCGATTAACCTGAGGAGCTCGGAGCAAGAGCTGAGGTGTGGGAAGACGGACCTTAACCTGAGGCTGACCCTGTCCCGACCCACTGTCACCGCAAATACAAGCCAGACATCTTCCAGCCGATTGTAAAGCTCCAAGTAAGAACTCGTTTAAACACATTAATGGGTGCTTTAACTTCTAACTCAGGCTTGTTAACATTGTTGGAACAGAGCTTTGCTCCCACAATGTATCCACAAAATGGAATTAAGCAACTTAATTAGGCTGGGTAAAACACAAAGAGGGATTTAAGAGCGAGGAGGACTTGGCATCTCTCCGCAAAGTGAAGTCAGGGGCTGCTGGAAAAGCTCATCCACCCAGCTCCGATCCTCCGCTGGCAGAGTGGCAGAGTAGGATGTTTGCTCAATTTGTTTGTTTTGTTTTGCGTTTTTTCTATCCTACCATAAAACACTGCAGAGAGCTAGACTCATGGTATGAGCAAGTCCTGGCACTCTTGCCACCCATTTCTCGTCTCCTTCTTGTTTCACGTTATATAAATAATGGCCCTTTGCTTAGGAGAAGAAAAATACAGCGACTGACTGTGCTGGTAAAGAAAAGAAAAATTAAGGGAGAAAACAGTCAGAAGGGAGCCAACAGCAAACTATATGCTTTCTTGGAGGTAAATGATTAATATATGGTGACTTGGGGAGCTGGGTCCAGGGGGTTACCCAAATTTATCCACTCACATCTAGCTACTGTTGTCAATTTTTTTCAGTTGATGACACAGACATTGCAATATGGTGGGAGAAACCATTAGCCCGCATGTCAAACTGAAAATTCTGAAATACTTTATTCTTTGTTGTTTAGTCACTCAAGTCCACCTTTAGACAAAAGTTTGAGTGCTCTGCACATGCCTCCTGGAGCCATCTGCTGGCATGGACCAGTGCGGAGCACCTTTTTGGTGGTCCACAGGCACCGCCGTTAGAGGATCCTGCCTTGTCCCTGGAGGCTGGATCTAAGCAGCTGCGTGTGAGGTCCTGGGAGCCTGGAGCAGCTGGTGTTGTTCTGGTCGGCTGTGCAATGACTTCTGTCTGCTTCAAAGGTGCCAAATCCCCATGGGAAAGGTGGAGGAGTTGCCAAGAGAAGTGCCTGGCTCTATTTCTTGGACAAATTCAATGCTTCTGGAAATTCAGATGGAGACATGCATCCCTGGGAAATGTTTACCGTCATTGCTGGCACTGATGTCCCAGAGATGATGTGTTAGTGTGATGGTTGGGTTGGCTTGCCCTTCCTTGGCACAAGCTGGCCGCTTCTTCCAGTCCCGCAAGGACCCTCACCATGAGCCCAGCTTGCTCCTGCCCTGCCCCACACACCGGGGAGCCACAAGTGTCCGTGGCCCTGACGTGCTCCACTCCTCCTGCAAAGGCTCCTGCCCCGAGCAGCTGGTTTATGCACTCTTAAATACCATAATGCTTAAATGGATTTTTTCTACCTCTATGGCTTCCCTGAAGATTTTTTTTTCTTTCATCGTCTTAAGCTACAATTTTGCTTAGTCAACCCCCTTATAAATAATGTCATCCTCATGGCACCTTTGGCTCAGGTGTCCCAGGATCCTGGATTGTACTAACAAAACACACATCCCATCTGCAGATCTGAAAAAAGAGAAAAACCTCCAAACTTTTAAGAAAGCTGATGAATTTAGCCTCATGACATTACCTTGAGATGTGTGACTTTAACAGGCAGATCACCACATCGCAAGACCTGAGCCCTCACACAGAGCTGAACTCTATATTGTATAAAATACGACTGAGATCAGACTGATCACACCTCTTTGTGATGGGAAAATAACCATTGCTGTGCCTCATCCCTTTCAGTGCAACTGGTTGCAACTATTTCTTCCATTTTCAGACTGCTGTTGGCAAATAGTGATGGAAAAGGGGATGTGAGCATCATTGCACAAACAGCTTTCTGTTTGCGTAGCTGTTTGAGAACGGCTGTGCTGTGCATGAATGCCAAGAAGAGCAGAAACAAGTATTTGTGAATTATTTACATTTCTTCAGTTGCTGTTCATAATTTGTCATTTTTCTGTTTAAAAAATTTGTCCTCAGGAGCAGAAGGAAAGCCAAAATTACTTCAGTGACAACTCAAATATTCCACAGAATGACTAGTAAGTAGTCAAAGTAAACAACTTACAAAGAAAATACAGCCTGAAAAACTATTCAGCCCATCCACACAATAAATTTGTCAGAAAAATGAATTTCTGTTCTACAGAAAACCCTCAAACTAAAAACCAAAGAGAAGAAAAATTGTTTACCTTTTCCATAGAATAAAAATGTTACAAAAAAAAAAAAACAGAATAAAATTTGTGATATTATTGTGGTTCTTTGTCTCTAAAATGTGAGAACATCAGAACCACGCAGAAAAGTAAAGAACTGAATTGAGTCAGCTAAGGAGATGATGTGATGTTTTTTCCTTACCGAAATGAGAGAGAAGCACTTTATTTTGACTTTTCCCCGTCAAAAATGTTGTGGAAATCAGCAGTTTCCTGTGCAACATTTTGATGAAAATGAAAACCACATTTACTAACGAAACACCACCCCAGCGACAGCTCTAGTGGCTGCTTGCAAGTTACGGGTCTGATCCTGATACCAGTTTCCCCTCAGCAGAAGTCTGTTGAGTCAACTGGAGCTACTCTCGATCTACACAAGGCTCCATCAGCTCGGAGATACCTCACAGAGACTTCCTGAGCCAGGAAGGGGCTGTGCTCATCGCTAATTTATTCTCCATGAATAATTCAACCACTCTTGTCATTGCTCTGCACACGTGTTTCTGTCATACACCGCATTTGATTTTATCATTGAACCCTCGAAACTGGAGATGGAAAGAGCATAACACGGGTTCCCATCCTCCCAGCCAGAAATACTCCTCGCGCTGTGTCGGTGCGGTGTACAGCACTGCTGAGGATGGAAATGAGCCCGGCCGTATCGGCAACACTACAGCAACTCAGGGCTTACGTCTGCAATATACCCCCTGAAACCAAGGCGGCAAACATGGGGCGTGGAGAGCTATAAGATTATTGGGTTTGAATATTTGTATTTTGGTTGAGGAGTTTACCACAAAAAAATAATCACTTGTTTCTAAGCGTAGGTGAGATATAGATATAGACAAAATTGCATTTTTATGTAAATAAAAATTGCAGAGAAAAACCTGTTCTTCCTCTGCCCAGCTTAAATATGAGAACATACTGTAGGGTTTATTTTCCAGGTGAATTGTTGGAGCTTTAGCTCTATAAATAAGCCTAACTCCATTGATCTCAATGGCACAAAGCTGATTGACACCTACCGAGGATACATGCATAAGTATTTTTCATAATGAGCTCCTTCTGAGCTCACGATTGTCAATTGATGTGGCAATTACATATTAATATGTGTGACTGTGCACAATCAAACTGGGCTAGAAGGGATGCAACCTTTTGTTTCTTAAAATTAATAAAATATTTATTGCAATCAGCTCATATCTCCCAATTTGTTGCCAATTAACTTAAGTGTTTAGCGTGCAAGTGATTGAGGCTGCAGCCACGGGGCTGCACTAGGGAAACAAATTGGAGGCTGCTTGCCCTGAATTTCTCTGTTTCATTCTCTACAGGCAGGAGCAGAACAACAGGAGCTTGGAAATGGTAAGGACTTTCCTCTTCAGGGAAAGACATTTCTAGTCATCAAGACAAGACGAAGCCAGCAGACAGCTAAAAAACCCCATAGTTTAAAACTCAAAAGTGCGTCAGGCTAAACTTCTGTAGACGAAGACCAGAGATTTTGGCCAGTAAGTTGAAGTGGACTTTTTAACTGGTTGGTTTTTTTTTTTTTTCCCTGGGAATATTGATTAAATGGGGAGAAGGTGAAGAGTGTTGCAATGCAGAATGACACCAAGTTTTGAAATATGTTTGCCACGGAAACGTAAATCTTGATTTTTGGCTGCTCTGGTATATGGTGGATGTCAATGTAATACTGGGGGATCCTGCTGTTGCGGGACCTCAAGGCACGACAGGGTATATAGATATCTATACAACGGCCAGGAAAGGACAGGAAAACTATCGGAGATGATGTCTCTGACTAGTAGAGAGCTTGCCCAGCTGCTGTAGGCTACAGTAATGCTGCTGGAAAGACGACTTAGCTGCTTGGCCTGCTGGAGTTCAGTGACAATAGGATTGCCTTGAACAGGAGCCTTTAACGAACATCTACCCCTGTCCGATGCTCTGCTCTCGGTGCTTTCTGCATGTGCCTTTCTCCTGGGCGTTAGCAGGAAGAGCATGGCTGATGTCCCTGTGTGCAAGCCAAAAAAAACCCCCGAAACCCCAAAGCCCAAGTTCTTCCAATACTTGAATTCTCGCTTGTGTGCCATAAAACTTGGTTATTCAAATTACATTCACAGCCTTAATGCCTCGATGACTCCTTTTCAGAGCATTTTCTTCCCTCTTGTTTATTTTTAATTTAAACTAACGAGCTATTCCTACATTCTTTCCTCCGTGTCAGAGCTCAGGACAGATTTGTTAGAACTCTGACAGGTTCTGGAAATGAGCTTATAAAATTGTTACTTGGGACGTTTCAGACGAGCACGCGCCTGCCGGAGGAAGAGCCAGGTTGTGTGCCGGGAGAAAGAGCAGCCCCTGGGGTTTTTTTTAATGTTTTTTGTCCAGCTTGTTCAAAGTATATAATGAGGGACTGTCTCTTCATCAAATCTGTCTAATGGGATCTTTGATCTCCATTAGGAACTGGAGCTCAGCGAAGAGAAAATCAGCATCAGTAACGCATTTCATCCGAACCTCCCCGCTCTGATAGAAAAATGGTGATTCATCCCTCAACTAGGCCATTTTTTTCAATGAGCTTGCCGTTCATGGAAATTAGGTCTAGTCCATGCTGCTGTAGCTCACATCATTATTAATAAACTGGATGTCTGCATCTAAAATAAAATCAACTCATATCTTCTTTTCTAAGAATGGCAGGGCAGAGCAAAGCTGACATTGCTAGCTAAGGGATAATAAGAAAAGCCAAGCCAAGAACATTTAATGTGGGCTCCTACAAGCAGAGTACGAGGGGACACAGGACGTGGGAGGTGTCAGCACTGTCGCAGCTTCTCCACTTGCACCCTTGTTGGAGCTGAACTGTACTGTGCTGAGCTGAGCTAGACCTGCCTTTTGTAGCACTCTCCAGGGTAAAGGCGTCTTCTTGGAGCTACACAAGTGTTTGTTATGAACATGGAAAGACAGCTGATGGCTAGAGAACTGGAAGAGGGCAGAGAATTATGCCTGTAAATCTCTCCTCTTTTTCTTACAGCGATCCAATTTCATACACCCTGTGATGAAGCCTCTCTCTTTTTATGGGAGATTAGCACCACGTCATCTCTATACAGAAATCTATCGCCAACAGCCATGAGTACGCCCCTAGCACAGGCCCAAGATCTTTTTAGGTGATTCAGGCTCAGGTGAAGCTGAGCAGTTTCAGCCTTATCGCTCAACAGTGATTTCAGCCTTCCTAAGGGTGCTGCGGATGTCAGAGCCTGGACCGCTGCCCGCAGCACGTCTGGAGAGTTCACCAACCTGGAGTTTGACAGGCGCTAAATCCACGCACACAGCCTCACTCCCCCTGGAAATGGGCATGGATTGGGTTCGTGACAGAAAAATTACATTGCCGTGTGAACAGCAGGGCAGAACAGAGAAAGAACCTTGGGAAAGAAACCTCTGTCTGAATATCTTGATCTGCCTCTTCCTATTATTTCGTTGCACTGTGTATACTGCTGAGGCAAACAATTCTTGCAGAGAAACAAGGGGAAAAAAGAGTATTTCCCTCATTTCACAACTGTTGGTGGAAATTTCAAGGAGTAAACAAAATCCTGCCCTAGTGTGGGCATCATTTAAATAAAGTCACTGCTGAAATTTTGACTGATTGCTGCTTCAGAGCTGAGAGCATCGTTACCAGGTACGGATGACTATGCAGCACTGAGCGTGAGGGAAACCATCCCTCTGGAGCTGTAAATGGGGCAAATATGACAAAAGACAGCAACCATAGAATTCTTTGGTGCCATTTTTTACGACGTCACGTTTCAGAGTAGAAATGTATTTCCTGTGATCTTTATAGTTTTGAAGAGCTACATTGCTTGCGTGATAGCCCTGCCAGGAAATGCACTGAGAAAAGCAATACGAGATTTTAACGTTCAGCAAACTATCGCCAGGTGTACGCTTTTACAGTCCATTGCAATTGAAACTACAAGAGTGGGTTTTCTTCACCTAGGGGTAATAATAAGTACATCTGGCACAAACTATAGTGTAAGAGAAGGATCTCACGGTTTCTTTAAGGAAAGAAAGAGGTAGCACGCAAAAATAAACAGTCACTTGCAAACATGGTATTGAAGCAGATACTTGCTGCTTTGCTCCATCAGGGTGCAACCCGTTGTATACTTGCCACTGCAACAGTATTTCTGATAAATTATTGAGATAGGAAAGATATTTTACCCTCCCAACCAGCTCAGGCAAATCATGAAGTGCATCAAACCCTCTACTATTTTATCAAACCTGAAAACATTTTTTAAAATGAGAGAGGCACGTCTGCTTTTAACGCAGATTTTATCCTTTCTACGTTCTTCCCAAAGCCCTCTCAGGACTTGGGGAATTTGCTCCATTGTTCATGGGGCGTTGGGTTGGGGTTCTTTTTAAGACAATGTTGAATTATTGAAAAACAGTGAAATATTTATTATCTGATCAATAATACATTGGATGCTCTCCTACTTATTTTTATTATTGACAGAAGCAACTTGGCCGCCTGAGATGAGAATACACTAAGATGAGGCAGATGTTGCTGTAATCAAGGCAACAGGGAATTGGGTATGAGGTGGCCACGGGCTGGGCTACAAACGTCCTTCCGCACTGGTGAATATTCAATCTCCCTGGAAAGAGGTGGCTCATCTCCTGCAGAGGGAAGTGTTGCAGCATGGAGTACGTACATCCTAGCACAGGACTATACCTTACAGCTAAACCAGCCCCTTGTCAGGCAGTAAGAGGCTGTCATGGAGCGACGTTCGCGATACGCATCTTTCTGAGAGCGCTGTTTTGAGATGGAGATGTCCCGGCCAGCTCGGGGCAGTCGATCGTGCAGGTGGCACAGCTCAAGGGACATCCCTTGTGCTGAACAAAACTGCACTTGCGTTCAATGGACGCCTCTGTGCAAGCACACGGGTTTGCGCAGGGATACACAGTAGAATCTATGATGTGTATGTCTGTGTAGCGGATCCAGATTTGGTTTAGATCTAGTTTTAAATATAAATGAAAAGAGAGACAAAAAAAAAAGAAAGAAAAAGAAATAGGGCAAATTAAGGAAATCTTTGGGAAATTTAAAGTGCACAGAGACCAACTGAAAGAAGTTACATGCATCCCAGGATGAAAAAAGAACTACCAGGTGGAGTCACTTACTTGTCTTGACTTATTTCTGAGAAACTATAGGTAGATATCTGAGGAGCACCAGAAAAAGGGAGAAATGCAAATATTGTCCTGCTCATCAGAAAATCAGAGAAAGAATGACACAGTCAGTTACCATACACTGAATTTCTAAATCTGAAACAAATATTAGGAGAGAAATATTTCTTTGAGGGTGGATTTGTACAGAAAAAATAATAAACTTGCAGACAAATTCAATATCTTATTAAAATAGAATTACAGTTACTAGCTGAAGGCAATGTGGTGGGCGTAGTCTATTTGAATTTTAGAAAAGCATCTGATGCAATCTCTCATAAAATTTTAATCCCAAAATAAATTAAAACTGGCTTTGATATAAGCACGGCTACATGGATCCATAAGTGGCAAAAGAATCATAAAAGTAAGAATGAAAACTGGCATTTACATTGCACTGGAGGAAGTAGTCTTTCTTACTGCAACTCTGATAAGAATAATTGGCCTTATTTATTATCTCCTTAGCAATAGAGAATAGGAAGTGTAACGACACATTGCCAGACTAAACAGGAAGGCATATAATGGACATGAACAGTGGGAAAGAAGTAATATAGCGTTTTTCTGCCCATGGTGGACAGTGACAACAGGCAGATAAGGTGCTATAAATTCATGACTTTGCTTACTCAGAGGCACCTTGGGCAGGCAGAGACTAGCGCTGCACTCAGCTCTCCTATTCTAAACCAACAGGCATGCAGAAAAGTTAAATGCTTGTCTTTCCTGAGCAGTAATATACGTGATATTAATGATATTAACATAGTTATTGGTGTTTTCCCTTAATTTGATATAGCCTGCAAGAAGGAACCTGCTGTGACTCGTGAGAAGATCCTTGGGGGCTGCTGCTCTGTTGCGACTTGGGACTGGACTTCCTTTCAGCCGTCTGCTTTTTGGGGAAAGCTAAACTATTCTCCACTTTTGGTGAGTCCAAACCGGGTGGGACTAGAGCTGTCAGTAACCTGCCTCATAAAGACGATGTATGGACCAAGGTGCGAAAAGGTGCCGGCGAGTTATTTTATAATGCAGTACCGCGATGCTGGGATTTAGGACTTGTTTTAAACCTCCTTGCTCTAATTAATCTATATGCACAACAGAGGAATCCCTTGCTAGTTTGCCAGGGGAAAAAAAAAAAAAAACAAAAAGAAACTTCGCAAAGTTCTGGGGAGAGCAAAAATTGAGCTGAAGAGTCCAGACGAGCCAGCAGTAGGTATCGTCTCTGCAGTGGTAATTGACTTTGAAGACACTATTCATCTGAATTACTCAGTTCGCAAGGATTCCTATACTTTCCATCTTCACAGAGGAATTCAATATATTCAAGAGTGAAGACCTGCAAGGAACTGATTTTTCTGTCTGTTGCATGACCTGGGTAAGGAAATGTAAAAAGAAACGATTTCACATCAATCTGAAGCGATTTATAAAATTCATTTAGTGAAATTAAAGTAAAAAATCCTTCTCATGAAACCGAAGGCTTTCATTATCCATTTATTAATATTTCATAAGAAAATAGATGTCTTGTTGTTATATAACTTAAAAATGCTTTATTCAAAGACATCAAGAAAATATACCCTAGTTTAGATTTTTTTTTCCTAAGGATTTCTTTTTCCGAAACAATTTCTCAAACCAAACTGTATTAGGAAAATCTTTTTTTCAACTCGTATCTTCATCTTTCTGACGGGAAATGTTCAGAGGAAAGTTTTCCCGAACTTCAGCTGATTCTGGATGCTCCCAGGTGTTTGCTTTGTACAACATGACGTACATGGATGGGCACTGCCTTCTCATCGCTATTGCTTGCGTAAAGCCTCGCCACCCCCAGCGCTGAGGATGGGGCAGGATCACGGAGGCAGGCGGTGGTGACCCCCAGGGCTCTCCACCGCAGCACCTCCCCTAGACGCAAGGGCTTGCAGCACTACCGCCGCGTGACGGGAGCTAATCCTGCACCTGGTTGTTACTTTCATTGACCCTCCTTCCGCGTGGCTTTTGGGGGTCGCTCCTCACTTTGGAGGAGCTGCATGGCACAGAGTTCAGAGATTCAATCACAGAAAAGACCTTTGCGGTGGAGGTGTTTCAGAGCCCGGCTGTAGCCGTGCAATTCTACTTCAAATTCACAGGGACCTTCACAGAGGTCCTATCTCTTCCTCCCCTACCCTCTTAAGCCTTCCATGCTTAGGCTCCCGTTGCAACTTGGACAAAAACCGAGCGCATTGGCACCCACAGGAAGCAAGTTCCTTAGCTCGTATTCAGCTCGATGGAAAGAAGGGCCCTGGGTTCCTGCAAGCAAGCCCGTACCTGGTGTGACACCACAGCCACGCGTCTGGCGCTCCATCTTCCTGCACCATAAAGCACCGCTTGTCACATCTGGAGCTCCGTGCTCCAGCAGTCTTCGCTGCATTCTTCATTTTGATGCCTCATTCCAGGTTTTAAATAGCTGCGCGTCCCCTCGTGCTCATTAGCAGGCTCAGATAAACAGCTTTTATAGACCCATGTATTAAACAAATAAAAGACGTCAAGGAAACTTAAAAACACATCCAGCTGCTTGCAAATTTACTGCATGAACATTAAACTCTCATTAAATATACTTTCATAAAGGGTGGGTTTATTTTTTGACTCTGAATACCTGTGACAGCGGTAACTGGGGTTATCGAAATACACTGGCTGAATGAGAACATTTACCGGCATAAAGTTTATTGGCCACATCTCAGTGACAAAGCAGAGCACGCCAGGTGTTTTGTGGGCTGTCACGCAGGAAGGTGCTCTCGACCTCGCTAACAGGGAGTTTGTGAAGCAAATACTCATTTTCTTGCTGTCTGGCTTCCGTGCTTCCCCTCCTAGGAAGGGATGCTAAAAATTTCACTTGTTTATGAAAAGGATATCCTCGCACACCGCGGAAGAACCTTGTCTCAAATAGCACATTTTGAACCCTGAAGTGGGTGAAACGGTGATTGGACCCCCCACCGCACGCAGGGCACAGCTCTGGAGGGGAGGTATCGCCGCCGCGGCACGAGCTGCAGGACCGCCAGCCGCTCCCACCAGTGCTGACAGAAATGCCTTGAAACCAGATGTTTCTGCCTCTTGCCCTTATTTCAGCCAAGGCCAAAGGTGCCCCTCAAGAAGGTTTGCAGAAGGGCTGGCTGTTACCTGGCTCTGACAGCCTGCTGTGCTGGCAGAGGTCTGTAGGGACACATACTGCAAGACACAGCAGTGACACCCGGGTTCGCACCCCTCCTCCCCTCCCAGTACCAAAGTGCAAAGGCAGAAAAGGGTATCTGCTCACTGTGGCATATTTACTCATCAGATGCTATATTGATAGAGACAAATGTGAGCAAATGGAATCGGTTTATGCTATTTGAATTTTTATCTGCAACAATAATCCATTTATTAGTGAATAATCCAGGCTATTAAATACTAAAATCCCTTCTTTGACTCTGTAAGTCACTGAGGCACAGAGTGCTGGAGCCTGACAGTATGCTGAGCAAGCCCTGGGACGTGCTGGTCCTCTTCTTCATCCCTTCGACTGGGAGAGATGTGGTGAGAGTGGAGATAGACCCGCACTCTGACCTAATGTGGCCATATTCATTTTCTAACAATAACATTTTTTCTAATGTGACTGATACACATACCATTTCTTGTTGCAGAAGTACAAAGTGATCGCAGAAGAAAGGGTTTATGTCTTTGAGGCCCAGTTTTCTGAATATTGCACAAAAATGTACATGCAATTCTTGGCAATAATCTAGGTTTTGTATGCAAATTGGGTCGCTGTGTGTATAGTTGCCCTTTCAATGCATAATTGCCCATGGGCAGGTTTTGCGGAAGATCGTATCAACTGCATGTGCAGACAAGTCCCACATTTCTATTCACTTCAGGAAATGTGTACAAGCAGGAATTTAAAACCAGACACCCAAGAGGGCTGAGGACTTCTTAGCATTCGCGCTGTAATCAGCAGGCAGGATTGTGCGAAGATGATGAACCTCAGAAACGACAAAAATATTTGTGATGCACGTTCAGGTTGTCCCGCAGCAGGAACAGGCGCTCAGAGGGGGACAGCACAAGCCTTCTGCACCTCAGATAGCGACTGCTGTGCTTGGAAAGCATGGCTTATATTAACCCTTCCTTCTTCCGCCTAGCTCAGGCCAAGTGATGTGCAGAAGATGAGGAAAAGTCAAATACTCCTTCTGGGGTCCTCATTCTTTGTGTGAATACTGAGATGGGGAAGGGCTGAAGCAGTCGCCTTCGAGCAGCATGGATTTCTGACAGCTCAATGTGTGGGACATTGCAGCAGCCTGCCCTTTCTGGGACGGATCTGCATTTCAGACTACCCTGCGCAGAGCCCTTTGTTAGTGAGCACCCCGTAATCACGTTGCAGGGAGGATGGCATTTGGATAAGTGCATCCCATTTCTTGGCTCGCACAGAAGTCGTCTTCTCCGTTCGTGGCAGAGACCAGAGCCTGCAGCGAGTTAAGCCCTTGCTTACCTTTAAGCACATTTGATTTCTGTTCCAATTAATACAAATGTTGATTACTTAAGAGCTTTGCTGAAATGGGTCCAAAACTCCAGAATGACAAGGATAGGAGAGGCCTTTTGATATCACAATGAAAGAAAACCTGCACCACGGCCTTTAAGGAATTTTCACAAAACTTCTGTGAGTTTTTACCAAAACCTCAAACCATTTTCCCTTCCACAGTCTTTCTACCTAACTTTTAAAGGCACTTTTACTGAAGATTTACTGATGGAAACCTTCTACTGAGTGCATTTGATTGCTCCATATTTCAGAAACAATGTGGGAATGGAAAAATCTCTCTCTTTAGGCTCCATTATCTTAGACTCCTATTGTTGGCATAGAGTTATAAAGAACCAACACTACCCTTAAAACACTGAATAGCTTAACTGCTCAAAACATAAAATGAAAGCACTAAACATATCAGTTTTGTGTAAAAAACGTCCACCTTTTCCCTTGTAACAAACAAATAGATATATAACAGCAACCAAAATAAAATAGGTAAATGCTCCGGCTCCTTTCCTTGGAGTGCCGAGCTGTAACTGCCTGCTGTATGAAAACACATTACTCGTGTCGACTTTAGCCTCTGTACCGGGAACGAGAGCTGCCATCTATTCACAGCCTCCAGTGGCAGAGTGGGTCATTTCAAGGGGCAGCAGTGCAGGAAATATTGTCTCGAAGTTAGGGTCCCCTCGACAAGTGTGCGTGTCCGGCGGAGCTGCCGGGGAGCACGGCCCGCTCTCCAATTTTCTGCTGCAGTCACGGTCGTCCTGTGGACGATTAAGGTTTCTGGGCAAACCATGTCCATTTGTGATAAAATTGATAAGATAAATGATTTTTCTAGACAAAGGAAATGCAAGATATCTCATCTATCTGTCCTGAAGACATCATTTGATATAGTGCCACATGGGAAATTATCAGCTCCACTAAAAGCACTGAGAATTTATACAGGAACTGTAAAGTGGGTACAGCGCTGGCTAAAGGGAAGCCAATGACAGGGAACACCGAAAGGGGAATTATCACTCTGAAGTGAGGTTACCAGTAAACATCCCTGAAGATCAGGAGTGGGACAGAACATATTTCATTTCTGTATTGACCTTGGAAGGGAACGCGTGAGCGTGCCAATGACACTTACAGCTCATGCGATGGCAGGAGCATCGTCAATGCAAACCAGGATGGGGCTATTAACTGAGGACTGACCTTGAAAACTGAAGTAATAGAAAAGGGATAAAATACAATAATATATAATGTATGGACAAGTACTTATGGAGCAGTAGTGAGAATTTCAGCTATTAGAAATGACTGAGGATGAGAAAGACCCAAGTGCACTTGGCCATCACAGGTTAACTATTACGTGCCAATTACAGCAAAAAATGTTCAAATATACCCAAGTCAGGTTTCCAGTTGGGGCTAGAAGCCTAGGGAAGCGCTAATTCAGTTTTACAAAGGTTGGTCTGACCTCATCAGGATCGCGTGCACAGTTCTCTTCCCCAATCGTGAGAGTGAAGAATTCAAACAGTAAATGGTCCGGTAAGGGGATTTAGGACAATCAGAGGAATGCAAGGACTATTCAACTGAGCAAGGAAAAAAGCACTCAGTTTAGTTAGGTGAAGACTGGGAGTGGAACATATGGAGAGGCAAACACCCGAAGGAGAAAATTACTACTGAAAAGAAATAACAATGATGGGCATGAGGACAATTGGTTTAAATAACTCCTTTAAATAAGGAGTTAATTTAGGCTTGAAATTGGAGGAAAGTCTATACAGCAGGAAGTGGGGATAAAGCGCTCTAACAGCCGTGTAAGGTGAAATGTGAACGGTGTATTACAAGGCTTATTAACGGAGCTGCAAGAGGCCAGTAGAACCCGGGTGCCAGGACCAGGGAACATGTTCCTATGTGATAGTTTTGGGAAGGGCTGGCCACCCCGAGCATTGTGGGGTGAAATATGCTGTGTAACGGCGGTCCCGGTGCATGTAAAGATGATGTTTATCTATAGGCAAGCTTGAAGAACAAGTGCAGCTCATAAATCATACAGCTTTGAAGGTGAGCAGGGGAATTAATGTCTGAAGAAAACTACTATTTGGCATTATCATTTTACACCTGGTTTTAAATAGTTAAGCTGTCCAGTGAAGGAGGCAAAAATCAGATCACGAGAGTGACCTGCCCATCACAGGCTGTGTGTAGCAAAGAGCCCAGCGCGGCAGCCTGTGCACACCCGTGAGATCAGCGCTCCTCAAAGGATTCAGAGGATACTTACACAAAATGCACTCTTTTGCCAAATCTGGTCTCAGGTCATGAATGATTCATGAACAGAAAACAAGGCTACATTCACCAGATAATTTATATGTAAACCAGTCGTTCCGCCAGCGACAGAAATAAGCCCAGATCCCCGTAGGTCAGAGCCATAACGAGCCGCCAGCAGTGGGAAGGATGCCCTTATATTTACACCCCGTGATATTTTCCCATTAGCCTGTCATGAGCCCTTCGGTTGCCAGTGCAGGGGATGGTTATGCTGTTTATCAGCGTGGACCATCCTGGCCGCCGGCGGCTGATGCACAGGCATCGCTGGGGCGTGGTGCCCTGGTGCAGCAGTGTCAGGAGAGGCTGCGGGTGCCAAGCTCATTGCGGGAGCTTCAGTTTTAGCAGCGGTGTCAGTGCTCGCTGGAAGCCGAAAGCTGAAATCCTCATTTGCACCGTAACCGGGCTGTGCCGCGTGGATGGGGACCCGGGGCATGCTGGCTGAGCTTGCATCTGTGGCAGTTTGATGGGACAGAAAGAGGCTTTGAAGGCGTCCCCTGCCTGCAAACCTGCTCTGTGACAGAGATCAAGGACAGTGGCACTCGAACACACCGCACATGTGAAAGCAGAGTATTTTCACAGACCGTTTAAGGCTGGGGCTTTAAGCCCCAGCCCACGTGCTGGAGGGTGCTGGGGGCTCTGCAAGTAGATAGCAATAACGGCTGTGCTCATGTTAGTCTCGCTATCGTCCATTCCTCATTAGAAGTGCAGCCCAGGTTCGCCAAAAACATTATGTGAATTCCACACCACTGCAACGGGTGATTAGCTGCACACAGAGAAAGAGGGGATAGGAGACCTCAGCTCTCTGTTGGAGTTTGCTCCCGCCCTGCCTAAAACAACTGCAGTCTTACGGAGCTGCATCGTTCCTCTGAAATTAGTAATCTTTCTCATCCTTCCTGACATCCATTTGGCAGAGTCTTGGCTCTTTCTGTTCGCTTTCCATGTGATGCAAAACGAATTTTATTTAGAAATACATTTTTAATAAGCTTCTCCGGTACTGATCTGACAGTTTAGTTGCAGAATAGTCCTGAACCTGCTGCAGAACATAATAGACAGCTGAAATACGTTTCACCCTCAAGTCAATGGCTTGAAACCTATGAAATTTAACTGAACGTGTTTGCCTACCTCCACTCACGCTGTACCAAGCAACTTCACCAATTAGCTCTTTTTAGTCCTCCTTCTTTATAGGAAACTAGGCCAGATGGACAGTTGGTCTGACCTAGGAGTGCTGCTGTTATTTTTTTGTTAGAAATAGACTGAGTTAATAGAAAATTTATACTAACTTGTGGCTGGAGCTGCTCCAAGGCTGTGCAGCTGCCGAGCAGTAAGATCCGAGGGGAACACGCGCTCCCTGCGAGGATGGGCTGCAAGAGAGTCCGGCATCCCTTCTGCGTTGCTTGACCCCCAGGAGCTTTTCACAGGAGAGGCAAAACCACTTGTAATATCAATGGGCAAACCACAAAAACGTATCGCTCAGATCTACGTGTAGATCATCCGTCTCGGATCTAGGAAGCCAACCAGAAGGCTTTGTGGACATTAATAACGGGAATGTGATCCAACACTGCTTCCTCCTGACCTTGAGGAAAAGCGTGTGAGATGATCCTGCCGCGCAAGCTGAGCCACGTTGGGAAGCCAGAACTACTGCCCTCAGCTTTTTGTCTAGATTGTCCTGCTAGAATGACCAAAATCAAACTAAATTTTAATCCATTTGCCTTCCTGTAGGATTCACTGCTCTGACTCCAGCGTGTGCTCTGCTGTGCCCTGTGCATGTGCGGTGCCCCGTGGCTGCCCACAGAGCAGCACCGTTCATCATCTACACTCCTTGTTTTCCGCATAGTATTATTAGTTTTGTGTTTTCTTTGTCCTGTTTCTCTTACCTGTGCATACATACACCTTTGAAACTCCTCAGCTGACCTGTGAATATTATCAGTATTTTCCTCACAGTTCTGCTTAGCCTTCCAGTCCTCAATTCAGTGTTGGCTAATCTGTCATTTACAAGAGCGATGCTGTCACTACAATATTTAATATTTTTTTCTTTTTTAGTATAGCTACTGTTGAAAGCACATTGTGTATTTCATAAGGAAACTCGTTACTTATTTCTTGCCGTGAAGTTGGTGGCAGTGTCAAGTAGTAGGTGTGGGAGAACACACCTTTGACTCCAGCGTTGCTGTAGCATCAGGCAAACAAGCTGCCGCTGTGTTCACCCTGACCTTGGGATGACACCTGACAGAAGGCTTTGTGTTGTATTAAACCTCCAGATAGCCCAGGTATCCCAATGGACACTGTCAAGTGCTTTTTGCGATCTAGTGTTTCCCTGTCACTTCTTTGAGACGCTACTTTGGCTTCGTGACCCATCCCCTCCCTCTTGCCTTGACTCACGTGACATTTTCCGGCATTGTTTTTTGTTTCATGGAGAACTTCTGCTGCTCTTGCGAGGATATTTTGGAGAAGCTGATGTTGCTGATTCAACTCCTTCACACATATTCTAGATGACCTCACCCGCACTGACACCACGTTTACTTGCCTGTAAACCATCAGCCGTTGTTGCTGGTTGACAGCATCTTGCAGGAAGATGTGTGACCTGTAAATCAAAGCCTTGTAGCACCTGATTTATTCTTCAGTTCAAATTGAAATTGATTCTGTGCCTGTCTTACAGCCTTTCACTGTCGATTTTGTTAATGAATTAGGATTTTATTTGGTTTTTAGTTTAATCCTAAAC
Organism: Steatornis caripensis; assembly: GCA_013398225.1. NCBI lineage: Eukaryota > Metazoa > Chordata > Aves > Caprimulgiformes > Steatornithidae > Steatornis > Steatornis caripensis. Next base: position 38,845 of record VZSC01018838.1, read on the forward strand.
CATTTCCTTCTAATCTCATTCAGTCTGTACCAGTGGTCGTTTTGCAACTGCAGCGGTGACAGCAAAGTCACCAGACTCTCTCCATTTTGATTTTCATAATCACAACTGCGATTTGATCGCTTTTCCTCACAGTGGTTGATTTTTCCCAGCTGAAATACCCCATTGTTTAGAGGAAGTCATGCCTGGATTTTCATTAGTCTGGCCACAACTAAAGACCTGACTCTTCCTGTGTGATGTTAGATAAATTACAATCAGCTAACTGGATTCCAGTGTATAAGCAATTCTTCTGACATGCAAATTACTGAAAATTATTACTTATGCAGACGCTGTACTAAAACCTAAATCATCCATAGAACCTAAAGATTTCAAATTCAATGTGAACTTGTCGAGAAGCGTCGCTGCTCCCAGCAGGACTCTGCTGCTAGAAGTAAGTGCAGCTCCGGAGAAGCACACCAGTTGATGTTATATTGTTTTATGGATCCTAGGGCTCATCATAGATCCTATCGGTTTATCCAGTGCAGCATGCTTGGTATTTGCCTGCATACTGGGATCATACGGTTGCTGTCTCTTCCTGGATATGTCTCAACTAAGGTTGTGAGCAGAGCAACCTATGTTCTCCTTGACTGTGTTTCCGATGCTTGGGAAGCCTTGCACCTTGGAGGCGTAGTTTGTCTCTTCAGCTCTTACAAGAGTCTCAAGAACTGAACCCGTATCCTGATGACATAAACCTATGAAACTCTCTGAAATCAAACACAACCTTTTTAGGACTTTACAAATTCTCAGGAAGAGTCACTGCCTAAAAGAATCCAGTGGCATCCAGTCAGAAGCAAGCAGCTCATTGCCTCAGATGAGAGGCACGCAGAGAAAATCTCATACGAAAAAGGGAGAAAGCTAAAAGATGTATCGGGGTTGGTACTGAAACTTGCTGATTTCTCTTTTGGCGTAAAGGTGAAGTTTAACACTCCACTGACGACAATGTTGGATTTCCTGTGTTGAGTAAATATCCACACGGGAGAACGACATCACTGTCCACCTCCTCCTTGAGATCCCTGGATGAAAGACTAAGAGTGGACGAACTGCTGAACCTCAACGTCAGATGCTTTAATTTACTTTGGCGTGCAGTTTCAGTAGTAAACGCTATACGTGGCCTCTGCTGTACCTCTGCTGTACCTGTTCTGTTGATAATTTTCTTTCCCAGTGTTTTGAAAGTGCCCCCTTTCCCCATCCCTTACTGTGTGTTAAAGCATGACACGCCAGTTGAAGCTGTGTGTGCAGCATCTGCTCGCCTCCCCCTTGTATCACATGTGAAGACTCTATTTATAGCAGGAACAAATTTTTGTTCCTATGCATCATTCCATCCAGCAGAAAGCAAAATAGAAGGAGAAGCCAGTGCAGGAAAATGATCCCTTAAGACAAATGTTCAACAGAGAAAGGAGGAACAACCTCCTCCCCCGGCAGTGCTCTCAAACCCCACAGCGTAGATCCAGAACCGTACGTTGGGCACCGTGCAATGCTGAAGTTCCTCTTGGAGGCCACCGTACCAGAGTAACGAGCACATTCGCATTGAGCCAAGTGTATTTAGTTTTTAGAAGACTGGCATAAGTCATCTTTATTGAATATAATTTAGTTTTAACATATTGCTCTGTGCTTGAGTTATTATCTTCACTCTGCTTGGAGAAATAAATTATATTGAAGCCTTTATTTTTGACCTGTGACATCAATACACGCCATGGATAGATTCCAAAATCTTATCAGCTTTGGCATGGCTATTAAATTACAGTGGTGAACAAACCTCTTTAGAAATGAAAAATGCTTTTGGAGCTTTGACCTTTTACGTTTCAATTCGTAAAGAGCCCAGTGCAAATGGGAAATGCTGATCAAAATCCAGTTACTTTAATCTTGCAGGGTGTCCTTTCTGCAGAAGAAAAGAACAAAAAATGTCGTCTTGCTTTGCGGCCTTTCAGATCCTGACACCAAAGTTTGCCTGGAACTACGAGATTCGGTGCTAAAAAGCCATGCTTGCAAGTACAGAACAGGGCAAATTAGCACCAGAGTCACAGAATCTCTGAAAAGAAACCTTCTCCAAGATAAAGATGTGAATTAAAATTGGACAAAGGCACATAGCTATTCTCCTGGCACGTGATCTGTCTTAATTCATGTGCAGAGGGGATGTGTGGGGATTCTGCAATCATTTAACCTCCGCTCCAGCTCTTCCCGTAGCGTGCACTGAGGCTTCTTCTGTTTGAAAGTTGGGAAAATGAATCGAAATTGGCATTTTATGTATTCTTAAGCCAGTTAGCAGTATGCCAAGATGTGGGTCGTTTTCTCACTTCTCCCACTGTGACTTCTGTCTTCACAAAACCATTTTCCTTTTTCCAAAAATCCTGCATTATTCCCTGTGCAGCACATGGTGGTATGAAGCCCGTGAAGTCTGATGGGGAATTAGACTGGGACCAAAGGATGGAGTTTAGGAACCATATTGCAGAGCTCTATATATCAGCTTGGGTGGAGCAGGCTGTAGGTCTCTGCAGCAAAATTCACCTGTTTACAGAAAACATTATTCAACGTCACACAGGTTGTTTTCCCTTCCTCAGCTCTTTTCAACAATGTGAATGAAATGACTTAGCTGTTTGCACTCCTAGAGGTAGGACAAGAGTGTTTCCAAATCTCTACAGGAAGATGGAGACATCCCATGCTGCACAGCCTCTGTAGCACTTTAAGAGTGGTGCTGAGAATTAATTCCTTTCTCATCAGTTCTTCTGGTTAAGCTTGCTTTCCGCATTATTTAATAGCGCTTTATGTATTTATGACAATTTTTGGAGAGAGACATTTTATCTACCGATGGTGGGAACAAAAAGCACAATTTACACGTAAATTAATGAAGACAACTGGACAACACCCCATCTTGTTGTTCCTTATTAAATTTTAATTAAACTGCAGCACTACAGAGATGCAGAGGGGTTTCTGGATTGTTTGTGATGTTTCAAGAAAGTAACTCCACCCTAGGACATCCATCAGCCATACTCATTTATATTCTACTTTAATCCCATATTACCTTTTTTTAGCCAGTGAAAACCTCGTCGTTCAAAAGAAGGGGCTAGTTATTTTCTTTCACTGAATCAGAAAAAAGGTATGGGCATAACTGTATGGGGCACAGAACCGTCCCTACAGTTGTGAACACAGAGAAGATAATCGACTATACTGACACAGTGAATGGGATTTACACTTCTAAACGGGTAATTACAGCCTAATAAACTCACTAAGAGCAGGTTTGCAATTAATTTTTTTTTTTTTTTGTTACAGGAACAATACTGGATCTAAAATTACGGACAGCAAGTAGTTAACAAGTATGCAAGCCTGGTCTAGTAGCCAGACAGCTAAAATAAAGCACCGTGCTGCAGAAAAAGCCTAATATATGTTAATTGAATGCCAATTGATTAAACATATTCATTGAGGTTTCACATCTAGGTCATAAGTAATCTATCTATTACATACTTGTTAAACTTCATTAAATAATTGCCTACTGGTATTTAAGATGCAATAAGTATCCCCTGAAATTCAACTAAAATGTATTCTTGCATCTGCTTAGGAATTTGCCTAAGTGAATCGATTGAAGAATGTTAAAAAAAAAGAATGTTAAATACTCCATCTGAAGTTTTTCAATAAAAGAGATCTGCTGTACGGTAGTGCAAGATATTCCAGTAAGTCTGCTAAAAGACGTATAGTATCTGTGCAATTATCCATGTAATACAGTGCGGAGGGAAAGGATTAGTCGCTACAAAGCTGGGCTCAGGAACGGGAAGCTGGAGTCTGCGGGCCAGAAGCAGAACTCGTAATGCCTGGGCGGGGAGAGACCCTGGAAGACTTTTCCAAGGTAAAAGGACCTGAAGATGCAAACTTGCCTTTTATTTTCATAGGTGAAAAACATTCACTACAAATCTAAATGTTTATCCACGGGTACAAGGCTCATTCATGTCACTTGTTGCTTTCGAATTATTAATAACATCTTGCAGTTACAGACTCTCGAGCGAAACAGCTCAAGTCACCTTAGAAACATAAAGACTCGTGGGGTCTGTGGGAGGCAGTCACTTTGTATCATACATTGCTCATCGAAGGCACGAGTAGACTTAGGCATCGAGTTTAAATGATTTACCTAGGCTGTCTCAGAAAAATCAATGGAGAACATCAGCGAGAAAATTCAGAATTACGTACCTTTAACTTACGGCGGTGTCAGGTAACTCGTAGCATGCACTTTGGCCTGACTTTGTAAACTGTTTCTGTTCCTCCAGAGCACACACTACATCAGAACTTGAAAACTTTCCGCTCCTGTTATCCAAATGCACGTGGCTCCCCTGAAGCCGTAATTACTAATGAGTAGCAAACAGCAGGAACAGAAAGTTTATCAGCTACAGCGTAAGTTTTGATGGATTACTGAGACATCTGGTTGTGCCACAAATGACCAGCGTGTGCGATTTATCGTGCTTCGTTCACTGCTCAGCATGTTGGACCAGGCGCTTAGCTGGAAGAGGCACAGGTTTAATGCTTCACAGGATCTTCCTGGAGAGCCTCTCTGAGCCCAGAGACAGGGGGAAAATACTTCCTCAGGGCTGTTTCCAGTCAACAGGACATCCTTGGGGCACCCGAGCTGGAGATGACAACCCCACGAGCACCTCTCCCATCTCACACAGACCTGCTCTTGCAATTAAACTGCTTCACTCAACCTGTGGAGCAGTTCAGAGACTGATTCCTAAAAGACCAAAGAGATTGAGCGTGAGCATGACTAAGAATTCTAAATATCATACTTTTTTTCTGAAAGGCATTTGGTATTACATAGAGATGTGCTAGAAATTTTGCTGACATCTGCTGATTTTTCCCCCAGCTTTTGTTTTGTTTTGTTTTGTAGGGAATTTCTAGCCAAAATTATAGCAAGAGGATGAGAGCAAACACACGGGGGAGCACTGAGACTGTAATAGCCAGTAACCAAGTACTCAATACAGCCAGTTAGTGCACCTGAAATTTCCATTTCAGAGGAAAATTTGGCTTTTTAAAACTCCGTTGTGTTCTGGATAGTTCACCATTTCTCTGAAACTGGAAAAAACACATGGAGTTTCCTAAGTGCCAGGAGCACAGGGTTACACACTCTGTCCCTCTGTGCTTGAAAAGAGGAAAGGAGGAAACTTTCAGAAAGTCTCAGTATCCTTAAAAACAAAGAAATGCCGAATTTTGAAGCCTGTTTCAACTAATTGTCGTTTTTATCTTAAAGCCAGCTCTAGAGGTGGAAATATCTTTCCACAAGCTTTGCATTTATTTTAGCTTGCTTGTTTGCCTAATTATTGGCATGCAGCTCAGGTGCCTTGTTTGGAAAGGTACATCCTAAAATACAGCTTCGAGACTTAAGTGGATATTTAGGATGTCCACCATGCAAGTGAAGCACGTGGCCCTGATTACAAATTTCCTGTATTTGCAGACTTTCTGTCACTTTTGCACAGTAAACGTTTGTGAAATAGAGTTAACAATTACATTTTTTCAGAACTTGCAAAGAGAGGCAACTCACGAACATTACTTAACAGACAATGAAAACAAAACAACAGCCATTAAACAGTATTATATAATTAAGTTTCCGTTTAATGGTATTTATGCTTCTGTTTTTCAGCTGGAAATGTGACATATGCACACTCTTCATAAAAGGTATGTTGTAAGGTTATTAGTAGGCAACGATGATAACACCGCGATTTTCTTTAATTTTTGCATTATTAAAGAATCCTTTCCTCATTCTCACATAAATATCCAGAATTACCTTCACAGAGCTAAATACCGCAATGCTTCCTTCCCTCTACTGTTCCAGGAATAACTATTGCCTTTTTGCAGCCACCAGCTCTGCCACAATCCTCCCTGCTAGACCCAGGTGAAGCACCTCCTCCATCCTCACCAGCCTTGCCCACGACATGGGACTGGAAAGCGCCGCATTTATTAAGACCCGGGAGAGAACAGGGAAGGAGAAAAAGGTTTCTTATGCACATACACGTACGCACGGTAAGGAAATCGCATAGGAGCTTGTGCTCCTGCGCCGCTTTGCTGGAACAAAGAAGTGATTCATAACTGAGCCTGAGGAAGAGTGTGGGTGAAGGGAGAGGAAGGAGTGAGGAGTTAATTTTGGCATTGAAATTAGTAATATATTTGACTTATTTACGTAACTGGTTATTTTGTAATGTTAATATGTTCGGTAACACTCCAGAAATGAAACAAAGGTCTTGCAGCAAGCAGCCTCAGGTACCAGGCACCTAGAACCTTTAGCACGCACTGGGTTATTGCCGGCGGTGAGTGCTGTCATCCTTGGAAGTCTACGGGCAGGATCTTGCGCCTGCACAGCCTCTCTGGATGCTCATAAGGCTGTGTTTACGAATCTTTTCAAACGTCAAATAAAAATATGTGTCCCTCTATCACAAACGTTTATTTACAGTCAGTAGGGTTAATGGAAAATTGGTGTTACGATGATTAAGAGCAGATTTTATGGAAAAATAGACAGATGTGGCAGCACTTGCACGCCTCACGTGGTCAGAGGAAAAGATCACAGTTACTGTGAATGGGTTTGATGTACTTAACAAAAAAAGGTCGCTCTCATGATTTGCATTATCCATGTATGGGAACTGAGCCAAAGCGTACTACTTCTTTGAGGTTATACCATTAGTCAGTGGCAAACACGCAAGCTTACTTATGTAGTGTCAGGCACAGTGTATGCTGAAGGAGTGTCAGGTACATAATATGTGCGAATTTCTTATATTAAGGAACATCTGGAAGGCAAAGAGAACTTACAATCACTTTAATCAAATTAATGAGCTAAAAATATGGTAGTTATAAAATGCTGCTTAATGTTATGTCATGGACAAAGTTGTACTGTTCTGGAAAAAAATATAATCGTTTCTCTCCAGTCTATTACACTTCTTTGTGTTCCTGCAGCAGAGCGGAGAAGACAGTAGCTTTCAAAAATTTCCATCTGCAATGAGGTTTTAAATAGGCTCCTACAAACCTTTCTTGGGAGAATAAGCAGCTGCACGGGCATCGGATAAGGCTAGTGGTATGATGCTCCAGGACCAGCCCTACCATTGAGCCAAGATAAAAATTTAGATTGCCAAAAGCATCAATACAAGTGTAAATAATTTCAAGAGTTTCTTGAAGAGCTAGCTGGATGACATTTCAGGGTTCAGCTCAGTTTAAGTAAGCACAGGATGAAGCATACCAAAAGGAAAACCAAAACAATTTAAACTACTCATAAGTGGAGCTGGTGTTAAATGAACTGTAGTTAGTCAGGAGAGGAGCAAGGCGTCATTGCCAACAAGACACCTATTCAATAAGAAACGGTGGCCAGAAAATCAAACAAAATCTTCGTTTGCATTAATAAAAAGCTAAATGGTAGTACAAAATNCAATTTAGATTGCCAAAAGCATCAGTACAAGTGTAAATAATTTCAAGAGTTTCTTAAAGAGCTAGCTGGACGACATTTCAGGGTTCAGCTCAGTTTAAGTAAGCATAGGATGAAGCATACCAAAAGGAAAACCAAAACAATTTAAACTACTCATAAGTGGAGCTGGTGTTAAATGAACTGTAGTTAGTCAGGAGAGGAGCAAGGCGTCATTGCCAACAAGACACCTATTCAATAAGAAACGGTGGCCAGAAAATCAAACAAAATCTTCGTTTGCATTAATAAAAAGCTAAATGGTAGTACAAAATTATTACACAGCTTTTAAGTGAAGCGACACCTCTGCACAGCTACTTTGCTCAGCTTTGCTCTCCAGTCTTACAGAAGGATAGAGCAGAAATGAAAAAGGTCCAGGGAAGGCAGTGAAAATGATTAAGGGAATGGAAACCTGCAGTGCATGGAGAGATTAAAAGATTAGAACTATATATCTTAGATGTTAGAGGAATAAGGGGTGATGACAGAGAGATATAAAAAATAGCAAAGTCTTTAAAGAAGGTAAGTCAAGAACTCCTATTCCTTGAGCAGAAGGCACATAAAATGAAATTAAAAAGCAACTAGTTTAGACCTTTTATGTGTACTTAGCAGTGAGGTAGCAATGCTCCACAGAAGACTGGCATCTGTATAAATGGTGCCCAAGCGTACATCAGGAGTACCAACCTGCAGTGGGTGAAAACCATTGTGGTCCTGAGCTCAGCGCAGCCACGACTTCTGAATGGTTACAAGGCATCTTAGCTCATTAATGGATTTACTGCCTNAGTGGGGTAGCAATGCTCCACAGAAGACTGGCATCTGTATAAATGGTGCCCAAGCGTACATCAGGAGTACCAACCTGCAGTGGGTGAAAACCATTGTGGTCCTGAGCTCAGCGCAGCCACGACTTCTGAATGGTTACAAGGCATCTTAGCTCATTAATGGATTTACTGCCTCCACTCCCGAGGCAGCAGACAGAATAACTTTCAGAGAAAAATATAATTTTATGTCTCTCTGTACTGAGACAGAGATCAGGTGGTTTTCCCTTTATTTCTTTGGAACTAACGAAGTAGACACTTCTCTGTGTGAAATCTACAGCCATAGGAATTGTCCTCAGTGCGTGTTTCAGTAGACGCCTCAGACACATTCGAGTAAGACACCACACCTTTGCTAGCAGACTGTTGCAATTGCTACAAGACGATGAAGAACAGCTTCCTAAAACACATCTCATCTTCAGCTGCCTGAGCGCTCCCAGTCCTGTCAGGAGCAAAACCAAAGGGCTCAACGTGCACCAGCTTCAGCTAGCGCTGGGACAGGCGAGACGTGCTCACCCGGGCACCACGGCCCGGCTCCGAGGAGGAGCCGAGGGAAGGCCGGGCTTCGCAGGCACAAAGTAGGAAATTGTGTGCTCAGCCTCGTAATGGGGGCCCTGAGCAGCTCCCTTGACGTTTTTTCACGTCGACTGGGAGACTGATGGGAGGTACCGCCATCGGCTAAGGGTTGAAATGTAAAGCTGGTCCTACTCTTTGGCATTTATTAAATTATATTTCTCTGCCGCAACAGCACTCTGGGCTGGGCATTTCCAGGGAATTGTTACACTTCTCAGATGGTTAATCACTTGGCCTTTGGCCTCCTGCCTTATAACTCTGTTTGACATGTCCTATAATTACTACTTGGAGAGTTTTATTACTTAATTATGCTATCAGCTATTGCAATTTGACATGCCATCAATCTCTCCTGACCAGCCCCAGTTTAATGGCTGTTTTTATGTTTTGGTTGTGTATTAAGTAATGTTCCTGAATTGCCTATCTCCCGTTTCAATCACACTTCCCTGCAAATTTCTACAAAGCAAGGAACTGCAGAATTTGTGCTTTGATCAATAAGTTGTAAAATTTTCTAATGTAAAATATTCTTGCCTGCTCTCCATGCCCCTCCCAGTCCTCCACTTCCAAGCCCTTTGATTTCAGACTTTTATAATATATATAGTCACATTTACCAGTGCTGGCATAAAGCAGCCAAATCTCCTCATCCTTTTTAATATGTCTCCTAAAGACAAATTAAGACTCCACAAGACAAGCTGTTGGCTCGTGTGAACATCTGCCGGGCACTTTGTGGGCTGCTTCCAGAGCACGCTGAACTGCCGAACTGTGTCCTCCCACGGACCGGCGTCACGGCCCTTTCCAGCCAGTGCACGTTTGCTCAAGTCATGAAACATTTCAGCACACTTTAAAGACCAGCTTTACCGTTGTCATGTCACTGGAAGTAGATGACGAAAACACTGCTATGTCATTTGGCAGAGTTGGATTTTGGGGAAGAGCTCTCAGCCACCTACTCTTTCTTACCCTGCGGTCCTTCCGTTAGGAGAAGTGTGAGGCTGAGGTTCTGCAGCAGTTCCTGAAGGCAAAACACAATGAAAGATAATTTTAAACCAACTTGGCTCTCATCAACAGTCTCCAATGCAAGGGTGCGCTGATTTATTACAGCCTCCCAAAGCTGCCTACAGACTGTTTGACAGCCCAGACAGACACAGATTCTTAATAGCATGCGCTGGAGACCCATCCCCTTCCACCTCCAACATCTCCGCTGCACGAGGACCAAAGCTCGACATAAATCTGCTGCGTGTGCCTCAGGGGAATCGTGCCCCTGCCTCCTGCATTTTGTAAGGGTTGCTTCAGGAGATAGCATTAGTACCTTGATACTCAGTATTGATCTTTGTTTGATTTATATTCCCTTGATCTGATTTTCTTCTCAGCGTCATCAGTATAAATCAAAACTAACACCCACAAGAGTCAGAAGTTACACTGGCTTTAAACTTGTGTGAGATTGAGTTTCCTTAACTCCAGCCTCTCCTGGTGCGAAGGCAGAGCAGATTTTAAAAAGATCAGCTGTCTGGGTCACAGAAGTACAAAATAGCCAGGCATTGTAGGATGCTGTCTTCAGTCGTTCTGTTAAATTATTTCTTGAACCTGGATTTCAGGAGAAGGAGTTCCTGGATTCTCTTTCCTAGAGTTAGTTTTTCCCCGTGAAACATCCCTATGTGCAATAGCCAGCAATCCTCCTTTTTGGATTTCCAAGCGGGAATTAAGTTTTCCTTGCGGAATGCGAGGAAGGAAGCTAGTAGGGACAAGAAAAATTCTTTTGCAGTGTGTTTTCCAGTGTGTGACCATTTTGTGTTGAGTCATTTGGATAAAAGCTCAGAAAGACATCAAAACTCTGTAATCATTTTTCATTTCCAAGGGAGTCCAACAACTTAACATTGCTCCTCCAATTTCAATCGCCTTTCACAGCTGTATCCAAGGGATTAATATGGCCTTGAGATTCTCCTTACAAAATTCAGTGTATCTTTCTAAGACCACTCTTCAGATGTCCTAAAATATCCACAAATTTGTCCTGAAGCTCTCTCTTATGTGCTGAAGAGCTGCCATGTAATGAAAAAGGGAGGAAGGGTGGTCCACACAAACCGTTTTTCTTCATCGTGGCGTATGCACCAAGGGTTGATAAAGGTCCAGGGGGATCAGGCTGTATCCTTACGTTGTGGAAGTCCACTTCAGGTAATAGAACCAATGTGAAAAATTTATAAAGGAGAAAGCTTCCAGGAGGTCCCCTGGCAATGCTCTGCGGCAGCCTGGAGGTACTGATGTGACTGATGGAGAAAGTAAGTGTATCTGAGCGAAGGCCGTGGACCGTAAAAGGCTTTGTAGACAAAATGGGACCTTTTAATTAAGTCCTGTGGTTTTTCACATCACGAGGAGGGAGGACTGCTTGACTGTCAGGAGTAAACACACAGCCTGCTCCTCTTTATTTCTCCTTTGTGTTCGGGTGTTCTTCAGCACCTCCCTGTTGGCACTACCTGACAAGGCATGGAGAGAAGTTTTAGCGAAAGCATTGCAAAATTCTTTAAAATTTGATTTATTTTAAAATCAAACGTTTAAAAAGCAAGTACCTGTGGTTGTAGAGCTGATTGTTTGTATAGTACTAGTATTACTATAATTCATTTAAATTATATCTCAAATATAAATGGTCTGCATTTACAACACTTGTTTGGGGAATAATCCCAGCCTGTTTAAGTCCTTTATCTTAAATTATTGACTGTCTTGCTTACCTCTCAAGTAACGGAACAAGGCTGTTAAAGAGATGTATTTGCATGCCACTGGTTTGAAACCATATCAAACAGCAGCTCGTTAGATTATTTTGAAGTTTTATATTTTTTACACTAAGTTTTGAGAGAGCCCTGCCATTGGGATTAAACACACCCGAGGGGAAGGCTCTCCAGACTCAAAGATCAACTTGGGGCAGGAGGCAGCACACCAGACAGCACGTCCATAAGATTTTTGCAATATAATACTCTCAGCACCATCTCATAGCCTTTGGGGAGGGATAAGAGAATCAAGGCAGGCAAAGCAATTTGCTTTCAACACATTGTTGGCTCTTTCTTGTATTCACTGTCTTCTGTTAATGACGAGGGCAAAAGGAACTGATGAGACATTGGCTTCTTGGTTTTCAGCCTTGATGCACCTCTCGTGAGCAGCATGTTACGCACACTGTGTTGTGCTAGGTACATGAAAGCAATGGGGTCTTCCATTTTGGCGGCGCCTCGTTTCTTACGGTAAATAATAAGCACATTTGGTGGAATTCCAAAGAGCATCTCTGATTAGTTGCAGTCTCTGCTGAGAAACCAATTATTCCGAAGTTCGAATGCTCTTTAAGGTTGCCACACTTGCTAAATTGGGTTCAGAGGGCACTGGATGGACAAAAAGATGCATGATTTTATTATTCTGTGTCAGAGCGTTCGTGTGTGTTCAAACAAAGAGGGGAGTATAGAAAAAGCCATTTCCCTCCAAATACCAGCCTCCATTTCCAAGTGACATCCGCTGGAACAGAAATACGGAGACAGAAGAGATTTGAGATGAGTTTTGCTCATCGCTGCAGGACACAGGATAGAAATATGAACGGCTCCCTTTGATTAATGTATGCCCAAGGTCACACATGCAACTGTAACAGTCAATAGCAATCAGATTAGTGTAATGTATTATTCAGTGTTTATGATGGTGAATTTGTATAGTGCCCGTGAGGCAGCTTTGATCCCCTTGAAATGTTTCCTGAATGCCATTTGGGATTGCCACAGAGCCGAGGCAGTCGTGCAGCATCTCTAGCTCACATCCCTCCTGTCAGCGATCTATAATTACCCACTTCTATTGTTTTTGCATGGACACATACTTGGATTTAATTGTTCTGCAATTGGTTACCAGACTGGCTTTTTTTGCCCCTAAGTGTTATAGTATGGAAAATACTAAAAAGTAATAGTTTTAATTAAAGGTCCCAAGTGCTTTACAAATACTGCTTCATTAGGCTAGGCTGTAAACTGGTGATAGATATACCTATATGCAGTCCTTGGCCCATCAATAAGCACGCAGCACCCTGCAGGATGCAACACTGCTCTGTGTGATAGGTAGATAATAGTGCATAATTTGTACTTTACTTAACAGCCTTGCTCTATAGAGCTTTTAAGTAATTTCCAGCTCCCTTCATATTTTGAAAGGATTTTGCTAAATAATCCTACAAATAATTTATGGGTGGTTTTTTTTTTTCTCAGTCCTTTGCAGAAGGAGCAAGGAACTAAGGGGCATTTATATAGGGCAATCCTTTGAGAATAAACAGCGCTACTGATGTGATGTGTACAATGCAGAGGTTTTAGACACGGGTCTGAATAGGTAACTTTTAAATTTTAAAAAAATGTCTTGTTAATGAGCAATTTGTTAGGGAGAGGGATGTAAAGCTTCATTCTGTGTTTAGTTTTACTGAACACAGTCACATGCCTGAGCCAAATCTGCCTGGGGGAGGCTGGTGTGGATGCGCCGGGGGCCGTCGGGGCGTGTTTAGCGTACGACGTGCTGCCGTCACGGGTACTAGAGGCTGGTGGTGGTGGCTCTGAAGCAGAAACCCCTCATCCCTCTTTAGCTAAAAGTGCTGTTGCTCCCAGACAGGACCTGACAGGGAGGATGCAGGCAGGAATGAGCAATCTCAAAAAGCCCCCATAGGAAGCCAACATTCAGGTTAACGACGCACAATAGATACAAGTGGACCTGTATAAATCTCAGGGTAGAGGAGTGACGTAGATGGGAGGGTGAGTGTTGCTCCTTACTAAAATGAACTTGCTGGGATAGTTGTTTTATTAAATTTGAAAACGCGGCTACATCAAACCTTCAGAGTATTTGGTCACTTTGAACTCTAGTAAATAACTTTATACAGCGGCTCACAAGCCCTCACTTGAAAACTAGCTCACTTTAATTGCCTTGGAGGTAAGCCATTTCACCTGGACTGAGAAGTATCTAGAACGCTGTTAGCTGTGCACAGCAGGCGTCAGTGTGCAATGTCTAGTTAGGGGAAGCAGTACTAGCAGTACCTCGGAGGCCTTTATTACGTCCAATCTTGCTCAAAAGCAGTGTTAATGACCCGGAAAAGCAGGTACTAAGCACATTAATTAAATTCCCAGATGATACCTGAATTGGAAGGCACAGCAAACAACAACGGGAAAACCATCCTGGAAAAAACACTGATGGACCAAGAGAGAAAAGAAATGAGGCAAGATACAATTAATGAAACCGATGGACGGATGGACTGGTAGGTGGTATTGATCGGTACTGGTAGGTGGGATACATGATATACACTTAGCAGGAAGAGGCAATACGGAAAGATCAAACCAGCTGATATTTGAGAATGTGTTTCTGGCGATGCAGCGTGGCTGCAAGGAAGTCTACCACACAGCTAGGTCTGAATGAGCAGAGGCAAGGCCAGGCAGAACGGATGTGAATTTTGTCCATAAAACAGCAGCTGGGCACATGTAGAAAATTGCATTCCGTTATGACCGTTTCAACACCAGAAAGAAGCTCACAAATGAAACGCAATTAAGAAGGAGTGACAGAGAGTTATCTGATAAATAAAAGCTATATTCTGGCAGTTTTGCTGAGCTAAAATTTGAGTGAGGGAGGGAGAACTATAGTGAGCATCAACAAGTATTTAAGATGTAGATCGATGCATTAACATGTAGATAGAAAAAGAGGCAGGGATTCCTGGTGGCAGCCAGAAAGTGCTCGCTAGGGAGGATAGGAAAATACTGGCTGAACATCAGCATCAGTTTCCTGTTATCAGAGCAATTAGTTCTGTTGAATGAGCTCTCAAGAGAAGTGCTGTGTGGTTTTAAAATGGTACAGACCGAGAACTGGGAAACAAACCATACAGCAGGAAACAGCCTTCCGCCGGCACAAGGCTTCAAAAAATCCTCCTTTTCTAGTGGTTTTGTTTATAGCTCTTGACAGTTAAGTTGTCTTGACATTCAATACTGTGACTGTTAGAAGGACTTTGCTGTTTACCACTTTTATTTTTACACATAGGAGGGCAGCAGTTAATAAGGAAAGGCCTCCCAGAGTGGATGAAGGACCTTCTCTGTTCGTTCCTTGTAAAAACTGTGAGCAGAAGCTGACTTCACAAACTTCCATCAAACTTTTCGATGCTCTGAGCTGATGGGAAAATTTCTGCCGCTCCCTGGTGTTCCGCTGCCCTCCCGTACGGCCCAGGCACCTTCATGCTTGCTCTTGGAAAGCTGTAGCAGAGAGTGAGACATATTTCAGCTAATTCCTAGTTAGCCTTTGGTTGAAATAACAACATAAAAGTGGTGCTTACTTGCTACGCAGGGAGAAAACCATGGCATAAGATATTCCTTTGTGAAAAGGGAGAAACCAGGCAAGCGCAGCCCTTTGGTCTCTCTAGCTCTCTTTTTTGTTCTCTCTCAAGACTTATGAAAAGGCTGAGCGCTTAAAGCAAGCCCTATGTCCCGTTTGTGCAGAAGCAGAGATTAGGTGCTCAAAATGGGGACTTCACATGGTGTTATATTTGTGTTGAAAGAGTCAGCTACTGAATGTGACACCCATTTCTAAGGCTGCAGGAGAGAAAAGAGTGGTTAGCTATAGGAATGGCTTTCCTATAGTCTGGGACATAACAGAGCCAGATAATAAGCTCCTGAAGCTCATGCAAATTCCCTTCCTTTTTGATTTTATGCTACTCTGAAGTTAGCTCAGCTCTGAGGAGTGGGGTGGACCAGATGACCTCTAAACGCTCTTCCTACCTGAATTATTCTGGTTTTGTGATTGTTACTCTGCCCTTCCATTTTGCAAAGACACGTGGAGTTGCCCAAGTAAAAGCAGCACTGCTCCAAAACCGTGTCCTTCTCACCACCTCGTACCGAGGGAAAGGACATATCTGTTCTTGAGACTTCCAGACATTTTTAGGAAACTCATTATGTTCCAGATAAATCCGCAGCATTTGGCATTCTTCTTCCAGTGCAGTCTGTAAGTTTGAAACAGAAGGAGAATTTGGCTTCCCGGGAGTGCATCAAAATGGACCTGAGCGCTAAGGTCCGATCTGATGCACGCAAGTATCAGGCTCCTCAGCACAAATCCTGACCCAATGTCTGGATCAGGATGCTGAACCACAAGCTGGTGCCTTCATCTGCCTACAAGCCATGAAAACTGTGGAACTGCTTTCCTCTCTGATGATGCTGGGCAGAGGCCACCGTGTACCACCAGCCTCTGGCCGTCCTCTCCTTCCCCACCACGTTTCACCCCATCTGCCACGATGTGCCACGTGCTGTCACCAGCCAGTGCTCCTTGGTCCCTTCCCTGGTGAGGATACACTGCCCCGGGGTGTGTGCTGGTACTGGACTTCAGCTAAGTGTAAGTGGGCAGGCAGCAGGTATAAGTGCTCCTGCAATCATATTATTGCTTACACAACGATTGTACTGCACTGCAGGATAAAAAGGTTCTTTCATATCAAGTGCAGGAGCCAGACTCAATCCCCATTGTACCTTCTCACTCACTTTATTAAGTTTACTTCATTTCTGCTCTGTCTCTGTACCTCTGTGCCCTCTGCTGTGTGTACCAAATCTTATTGACATTTTAATATTAAATTATTATGACAAGAAGATATTCCACTTGCTAAGTAATTTGTTTTATTCTGAGGAAAATTGGAAGCTGCAGAAAAACCATTATGAAAGATTAAGACAATGGAGTGATACTGACTGATACAATATAAATTATTATTTTGTCTGCAGCACACCCAAATCCTCCACTAAAATTTTAAGCGATAAAGCCAACAAGTTAGAAAATTAAATTCGAGGGGATGAAAAGAATATTATGCACACAGGAAAAAAAATAACATCAGACATAGATGGTACAGAAAAACACATCCCAAAGAAATCTGCAGAAACAAAAGGGGAATCACTAGAAGAGCACCTGGCCCCCATTGTGCTCGTTCAGGGAGGTTTTGATGAAATTGTCATTGACTTTGGGACACAATTAACTCTCATAAAAACAGATTTACGCGGACGAAGCAAGGATGGAATTTCTTCCAGTGTGTGTTGAGAGGTGTTCCTTTATTCTAACGTCTCACCTTCTCCTTGCGAAGGCCTGAGGATCAGCCCTCGTGGAGGAACACGCAGTTCCTGTCCCTTATCTCTTTCTGCTTTCCCTCTCCAGAAACTCTCGAGATGCTCAAAGGGCTAGAGTAAGCTTCTGCATCCTGCACTGGGGCAATCAAACCTCAAATACTGAAAATGAGGATTTGTCAACCGACATTTCATCGCTCCACGGCGGTCTGGGGAACGGAGCACGTGCCTTTGCTGTTCCTGCGGTCCCTCCTCAGCAAGTAAAGAAGCTGGTAGAGTGCAGCTGCTTTACCTACAGCTCTGGCAGTAAGTAAAGCTTGTGTTTTTTGGTAATGCCTTCCTGCTTCTACGGTAAACCCAAGCTCATAGCTACCTGAGAACTAAAGAGCTAGTGAACATGGCTGTTTAAGAAAGGCTTATTTTACAAGCAACGTATGGTCCTAGAGGATCACTGCCAGTACTTGCAGTTGGGATTTCATTTAAGACGTGCTACCTTTTGTGTAAAGAACAAGTAGCCAAAATATTGCTCCCGCCTGGCAGTTAACACAGACAGTGGTAGAACAGTGTGCTGGTTTCTGTGCTGCTGTACTGGACAGGCTGGAACACCAGTATGAACTCGAGTCGAAGGGACTGTGCACCTGCCTGCCGATGGGAAGCAGCGAATTAATTCCTTGCTTTGCTTTGCTTGCGTGCACGGCTTTTGCTTTACCTGTTAGACTGTCTTTATCTCAACGCATAAGCTTTCTCACTTTTATCCTTCTGGTTCTCTCACCCATCCCACCGGGGGGGAGTGAGCGAGTGGCTGTGTGGGGCTGAGCTGCCGGCTGGGGTTAAACCACACCAACCGTAAT
Organism: Steatornis caripensis; assembly: GCA_013398225.1. Lineage (NCBI taxonomy): Eukaryota > Metazoa > Chordata > Aves > Caprimulgiformes > Steatornithidae > Steatornis > Steatornis caripensis. Next base: position 56,582 of record VZSC01018838.1, read on the forward strand.
TTCAAGAATTGTAACTCACTCTGTCATAATATTTTTAAGAGTAAGGTGCTGTTGGCTTTCTGGACAGAGGAGAGCATCAGAGTCACTCCTGATGTGTAAGCACTGTCGTGTGCTTAACTTAGAGTTTTCTTTGTTCAAACAACCTTGATAACACAAAAGGGAAGCAGCTATTTCATACTACTGTTTTAGAAGCCTGTGCATTGCAGATACACTCAGGAATGAAATGACAGGCTTTTCCCCATCTGACAGTGGTCTGAGCTGGGTAAAATGGCAAACGCATCTGTCTGACTCTGGACTTGTATGGGAGCCAAGGAGTCGCATCTTCATGATCTATGCTTTGGTCAGGGAAGTTAAATGCTATAGGTTTCCACGGGAGTCGATGGAGCAGGCGAGGAGAGACAAACATCAATTGTCAAAATCCGGTCAGGTTTGTACCAAAAATCAGAATAAGTTGCAAAGCTCACTGCCTGGTGTAGTATGACTCCGTCCCACACAGGCTTGTGTTCTACACCTCCAGAGAAGCCTGAGGATTACCTGTGTGTACCCGCTTAAATAAACATCTAAGAGAAGCCTTCCCAGAAGGACATACGTTTTTGTGAACCTAATAGATCACAGTAATGAAAATGCTCACACGGATACACTCTATTCAAGGAACGTGAGTTGATACAGGCACCATGACCTGAATCTTGACTCTGCTGGGATTTCTTTTTTAGATGATTGCAGCAGGTATGTGTCTGCAAGTCACTGTATAAGCAGCTTTATCCTCTACTAGCTGGATTTATTCATAATCTCACTCTAGATTAGAAATGAGCCCTCAGTACTAAGGCTTACCATCTACAATGTTTGTTTATTTAAAGCTGATGGAAGAATTCCTACTGTAAATCTGACCAAGATGGGGTTTCTTAGGATTTTTGGGTGCCTGGAATGTCTCATCTCAGGAGTGAGTAATGGGTTTACTTGCTAGCAAGAGAAGAGTATCTACTGTTAAGAGAGCAATCAAGTCTTTATCCGGGAAAACGAGTTGGTGGCAAACTGCATTTGTGACCAGTATCTTGTCCTCTTCACACTTTGTGGTAGAGATTTTGTCTTGAATTATGTCGAGAGACGAGAAGGGAGGCTGTAGACGGACGCTTTCAGTTCCTAGAGCGGGCATCGTCACTGAGAGCAGTACTCGCTGGGGTACCTTCTTTTAGGGGAGAGAACCAGCCAACATCTGGAGCTGGCTCGTTCCCGCCTGTGCTTCTCAGGACAGTTGCACCAGGGGTAATTTGAAGCTTTCATGATGAGTCAATTTAGCATTGTGTCCTTTTTTTTCTCTGGGCAGCCTGGAGCAGTCGTGTTCTTCCTTCCTTGACTGATAAAGGCAGGAAGGAGAAAAGGTAAACTTGTGCTTTGTGGGGAAATGTAAATTACTGCAGCTGTAAAGCATGGGGGAAAATATGGTTCATGGTCACTTACTTTTGCCTCTTGTATGTATGTGTACGGCTGTGCCTATGTCTCAGACACATATGAAGTATCTGACCAACATTGAAAAAAAATAATTAATTAACCAGTGGGAAATGTGATACGTTTCTTGAATAGCTTTCCAAAATTCCTATTACAAGGACAACCCAAGTATTTTCCTGTATCAGAAATGGAGTCCCAACACCCTTAACATGGAATTAGATCACAGTCTGCTTTTAATCTTACGATGATAACCTCAATTGTGAAGGTATTACTTGTCATCTTGTCCTGGCAGTGATCTAGCTCCTCTTAGCATTTCACGCTGGAAGCTCAACAGTACTGAATATAAGCTGAACAGATAATAGACAATTAAAAGTGTTAGCTCATTTTTTTAAGACTCACAGGAACACCATCATTGCCTGTAGGAGACAGCTGGGGAATTCAGGAATCACTGTGTTCATAAAGTATTGTTATCATATTGAAGTCTAACTTTTGTAGGTCTATGATAATAAAGTTTTGAAGATGAAAGATTGGCCTGTAGAAATTACATTATAGAACAGCCATTAAATATTAATCCTTGGGTACCTGAGAGATTTCGGATTAAAATTTATGATCTAGAAACGTATCCGTGCTCCCTTCACATAAAAGCACCGATTGTCTCGGTAAATGCAACTACATTTGAGCAGAGGAAACAATCCAGGTGAAGAGCCAAGCGCAAACAATCTTCCTATGAAGACAGAGGGGGTTTTAGGGAAGGAGCAGAGCGGCTGGCTGGTCGTGGCATGGCCCCAGGAGGGCAGCAAGGAAAGCGTGTCACCTCCTGCTTGGGCGCTGGGGGTACCCCGAGGCACTCCGGAGGCCCCGAGATTCCAGGGCTGCGGACAGCGAGGGCATCAGCGGGGCTGGCTCTGCTCTGCGGATGCTCCGAGGCCTTGGAACCAATGAAGGCTGTATAAATAGCTTTTTTCTTGGCCAAGTTTGCGAAGTGGAAAAGAATAATCACCTGGGGTGAAACTGTAGTAAAAGGTGTGCCAACGTTTCCAGTGAATGAGAGTAGAGAAGAAGCCATCACTTTGGGCTGGAAGACTCGTGTAAATGCCACGTTTCCCTTCATATTTTGAAATAGCATTGAAATAAATCTGGAGAGTAAGTGTTGCTTTGAGCATATGCTAAAAAAAAGCTAAACTTGCCATTACAAATGTCTAACTGAACTAGTATTTTCAGATGGGTTTACCCTGCTTTCTGTTTATTTCTATTATGGCCTTTTTTCCAAAGTAAAACCAAAATTCATGGAAAGTTTCAGCGCTTTCGAGTAAGCATCTGCAAGCAACGACCCCCACCCCAGCCCTTGGTGGTAGCTGTCTCAAAGCCTTGCCCAGTTCCGCACCTGCCCATGGCACAGTATCGTCCCCGTTCCCACGGGGCTGTGGGTCCCCTCCTGCGGCAGACAGCTCTACGCAGACCCTGCCTCCACGTCCTGGGAAGACGTGTGTTGCAGCCACGTTACCACTAACTGGCACTGCGATCCCGGGTGATAAGTGTCAGACGGACTCTTCCAGTCGACAGTGTTAGGGAGAAATGAAATAGGATGAAAGGGTTTCAAGAAATGATGTGCTTGGGCGGACGGCAATTAGGTACAAGGGCTGAGTGAAGAGCAGATGTTTAATAGGGCTCCAGTGTAACTGAAATGATGTGCTATATTAATATTTTTCCATTTTCCATAGATCTCAAAAGCTTCAACCCAGCAATAGAAAAAAATTGCCCATTGCAGACTGAACAATATACTGAGCCTTATCTTAATTGAACATTAGGGGATGTTCATGCGGCCAGCTTGGGGCTTTTGCTAGTTCAGCGTTCAGGATGGTATCTTCCAATTACTGCGATTATACTTAGGGAAAACATTTTATGCTTTTACAGGGAGGCTGAGCACCTGGAGGTGTCACTGTGGATGAGCAAGGGTGCGGACCTGCAATTTGTCAGCTGCTTTGTTGTAAGTGCCCTCGTACCTGCTTTTAACCTCCTGATAAATGCAGTGAAGCTCACAACTTATTTACTTATTTATTTATTTATTTTTAACTGTCGAGCAAGATGTCTGAAATGACGTCAGACAAAACTGTGGGATTAGAGCATGTGTGCAGGCAGACTCTTAAGTTACTATGGAGAAGACAGCACGCTGTAAATTCACGTCCCAGCGTATGCTGCAGTAACTTCTTCACGCACACAACCCTTCCCGCCCCTCAACCCCAGTATTGGAGATTTGAAGCTGCCATGGTGACTGGACTACTGAGAGAATCAGCACATCCAAGAGTGCTTTTCTGTAGGCAATTTCTGGCTATTCGCACACAGGAGTTTTGTTAGTTTATTGACTCACCCATTTCTTCCAGCCAGACTCATTCCAATACCAGAAATCCAGTATGTCACATTATAATTTTCCCTTTGAAAATGATTTGTGACTAAAGCACTACACAAATATATACTGGCTGCAGTGTTATTGGAAAAATCTATTTTAAAATATGTGTTTTTTCACCATCCAAAGCTTAAGGAGATGATTTTTTGTTCATCCACTCCTTTTCCTGCTGGGCAGAAGTGCTGTGGCACTGTGTAAATCTTACATTATGCCTAGACTTAAAGAAAGTAAACCAGGTATTTTCCTGGTAACGTCACTCTTGTTCTGTATTTTGAGGATGTTCCAGTGTATAGTAACTCTCCCCAGATTTGTTTTCAGAATACAAGCTTCTGCAGATGAAGTCTGGAGTCTGGTATACAGCATTTCTGCTGCCAGGTTATGTTGCATGCAGCCTCAGAGATGTTGTTGATCATGTGGTTTCTCTACCAAAATACTGCAGATCGTGTTTTTCTCAGTTCTTTCCTGAAGATACGCAGGAAGCGATAAATGATTGTCATTTTGCATGGCTGATTGCTATCCAAGAGACGTTAAGTAAAGTCTCGCAGGCAGCTGCATAATGCACAGCTTTATAGAGAGATTTCCCATGCGTCGGTGTCTGGGCAAGCACAAGTTGCGTGTTTTGGATGTAGGCTGCACGTGACAGAGAGGACAACGCTCCCGTGATCTGGTCAGGAAAGACATGAAGATGTAGGAAGCAAAAATGCTTCTTTTTTTTTTTTTTTCTGTGTGCGTGTAGACACTCTTTGGGTTTTTACCACAGCCAGGGAAACAGGCGGTGCAGGCTTTGGCTAGGAAAAGAGATCACAGGGAGGGAGCGCTTTTCTCTCTGTCAAATGTTCCAAGGAGAGTTGCCAACTTGGTGCTAATTATATAGTATTCACCTACCGCCAGGACCAAAAGTGATTGAAAGAGACTTTTTATCCTGTTGTTCAGTTTTAATTGTCTGTGCCTAACTGAAATTTGTCTTTGGAAGTCTCTCCATACTTCTAGGATCTTGGAAACGGAACCTCTTCAAGGAAGAAGCCTAATAATAAATCTTCCTTTTCGCAACCAGAACTTAGCTTAACAAAATGAAAAAAAGATTAAACTCAAAGTTCCAAGTAACTATAACCAATTGAGATGTGGAAGCTCTTTCAACAGTAAGAGGTTTGTGTGTCTTTCTGCACTTCCACAAATTCCCTCTGTTCTCTCTCCAGACTCTAAAGCTTTAAACATTCAAGTTCTGTCTTTCTTCTTAATGCTCTGTATTTTAGCAATCAGTAAGTCTGGATCACAGTTTCCAAGCAGATGTGTCCAATAATATAAATATTTATAATTTTCATTCATTTTTTTAAAAAAGGCTGATCTGTTTAAGGAAAAGCAATGGAAAGTAATCCGTGCTGTGCTACCAACACAGGCTGACATGGCCCATGCATGCGGAGCGTAGGACAAGTCTTGAGTCCCTTTACAACTTTCCTGGTTCTCCTCTTAGTTTTCATTTACAGCTGAAAACCGCTGACAGGAGGGAGCAGGAAACTCTTACACTTACAGTTTGTAAGGACCTGTTCCTGTCAGAAATGTGTCTACCCTGTCTTCCCTTCCATTTACTGCATTGCTGTATGAATCTCTTCTAGTTGTCTTTCGTATTTTCAGATCATTTCAGCTCTGCTGAAACTTTTCTGCTGCTCTGTCTTCCATTTGGGATATTTTCTCTAATTTCTCTTCATTCCTAGTAGTGTGCAGTGTTCCATAACCTCTCAGGGTCCAAAACACTTGAAACGGATCGCCTATGTGCAGTCTCACACTTGCAACTGCTTCTGTTCAAACGAGTATCAATTTCTTCAGCGTGTCATGCTCAAAATCCCTGTTTCTGAGAACGCTTTCTTAGCTACAGTCCCCAATACTGTAGTTATCACCTTTATTAATTTTCTTTCTCCATTTCTGTGTTGGGGAATTCTTCTCAAGGGTCTCCTGGGAGGAGAACAAAAAGCTGTAATGTTCTTTAGTCTCAGGGTCGTATCAGAGCAGGTACAAACTTGGCAGGCACAAGACTGGTGCCTCATCCCTCCATCTGTAGAGGTTTGCTGAGCCAATCAGCAGAGCTCAGTCTGTCCTACATATGTCAGCTGTACGCTGTGCTCAATTGTATGTGGCGCTTCCAGGAGGAGCTGGACAGAGACGTTGGCCACGGAGCTGCAAAGCTGGTAAAGCTCCGTTGCATTAATCCCCTTCTGGGCTGCCTTCGTCCAGATGAGCTGCAGGTACAACCTCAGCAGCTTACCTGGGGTTTTCTGTGATTCCCATGACAAGTCAGATAGCTTCAAGAGCTAACAAGCGGTGAGAAGTGCAAGTCACCACCTGACAGCACCGGACAAAGGCTCCTGGCACAGCTCCCTTGTGCCACTTCCTTGCTGCGGCTTCCAGAGAGGGAGAGCTTGGCTTTGCTCCTTGCAACCTCTCCGCAGAGCTACACCGCTCTGCAAGAGCAAATACGGAGAATTGTTGTGAATGCAACTATGCCAGTTGATTTAATTTGAGATCCTGGGATGAAACTCATTGACACTAAAATTTCAATACCTGCGCACTGAGAGCGAGCAGCACATAGGTGCCACAGGGCAGGTGAACCCAGGCACCAGAGGGTCTTACCATCCCTTTCATCTCAGCTGCCGCCTTTGTGTCTTAACAAAGCTTCATCCTCAGCAATATCTTCCTCCTCTGAAACCTCACAAAAGTCTGCTGCAACGCGGCATTTTATCCAGCAGAGCCATGGAGGTAGACAGTGTCTTGCCTTGCTCTGCATGGGCTTGGGAATAATAGAAAGAGTCATCAGCTGGGAGCTTAAAATTACAATGTGTGCCACTGCTTTTGAAAAGCTAACGAGATTAATTTAAAAAAAACAGATACAGTTCACTCACTGGTGTAATGAAGAGGTATTATACACACCAGGCACCTGTTGGTGAAGGTGTGCATTCAACATTCTATTACTGTCTGAATGCGGAGAGAGTAAACACACTTTAGAAAGTAGCACGGGGGAAGTTACGCTGTTGTTTCTCCAGGACTGCACCATGAAAGAAAAGAAGTGGCAAGGAGAAATGTTAAAAAAAAACCCCCAAAACAAAAAAAAGCACTTAAAAGGATATTGCTGCTCTATATTTTGGGTCTCCTTACTGCTCTCAGCGTGAGTTATTTTTGTGTGAAGATGAAAAGTCAAGAACAAAATGCAGTATGCCGGTAGACGGTCCACCATCTTCCTTGCACATGCAGGGACTGATTCTGATGAGCCTTGATGGAGACGCTCCCAAACGAGTTTCCAAAGCCTCAGCTTTCCGGCACCCTTACATATGTCACTGATGGTCATATTTTGTTGGAAATAGCACTCAGAAGGAGGTAGTTCTGTAATGAATGCCTGCCAAACTCCGAGAAACTGGCACTTCATGCACAATGTCATCTTACCACGCACTTACAAGCAAGTACTTCTCTTGCATTTTCCTTATTTATCATTACTGATAAATAAAATAATCTTGCTTTTATCTGCTGCCTCTGTGAAGTGCTATATGTGTTATTTGTGCAAGAAGAATGCCAATGAAAGCACGGGGCTAGCCAGACTATTTTTCTATTTTTAACTTGAAATTTAGCAGTGGCGAGTTTTCTAATCCCAGAACTACAAAGGTTTTGGAATAGAAGACTGATGTGAAGAAGCGCTACAAATTCATCAGGCGCCCTGCAAATCCCACACAGTCCCAATGCAACCTAATGTATTGATGGGTATCTAAGTATTTTGCGGCTCAAGAGAGGTTTTATTGATGGTGCTTTTATTGCTGTGTTCGTTGATGATGTGCCTGACCTGCCAGAAGGTATTAAGAAATAAGCTCTTGATATCTTCAACATGTTTGCCCCATTTGCTGCCCCTCGGATTGCCATATTATGGTGGGGTGGTCTTCGGAGCAGAAAAGGTAGGTCGTGTTGCCACATCTCTTGGTCTTCATTTCTCTGCAAGCCAAACATGTGGCGCTGGATGAGGCATAATCTTGGCATCATAGCCATGTTCAAATTTCTTTACAGTCTGTATAGATATATTTTCTTCTATGCCTCACCATTGTCCTGAGTACTCTTTGCGCAGCTGAGTTTTATCAGGACATTCCCAGGCTATCCTGCAGAATTTGATTTGTTGTTTTATTTTCTTTGAGAAAGATGGGTGGGTGAGGAGGAAGGTCGTTGATTTTTTCTGCATTAAAGCCGGCAAAGAAAAGAAAGCAGCTGAAACCTAAGAAAATTGCAATACTGATCATATTTTCGTAAGCAGTCCTCTGTAGCATTACAGTCACAGAGTATATTTATAATTTGGTTTATATGAGCAACAGTTTAAGTTGGGGAAAATTGGTTTCCTTTTCAAAATGTCATGTTTCTCATTTCCTTGCAGAATCTCGGGCTGCTTCAAGCTCTTACCAGCCTTTAAATCCTTCAAAAACACACTCTGTAATTAAAATGCCGTAAATCCTCATGAATCAATTTAGGGGGTTTGATTTGTTCTAAAACACATTTAAATAAAGTTGAAAGCTTATTAAAATATCAGATACTATACACAAGTGCAAAGCAAAGGAAAGATAAACCCACCCTAGGATAGCTGCATGGCGGTGAAGTTAGACTTGAGAAACGTGGCTTGTTCTGAACAGAAATGTTGTGGTTTAACCCCAGCCGGCAGCTCAGCCCCACGCAGCCACTTGCTCACTCCCTGCCAGTGGGATGGAGGAGAGAATCGGAAGGGTAAAAGTGAGAAAACTTGTGGGTTGAGATAAAGACGGTTTAACAGGTAAAGCAAAAGCCACGGTGGCAAGCAAAGCAAAACAAAGAACTCATTCTCTCCTTCCCACGGGCAGGCCGGTGCCCAGCCATCCCCAGGAAAGCAGGGCTCCGTCACGCGTAACTTGGGCGGACAAACGCCATCACTCCCAACGTCCCCTCCTTCCTCCTCCTTCTCCAAGCTGTTTACGCTGAGCACGACGCCATGCGGTCCGGGATATCGCTGGGGTCAGCTGTCCCACCTGGGTCCCCTCCCAGCTCCTCGTGGGCCCCCAGCCCGCTCACAGGTGGGGTGGGCTGAGGAGCAGAGAAGGCCTTGGCACCGTGCAAGCGCTTCTCGGCAAGAACCAAAACGCCTCTACATTATCAACACGGCTTCCAGCACAAATCCAAACCATATCCCTGTATTAGCTACTGTGGAAAAAAATTAACTCTATCCCAGCCGAAATCAGCACACACAAGGTCCATGGTTCTGGGCTCCCCAAAACAGGAACGAGCTCACTTTCTTTTCAGGCACGGGTGCTCTGATGGCTTTTTTAATTTGTTGCTGTTTTGGCTTTGGTTTCTGCTCCTGTGAGTACCCTGTAACAGTCATTTTGCTTCAATAAAGGATCATAGCTTCTGTTTGTCTCTACACCCTGTGCCTGCCCCTCCTTACCCGTGCCAATGGAGTAACAGGATTGTAAACTGTCCCCAAATACTTATATTCTACTTCCTACTATGCTCATATAAAGGAAACAAATTAGACATAAGTATCTAAGGGCCTCGTGCCTTGCTTCAGCAGCGGTTCATTTACCTGGCGTGCATTTTTTTGTGCTTTGTCACTGACCACTCTGTGTCCTGGGTTAACGGCTTCAATTTTCAACTTTGTGGTTTTTGTTTTGCTTTGGGGTTTTTTTGGGTTTTGGGTTTGGGTATTTTTTTTCCTTCATATCTTTTCTCCTAGAGTATTTAATGCTCTGTATAACACCCACAGTATCCAAGCTCTTTCTCGGCTCCACAAGCTCCCCTCTGGACCATATTTTATCCCATATTCCAATCAAGATCTGTATCTTGTAGGGTGAGGGCTCTGAGAAGCTTTGTAGGGGTGGAAATGGGTACATTTCTGCCACAGTTCACAGATGCTAAATAGGTATTCGGACATTTATCACCATGAGGGCTAGAAACAAACCACTGATTAACACAAGAATCTGCTTCGAAAGTCTTGCATAGCCTTGTGGCATTTGGTCTGGGGTTTGGTCTTCTCCCATTAGTAATTATAAGACTGTGATAAAGTCACAGCATATGAAAAAACATGGAGACAAAATCTGTTGATTCACAGGACAGAAATTCTGAGCTTCACAATGCCGTGTTGGTCAGCTGTCCCCCCCTTAAGCCTGCTTTATGTAGCATGAAAATAGGTGGGTTCATAATGTTACCCAAGTCCATGCTAAGGCTATATCCAATTATTGGTAATGGTATTTAGATTTATTCAACCTGAGTAGTTGCCTTCAGATCTCCATAAGTGATCGAATAAGGGAAAACAAATTAAAATTAAACCAAAGAGAAACAAAATAGAAAACAACTGACCCCTGGGCCTCAAGAACATCGTTGCAACCCTAGTTGCAGAGGTACATACAGTAACAAATGGGTTGCATAAGAAACAGCAAATAAAGGTGCCACCGTAAAGGGAGAGAAACATTAATATTTCAGAAAGGATATCTCCAGAAAAAAGGTATTGGGCCTTTTTTGTTCAGACTTTTCACGTCTGTTGTTTGGGCATGTAGAGCCAAAGCCAATAATTAAACCTTATGAAAAGATTTAATCCTTTTTGTATAAATTTACCTTCATGAAAATGTGGCAAGGGAAAAGCAGGTTGGCGAGGATAAGGACTATTAATGCAACACTTCATGAAACAGAAAAATTAAGTTTCCTTGGAAAGGCAGGGAGATCAGGATCCTTATATGTTTCTATTAAATTGTGATAAAGCCCCATTCTCCCAGGTTATGGGACATTGACAGACTCTCTGCATATAGATTTCTCTTTTCCTGCCAGCACTGGGCTGGATGAAAGCCCAGCAGTGCATTCTGTTAAGGAGCTTATTCATACAATTAAGTTTAATTGTCAGCAGTTTTGATACTTCAAACTAAAATGAAACCTGGCTCCATTTCTGCAGCTTAGATTCACCTGCAGCCTGGGAGAATTCTGATGATCTTAAAATTAGTGTCTTGTATTGCTAAAATACCAGCCAGTTGCAAGGATGAATTGTGCATAAACAGGCTGTTTCGTCCTAGGTCTGGGTAACTGAGCAGCAGGCCTTGAATAGACTCTATTTATCTTTTTTTAAGCATAGTTTCTCAAATACTGGAGCGTAGGGAGAGTGCCTTCCCCATTCATGTCGGCAGCGTGGTCCTTCCACAGCTCAGGGGGCTTCAGGACGGATTTTTGAAAGACATACGTACATACCGTATTTCATATTTGCATGGGGCTGAAGTATATGGCATTTTGCAAGTATCACCAGACTCATATGCAATGTGTTAATGAGCCTTAACCCTATTGTTGGCCTCAGTATTAGCACAGAAAATTCCAGGATTACCCTACTTGCTGTTGCTTCCTCTGACACTTAACCTTGATGCTCTCTGAGTCGAGAATTCCTATTCTTTGTTTCTGTTTCATGATAAAACAGGATCACAACAAATCAACGTCTGCAGTCCTTCAGTGTCATTTCTTTTTGCCTTAGGAATCTTGGTGCTCACACATGTTTCTCAGCTGCCTGCAATGAGGATTTTACATAGCTGCTACCAGTGCTAGCTCCCACGCCGTGACAGGTAGGTCTGTTACACATCATCCAAGCTTTCCTTAAGTGACCAGGTGGGGAGTAGGAAATTCTTCATCTATCTTGGCCTGTGTCTTAGGGTGAGGCTATGACCACGACCGAACACTTTGGAGTGGAGGATACTAGCTGAGTTAGATGTTCTTTATTTGAACAGAGATCAAACCGAAGTGCGCTCCGTAGCGAGTGCCTCGCCACCAGGCTGGAGATCCCAACGGCAAGAGGCACAGAGCCGCGGCAGAAGATTTACAAGTCTTGTGACTGGGATACTCTCATAAAATGCAGGAGTATTTGGGTCAAATTTCTGCCCTAAGTCAATACAACAGAGAATTTGAAGCTGAGTTTCGATCATTTCAGATGAGTCATTTAACACTGATATATAAGAACGGAAGACTTGTATCCTAGTTCCCCTACTGCTTCGTAAAGGGTGGCAAAGTCCTTTTCTAGATCCACCACTCTACTTCCATTTGTCCTTCACTTTTTAAAGTACTCAAAATCAAAACAATGTACTTTGTTTAATTTAAATGATGGTTTCACTTATTCATATATTTGTTTTAAATTCCATTTCCAGAAGATCTTAATGGACTGTTCCTTTTTTTCCGAGACCTCTCATTATAGTCACCTTGCTCACACATTACTGATCATTTATTTGTGCTATAAACATCAACAGAAGTACTTTCAGGAACAAGAGTTCAGCACACGGTCCGACTCACGTTTCTGTGACATGAGCGGTGATTTGCAGAAGCAGGATAGCCACAACTAATCACACGTTGGAAATCATGAAAGTTACAACATTACTCAATCATGCTGCTGTAAACACTGAAACCTCTGTCCTTTAGAAACCAAATTACAAGAGAAAGACAATTTCATCAGAGCTTTACCTGTCCATTACAGTACTGCTGGCTCATTAGGCAGAGTAATTAAACATCAAGTAGAAATAATTATTATAATTATAGGACATTTGAGATTTCATTTGCCTTCATGAAATATGAGTTACATAAACTAATTCCTTTTGTAAGATCCACTCATAATCGCAATGAAGGTCTAAACAGCTATGCTCTTTGCCTACATATTTTTGCAGCATTATTGGGCCAACCTTACAGAAGCGATTAAAAACTCAACAATTACCAACTATTATGATACCAGGATATCCAAATGGCCCCTATGTAGTTACAAAATAGGAAATTACCATAGTAATTGTATTCTGTCGTTCTGTTTCTGCTTCCGGAATGAATACAGGAGGGGGAAAACTGTAGGGGAATAGTTCAGTATTTTCCCTACTACACTGATTACTACTAGGAAGTGTTCAGCTGCTGATAGCAACAGGCACTGCTTTTACATATATTTTGTTTTATGTTTTGCATATAGCTGGATTTTGGTTCTGTGATTCCTTTGTCAGGGTACTGAGCTAACTTGGCATCTAAGTCCTGCAACATCCTCTCCTCCACCTCCCCAGGAGCAGTTTATTCTCCGTCTCTACCTGAGCCGTGCTTGCTTGAGAATCTTTGCCAGCACATCTGAGGCAATCTAAAGTGATCCAAATTCAGACAGAAAAATGCAACATCACAGAAATGTTTCGCAATGAAATATTTTTTCCTAGTTAAGTTGTGGAGAAGTAAGCCATCTCATATTGAAGTGCAGGGCAGTTTCCCAAGGGACGCACTAGCGAGCGTCTTCTTCTGCAGGTAATCATAAGATTGCTTTGTCATGTGTATAGAAAATCTAGATGCTGCCAAAAGAGTGCATTAAGTTTGGACACTCAGACTTATGCAAACTACTTACCTCTGTATTTACCTCAATACACCAGACGACAAATGTACTGTGTAAGGTAATCTCATTCACAGAGGCTTGTAGTAAGAAGGCACTGGTCATGCAATAGCAAAATGCATGTGTAGTAAGAAAAACGAAAAAATAACAGGAAAATCAAAAGCACCGTTATACTACTGTCTTGTAATTTAAGTTCTCCAAAAAAGGGGAGGTGTCAGACTGGTGGGCATGCAAGCAATGTAAAAGATAGAAGTGAAACCAGAGAGATTGCATTTGTGTAAAAAGCTTAAAATAGTTACTGTGGCTTGGCTAAACAAATGCTGGAGAGCTAAATTCAGAGCACTCGCACACAGATGCTGTTACTACCGTCTTTAAACACCCCTGGATCAGTTTGTGTTTGGGAAATGCTTTACATACAGGGTATGGGGAGAAGGATAGAGGCTTGTAAATATGTCCAGAAAAAGCTGCCAGCAACACAGCAAAGCAACTTCATATTGCCCAATTTCTACTAAAGGCATTGCCAGCAAACGTCCCTAAACTCAGCAAGATTTACGTCCTAATATTGAAGCAGCAAAGCAGGGCTCCAGGGCAGCGGTAAAGGTTTCTCCCTGTGTGCCATCACAAACTGTGCAGGGCTAAGCAGTGACAGTGGGCAAAACTTAGGTGGGAGGAGGTTATCTCTTTCTCCTGAATCATGCCTCTGGATACCTGGTACGCACTTTTAGTTTAACACAAGCCTTCCTATCTCTTTCCTTTTTGTCCTTTCATGATTGCAACAGAAATCAGCTATGGCCATCCTACTGAGCTGCTCCGGCCATGATTTGCACCAGCTGCCCTTTCAAATGGAAATAAGTACAGACTGATCTGTGAATACAGGCTTCTTGAAAGGTTTCCAGAATTGCATTAAAGCAGGCGATTTGGGCATGGAAGATCAAAAAGAAAGTCACAGTCAAAGTTTACCTAGGTTTCCAGGGAGCAACCTAATAAAGAAGCGTGAATAATACCCAACGAGAGGCTAAGACTCCTATTAATTCATTTGTTTACTTGGCTCCCAGAGAAGCTCCTGCTGCATTATTCTGCAAAGGAGGCTCAGGTGGCTTTTTATTTGCTTATTTAAACACCTTCCTCACCTTATGCTGAGTCCTGGTGGGTTTGTGAATATGCCAGGCTAGCACTGCTACTGTTATTCCCCTGAATGTCTGAGTTTATTCAAGTCTCCACGGGATTATCAGGCAAGGACAGAGATAACAAAGAGATCCATCGTTTACAGGTAGGTGAATAGACACACTTAAAATGAGTCCAGCATCTCCACAAAAGTAGTAGCTTTGGCAAAATGCGTCCCATCTCCTCGCGTAATGAAAAAGGAATTAGAAAGCACCATTGAGAAACCAAATTAATGCAACAAGCTACTGTTAATGTACAAGCTCAGCAACCTTATTTTTGCATGTTTTTCTCCTATACAATTTCAAATGCACATAATTAATTACTGTGTTTAATCTCTGGTCTTCCCCCTGGTCTGCAGCATCCAGAGCAGCACTTAACGGTGTCAAAACTCAGGTCAACATAAGACAAAAAATAGATGGGTTCTTGTCGTACAATTTCTGAGCTTCTTTGGTATAGCTAGACTAGTAATTAAGATGTAATTGGAAATAAATTAATTGCTATAAGTAAGTTATTAGCATCACCATTGATTAAGTATAATCAAAATCAGTGTCTACACGAGATATTGATTGCCACTTGCTTTTTGTAAGTCTAATTGTAGCATGAATTGTCTGTGCATGGCTGGGCCTTTTATTGTTGTAAATATCCAACTGATGGAAGGGACTAAATTCTGTACAAGCTCTAAAATGTCTGAAACAAGTGTGACACCGTTGCTTTCAATTGTTGTTGTGAAGATTTAAATAGTGTATGAAGGAATATTTTTTTTTTTTTTTTCCTGGATTAGATTAAGTCCTTGTCAAATTTGGATGAGGATGACAATGTCTAGGCTGTGAGGCAGACTTATAACCAGACCTAAAATGGGTTTGTAGTCTCTCGGGTCATCTCTGGCAATGTCCGCCAAAGCCTGGCCTGGTGCAGAAGAAGCTAGTTCTGCGAGACAGATGGGCAAATGCGTATGCATAATTTAACTTCTTGCATAAATTCTCAAACTTGATCGTAGGATTTCTCCAATACCTAATACAGTAGGATTTCAGTTCCAGCAAATCTGGAAGTGCTGCAAGAGCAAAATCACTGCATCTGATTTTTCCTTATGACACGTTTGGCAGTTGTGACTGGTATAGGGCATTTTCACAGTCCTGTTACTTGAAAATCTGACCACGTGTTTCATTTGGGATATTTATGCTGTAAGAAAAATAAAAATCTCATTGTGATGAATCATTCTTTTGAAGAAAATACCAAAATTGCAATAGCAATAGAAAAATACAGTAGGTGATCATGATGGTTAGTTAGAAAAGTTACCTGATTACACTCTTTTATTTTAAACTTGTTATTTAAAATCTGCTTATGCTTTTCCATGTTGCACACAATGTGGGGCCTTGCTTTACTTTCCCTTTGCAAATGCAATGCAGAGCAGTGGGAAGAGATGGGGACTGGCAGTCTCAGAGGATCAATATCAGACTACAGCCTTGGATTCTTGCAGTGTTGGTGTAGTTTGACCAAAGTCTCCATAATTCCACGGCTGAGCTGCTCCTCTTCATCTGACCAGTGAGCCACAGCGCGCAGGTGGAAAATTAGGACTGAATATCAGCACTTGAGACAGCTAATGTTGCCCTCGGATGGTTTATTAGCCACACAAGCAAATAATTTTGGGACCTTTTAACTTCAGTGTTGTTTTTCCAAACCAAAGATGAAGCATGCTGGTGAGGCAAGGAGAGGAAAATCCGCACAGCCCCTGTGGGTGCTGCCTGTTCTGTGCAGCGGAGATGCAATTCTCCGGCTCCACCACTGCTGAATTCTTCTACTTAATTTTAATTGAACAAAATAAAGATATTTCTTTTCCTTGATGATACTGCTGTTATCCATAGCTGGTATCAGAGATGCAGACAGTTAAACTGGAATGAGATGGACACTTGCTTCTAACCTATTGAGGGTGTTGGGTCCTGTCAATCCGAGCTGGACTGAGCTCTACGTGCAAAGAACAAATGTAGGTTGTCTGAGAGGAGTTTCCAAAGCTGTTTCTTCACCCTCATCAGCAAATTTAGAAAGAAATTTGAACCAAATGCATTCGCCTCTGGGAGTTACCATGGTTGCAACACAGACGATCTAAATGTGGGAGATTATATAATCAGACAGAATGACTATTTATACTAAGAGTTTAATTTAAACAAAAAGGGAGAGAAAAGCAAATGTGCTGTACAATACATGACACTGTCACTTTCCACTCCTGCGCCCGGCAGAGCTGCTGTAGCACTGATGGTGTTAAATCACAGCACTTGCATACACATTCTTTGCAAGGTGTTTATAATGTGCACTAAATCTAAAATAAAAATTAAAAAAGCATTAAGTAAGAAGTGACGGACTAGACCCAGCCACGCAAGAGGAAGGCTGTTTTATTATACCTGGATCAACGGCAGTATCTTCTTTGGGGAAGGTATACAAGCTCTTCTATAATTTTTGTTGTTGTTTTACAATCCTATAGACTTTTAAATTGTAGTAGTATGGATCTCGTTTTTTGGAAGGATCATCCGATGTAACACTATCACAAGGGCTAATTTATCTTCCCTTGAAGCAATTTTTTTTTTTGAAGCAATTTTCAATTTTTTGGCACCCTGGTGGGAGGGTCACTCTGGGGCCTCACTGGGCTGCCTAAGGCTTGCAGCGCAGGCAGAAAGGTCAAAACAGCCTTTGGCATGTCTTTGGCCTCCCCATTAAGCCAAGCTTGAGAGCAGCATGCTTTTCTCCTCCTTTTTTACAGGAGTTTGGCCCAAAAACCAGAGATGGGGCTGCCATAGCTTCCCATAATGGGAACGTGAGCCGGCGCTGACCCCTGATTTGCAAGGGAAGGGTTGTGTTCCCCATGGCTGCAGGGAAGATCAGAACTGTGGTCATTGCAGGGCTGTCTGGGGAGGTGGCTCTGAGGTGAAAACTCAGTCCTGCAAGGAAAATCAAATCAGAGACAAGCACTTATCTCTTATGACTTGGGCTGTTCTGGGAGTTAGATCCTGTCTCAATGCTAAGGGAGAGATCTTGGATGGTTGCAAACTGTAGAACATACACAGTGTCTTTGGTAGGACACTCGGCTTTTTTCTATTCACTTCAAATCCTGTAACGTGTGTCTCTTGCCAAGGTAGGGGTCACATCTATCTTTTGGAAAGAAGAAAGACTTGCAGGTGTTGCTTGTCTTCTGTAAAGCTCATTTTACTTTTAAGGGAGTTCAGAGAGAAAGCTTATATTTATAATTTTAAGCAGGGAAGGCAGATTCCGTTCTGGTTTTCTAAACTAAAAGCACGGTGTGAGAGAGGCCTTGCAGCAGCCCAAAGCAAGTTCCTGCTGCTCTGCTGTAAATCTCAGGAAACGGCGATGATGCAGGCTCAGCTCTGGTTTTTGTACACTAGAACACAGGAGGTCTTTTCCAAGGTGATTAATGCTGCTCTCCTGCACCCCACCCAGCAACATGCTCGCTGTCTGCAAGGCGCGTTTCAAAGGAAGGCATATATGAGAGCTGGAGATGAGTCTCCTGAGAGAGCGGAGTGCGAGCATCTTCCTGGCAGTCAGAGAGCTCGAGCAGCTGTGCTACTGCAGCCTTGCAGAGAGCTGGAGGTGTGCGGTGCGTGGGTCTGAGTTAAATACCTGGTGGTTTCTTCTCCTGTGGAGACTATTAGCTAAGAGCTTTAAAGGCTACCGCTGCAGGCGTACTGCTTTGTCTATCCTGCTGCCACATCCTTCTTGGTAGACAGTAATCAGTCAAAATGAATATGAGAAGTGACCCTTAAGCAAGGTTACTGGATGTGGGAAGTGTTTCCCATACACTTGTGGTCTGCCAGACTCTGTCGGGCTTCCTTAACTGTCAGTCTGGACACAGGCAAAGACAATGATCCTAACTGCATGCGCTTTCTAATCAAAGTCTAAATGGAGCTAGTTTTCCATTATTGTATCTGCTGCACATCCTGCAACACATCTCAGACCGCACCTGCTTCCTTCAAACCCTGTTTTACAGGAGGATGACTCTGGTACTGCTCGTCTGTCCTTCCAACCTCCCTTTAGCAACAGCTATGGATCTAGAAAGATGAAAACTAAAATACAGGCGAGACAGTTTTAAAAATCAGAAAGGTTTATTAAATCTCTTCCACCTACTGTTCAGCCTCCCATGAATTAGCCTTTGGCAAATAGTAGCATGGTCATTTGAAGAGGATTCGTCCCTCTGAGCTTCAGAGGTCCATGATGTAGACATGTTACTGGACTGAGTGACCCTTGGCTCACTGGAGAGTAGTGGATGCTTTTACCAGGCGATTCACCTGGCTGCTGTGCTAACACAAGTTGAGAAGCACACCCTAAAAATAATTATTTCTCTCCTTTGACTTCAAAGGCAGTCCAGGGTGACTTGTTGAAATGGAAACATTTACTTTCGGGCAAAGAGTCCTACCCTGATGGGTCAACAGATCCATGAAGTCTGCCGTGTCAGAAATGTACACGGTGAGATCATGAATTCAGTTATTTGAAGGTGTTTTGTTGTCTTTTTTTATTGAGATCTAAGGCAGAATGCTTTGCGTTAATTTCAGACTTTCATTTTGATCAGGGATCTTGCCCACAAGTTCTCATGTTTATTTTACCATCCTACTAACCCTATTCACTTACACCTGTTTCCTTAGTGGCATTTCTGTGATGACATGGGATTGTACTCGGGTCTTAAGAGGTCCTTTTTCATCTAGCCTTTTATCTTTCTAAAGCTTCGTGTTATCTGAGAAGTACTTCGAACTGAGGTCTCATTGTGCTCTCATGTCTTCTAAATAAAAAGTATGAAAAAAGGTTACTCCAAATCTCTGGAGGATTTTTTTCTGATTGACAAGTCCTTGCAAATAGGTCCTGGGACCTGTTTGTTCTGCCTAATAAATCATCATTAATGCTCACCAGATAAAGAAGGATTCTCCTCATCTGACAGAGTATCAATTCAGTTGCCTTAATGTATATAAGGTTTTAGGTCTCTCCACCAGCAGGCTCCAAGAGATGCTTTTTGTCAAGCAAAAAAATGGAATTTGGGCAGCAGAACTCAGCTGCCAGGTTTGCCAGTGATGGACGATGCAGATGGGAATGCGGTTCTTTCCTCCTCTGCTTTATTGATCCTATGGCTCTGACCAGCATAGCAATGTTTCTATATCAGTAAACCCAAGCAAAAATGAAGAAGGGGAGGGAGATGATGGCTTAAAGTCAGTGTCAAAGTCAAGAGTACTCTTGGGGAGAGCTTTTGGGATGTCAGTGGCAATGACAGCTCTAACATGGGTCAGTGCTTGACCTTGCAGGACAGTAAGTTACAGTGTGGTACTATCTCACTGCATGGGCACACTAGGTGAAAGGTAGTATTCCATTTTCTTGGTCATCTTCTTATTTAGGCACATCATAGAATCATAGAA
>VZSC01018838.1:78905-130127 GCA_013398225.1 Steatornis caripensis
TTAAGAATTTTTTTTTACTTAATCCTTTTCCTGCAAGAGCTGGGCTATTAAGAAACGCATCAGAAGTCAGTCTCTTAATGCACTCACAGAAATGGTGATACTGAAACCACTGCAGTATTTTAGTCATTGTGTTTAAGTATCTGGATCCTGCTTAGAAAAACACATGAGTTGATACCTGAAGTGGTTTATTGTCTATTTGTTAGCTTAGTTGCATAGCAGAGAGTTCAGCATGAGTGAATCTGTGCGGAGGCAAATGCCACTTTATATTTGAAACTGAGCTGTGGTCTGTGAGGATCACGACGACAGAATTTGTGCTGCCCATCAAAGCAGAAGTACAGGGTATGGTCTTTGCAGAGTCCAGGACTTTTCCGAGCTGCTGCTGTCCCAGCAGGAGGTTAGTGCTTCCAGATCCACAGCGACAATAACGGTACCAGGGGAAGTCAGATAAATATGCTGAGTTGGTTGTGATGAAGTGTCTTGAACCAAATAGACATGAGTATCTTTGCCCAGTTGGGGCAAATTCTGAAGGAGGAATTTGAGAAGTGGAGCAAAACACCGAAGAACCATGTAGTTGATGGTCACCAACCAGCAGAAGAAAAGATGAAGAAAGGAAAACTCATGTGGTTAAGGCTGTGTTATAAGCACAGTCTGGGTCCCCAGATAAAGGTGTCATATACTGGAAAGTAAAAATAAGTGGGTTTGTTCTGTTAGCATCAGTAAAGTTTGTGTCACGGAGAGCAAACAAGATTAAAAGGCCTAGTCAAATACTCTCTTCCTGAATGTGCAACGATTTTAATAGTCATCCTCTTACAAAATTGTCCTAGAGATAAACCAGGTCCTTTTTATTATATATCTGCACCATTTGCTTTTCAGCCCTCCTGCAGGTGAGCTGAACATTTGAGTCTGTTCTCCTTTGCAGCCTTGGCTCTATAAATAAATGACGATGATTTCTATTGTATGGTCCAATTCTTCAAGCTTTTGACAGGGCTTTTAAAGGAAGCTACTTGGAAATCTATGTTAAAACAGAAAATAAAAATAAAGCACCTCTATCCCTCAAGACTTTGCCCAGTACTTAGACTGTGAGAGCATAGCAATGCAGCCAGGGTGTAAATGTGGCATTTGGGGAGCAGAGATGCTGCTTGCAGTGCCTCTGAGGCTTGAAGGAAAAACAGCGGTTGGGCACGGAGCAAAACACCAAAGAACCATGTAGCAGATGGCCACCAACCAGCAAAAGAAAAGATGAAGTAAGGAAAATTCAGCAACTCATGTGGTTGAGGCTGTGCCATAAACACAGTCTGGGTGCCCAGATAAAGGTATCATCTACTGGAAAGCAAAAATAAGTAGTTAGAATCAGTAAAGTCATCAGTAAAGCATCAGTGTCAAGAGTCATCAAACAAATAGCAGAGTCCTCCTTTTCTTTCTCAGGCCTAGCAAGCGAAGGACGTACCGGCTTATCGATGAAAAGCAAATTTCTTAGAGTCCCTTCCAGCACTCAGCCCAAAACCACTCAGTGCTTGGCACTTCTGCAGTGTCTCTCGTATGGGAAAACACTGGGTGAGAGACCTCGTAACACTTCTGTGGTGCAAGGTAAATTACGCCGTTCTGAATATCGTGAACATGGCCTTCTTGTTGGATGGACTTAGAGCTGCTGGGGTGCCAGAGGACTGTGGCTTATCCAATTTCTCAGTCACACAAAGCAGAAAGAAAAAACACTGTGGCATAGGAAGTCATGAGTTCTGGTCTTTTGGGTTGTTGTGGTTTTTTTTTTTTTTTTTACAGCATGTACCATAAATTTACAAAGGGTTCCCAAGAGCACACACACTGTCAGGCTTGTTACAGCGTTACTGCCTGTTTATAGCTGGGTTAACGGCGCACACACACACGTAAGTCCTGCAAAGTTGAGTAGAATTCATAGCAGAAACTAACATTAGTTACTTAGTAAACAGTAGTTTATCACGATCACTAAATCAGGCCTCCTTCTGCAGCTAAATTTTGTAATTTTCGGTGTCCTGAAAGAGGTTAAACAAGTGTTGGTGTCTTACTGTATGCACTGTATTTTCTCATGGCCTGTTACCGAAGTACGGCATCTGTTACCTTTCTGTTGATAGCAGCTTCAGAAAAACTGGCAAATTTTCAGAGCAGTGCCTTTTCTTCATCACTGTCAGCTTCTGTCAGTTCATCTCTCAGTCATAAAAATTACAAAACAAAGTCCACCGCCTGTTGTCTAATGCCGCTTCCATTAGACATGCCCTGCACTTTCATTGCGGGCATCTGACGTTACCTTTTGGCACAGATAGTGTTTTACAAATCTGAAATGCCTTGCTGACACTACCCGACCCTCCCTTCATGCTTAGAAAATTGCCGTAACTATCTCTATTTTACAGAAAAGCTTGAAAGGAGGCGCAGGCAGAAGTGATACCACAATCTTACTTCAGGTCTGGTAGTTTAGGTATCTGGTTAGTTGTGCTCCTCAACACTTCAGCCTGAATTTCACCACTGTTAATCACCTCTAACAGGATACATGTGTGCTTTATTCTTCTGGAAACAAGGCATTGCTAACAGGATGCCCCCAAAGGCTGTGCACATGATGATCGGAATTTTAGCCCATCTAAAACCTGAAGCTTTGGTCTTGAACAACAGACAAGGATCTTAAGGATCCTTGCCGATCCTCTGCAAGAATTTCAATGTGCTTACAGCTTTTTTGTTATCTGGCCTTTATTTATACTTTATCCTTATCTGTGCTGTTTTCCTGCAGTAATTTCCCGACCTTATGCTGAGGTATGCTGTGTCCCTGCTAGCGGAGGTCTTGTTCCGTGGTATTGCCTGTGCTGCATTATTGGAACCTGTGGCTCAGTTTATAACCCATCATATTTTCTCTGGCTCTCTCCAGAGTAGTATTTCTTCTGATTAATTTTATTAGTGGGTTTATTCCAGTTCAAAATGAGGCGTGGGTTTTCAAGTGACAGAAAATAGTCCTTTTCTTAGAGTATAACAATATAGTTCAGAGACGTATTATCCAGAGAAAATGAGAAGATTTTAAAGGCTTCTTAAAAGGAAGAAAATTTCAAGCTTGATTAAAAACAGAACTAAAAGGAAAAAAAGCTTCAGCATAATTCCAAAATAGGGGTTGCAAAGATTTCTTCCACGGGTTAGTGCTGTAGTCTGTCACACTCACAGTGAAACAGACCTGAACACTGGGTAGTAAAAAATTCTTCATACTAGAAGCCTGTACACAACATCTAGACATTTCCAGACAGGAGAGAGAGGAGGGACTGGGAACTTGAGTAACTAGACCTTAGCACAAGGAGGAAAGGAAGGAAATGCAAACTCCGTGGCAGTCCTTTGATCCAAGAGCTGTTGCGTCAAATGGAGTGTTTTTCATCATCACATCTCCTGCCTGCTGTAAGACTATTCATCTTAACTTCTTTCTCTTGTCTTGCAAATATCTCATACAATTGGCCATCTAATGAACAATACTTAAATTCTTCATTGTTCTCCTGAGAGAGGTAGTATTCTTTCTACACTTTTCCTCACGAAACGATTGCTTGTTCTTATTCCAGCTTCCTACCTTTACAGCTGAGCTCCTTTCTCATCTTTGAGTCATGTGCTTTGCCTCTTGATACCAGAAGTGATGCAACTACTATATTTTGCTTAAATTCAATGATCTTCTTTTCCAGCCCATCTCTTCCTAAAGCATTCATCGAGCAAATTACGGAGTCTCAAGAGCAACCACGTCCTCCCGTTCAACCGTTTCTTCAGTTTAGTTAAAGTTGTGAAGACAGAGAGCAGAACTCATTTACAGAGAACTGAATGTAACTTTTGTCTCTGCCTTGGCTCCAGAGAGCTCTTAATACAGAGCAATTTCCTCTCATCAAAAGCTTTCTCCAAGATGGTGCTCGCTTTACTCAGAGTGAGCTTATGTGTATTCATTTTCCTCAATACTTCATTAATCACACAGGGGATGTCTGTTGTGGAGGATCCTGACTGAAAATCTGCCTAGTCTCTTGTTTGGTTTAAAATAGGAGTTAATGGCTTAATACCTTTGTAGAAAAAACCTCTACGGAGCAGGGAGCTCTCTGGGGAGGCTGGAAGGACAGGGAGCTGAGCTCAGCTCACACTCGTTGACTCTACTGACTCATTTAAACTGGGAGTTTCCATTTAAGTTTTTCAATGTTAGGAAGTTCAGCATTGCTTTATTCTAATATCCTTTATTGTGCCTTACAGGAGTGACTTACTCTTCTGTGGTTGACATTCACAGTAATTTTCTAAATGAAAGATTGCATTGCTTTGTTCATGGTTATGCAGTTGTTGACAGCTACGTGTATTTAACTTCATTTTCCTGAGTTATTTACAAGGGCAGAGTTAACTATAATTGTTTGCTAGACAGTTTGCATACAGTATTCATACACACACAGTTCATAGGGAATATTTATGATATTTGTGAATTTTTCGCAATGGCAAACGTTGAGCTACTGCAGAAAATTAAAACCAAACAAGTAACCCCTTTCCCCAAGAGCTCTCATTTAGACTTTAAGCTTCCGGCCTCAGAGTTACAAATCAAATAAAGACTTATATGAAAAGTATTTTGCCCTTCCATGTGCCTATATATTCCTGGTATGCACATCTACCGTGTATAAGATGTTCAAATTGTCGTCCTTTACTTAAAGGCAGTTTCTTTTCATGTCACTTGTGGTAGCACGGAGTAGATCTACACAGGTAGAGTGGTTTTAGCACAAGTAGTTGGAATACAAGATTGAATTTATCTATCATCTAACAGGTTATCCAATTCATTTATCATTTAAGTTGCCTCAACAGATCATTGGTGAGTACGACATATCAAGGCATACCTTGAAAAGGCAGGAGCACTCATTCAAAAAAGGAAAGAAATTAAATAGGTTCAGCGTCAGTCATAGTTTACAAAAGGTTTGAAAGCATTTTACCTAAGAAGGAAGGTATGATGGAAACCCAGACCTAGCATAAACATAGGCCTTGCTTCATCTTGCTCCACTCCTCATGCAAAGGAATAATGCTGATCTTCAGCGTTAAACAAAAGCTTTGAATCAGGCCCCAAATTAGCAGAATTCTGACCTAATCATAAGACATACTGTTTTCTCATTTCTCTTTGATTTTAAAGATTTAGAATTCAGAACACCAACCTCCTTGACACAGGCTAATAGACACAAATTTTACTTGTGAACTTCAGCTTAAATTTAATTGTAAGTCATCAGGAGTAGCCCAATTACTTTATTTGAAAAGAGGGCACAAATAAGGATGCCAGCGTGACCCTGCTAGTGTTGCACATTAGCTAGTTAAACAAACTGTTGGGAGTTGAATTAATAGACTCCAGGCTGCTTAGTCCCATGGCAACAATCAGCCTTAAAGATCTTTTTAACCTTTCATTAGAGATACAGGAAAAGGAAAAATAGTTAAAGAATTGAAGATATTAGGTATTAAGCAGGACTTTCATTTTAACAATATCTTTTAATCCTTTTTCCTTTAGCAACTGAGAGTGCTTTTTCTAAGGAAAACCCAGGTTTGGAGACTTTCAGGAGATGCAAAGAAACCACGTTTGGATGAAAAGAGCAGTTAATGGAGACAATGGAGCTGATGTTACTGCTGCTGTTACTGTTCTTGTTGAAATCTAGTTCTGGGAGGGGGTGGAGTGGGGAGAGAAAAAGAAAAAAAAAAAACCCAAGATGCTCACAACAGGAGCAAAAAGAGATTAGCAAAGAAAAGATGCATCGTCTGTCTTTTGTGGGACAGGTTTTTCCTGGCAGTCATATACTAGCAGAGAAACAGAGAGAGCCTGTCATGTGATCAGCTTCTCCAGCACTGGTGATACTGAAGACTTTGCTTTTAACTTTATTTCCAGTAACAAATACAGCAGTGCTGCAAAAGAGATACAGTGAAGTCTTGCCTGGCTGACACTGTGGGTTTTGTTCTAATAGGAGAAGAAAACAAAAAAAGGAGAATAGAAAATACAAGTAGATCTATGACAACTGAAAATTAATGAAGCTTTGTGTTCTATGGGTGTATGTCCAGTGGCTGACTGAATTTTCTGCCCAAGAGGGTTACAGTGGAAAAAAGAAACTCTTGCATGTTTAAGACCCTTATCTTACAATGACTACCATATGTCCAGTAGNTTGTGTTCTATGGGTGTGTGTCCAGTGGCTGACTGAATTTTCTGCCCAAGAGGGTTACAGTGGAAAAAAGAAACTCTTGCATGTTTAAGACCCTTATCTTACAATGACTACCATATGTCCAGTAGCGTTAGCTTATAATACAGCCCTTCACCCCGTGCCAGGCATTTATAGGGGACATTAACATGTTCCTATTTCTCCTTCCCTATCTCTCAGCTGCCCATCCTCACAAGACTTTTGAGGATCCAGTGATCTTTGAGCTTTCTACTTTTCTGTCAAATTTGATCAAGACAGACCTACGGGCTTGGAAGTTGTGTGTGAGGCGAAAGGTATGAGGAAGACAGCAGGATCACATAAGCCTTGTTTCCATAGTAAATGAGGCTAAAAAAGCGGAGGAAGAAAGCGAAGCCATCTGGCAAGTGGTGATAGCAGGAACCAGAGCTCTCCTTCTGAGGGGTGGCTTCAGGTTTTAGTCATATATCGGAGACAGAGATGTAATTTCTCTGAATCAGCCAAGATGCTTTTCAGGATCACATGAAGTTGCAAGAGTGTCAGTGATACAAGAAATAATAAGATCTGCTGTTATGGTGAACACAGTTCTTCCTCTTCATTACTTTCTGTCTAATGTCACAATACTCGATCACTTTCACTTTAATTCCATTTATTTATTTATTTCATTTTAAAAGATCCCCAAATGCTGATGGCTTACATAGGCTTTGGGGTCATTTTTTTCCTGTTTTTGCTGTTTAGCACACTAGACGCTGACAAACGTTTATTTACCTTTTCATCCAGTTGTATTTCAGAGTAAATAGCATTTATTATTCTTTGAGCATCGAACTCTGCATAACATGTTTTAAAGACTTGTGACCAAATATCAAGAATTCGTGGTGTTAAGGGAATGGCCAGGGTGTATGTGTTCTACAGTTCTAGTAGAAGAAACCTAATAATATTGCGACATTATATAGATGGGGTTTACTACTTGCTGTTTACTACTAATAATCTGTTTTATAATGTGTTCTTAATTACCTTCATTAAAAAGAGCTCAGAAAAATCTTGTTTACAGCAGCAATGCACTTATTGCCAAAAAAGCAAAGCCTTTTCCGCACATTCTCAGGAGAAAATAGGTTTTAGATACATAGCTAAATGATTTGGATCATACACTGGAAGCAGCAGGAAAGAGATACAAGCACGTAGGAATTTTCAGTCCTGCCAATACAGAAGAAAACAGGCGACCGTACATCCTGACACACGCTACATGGTTAGAGAAGGGCTGCTTTAGTCACAGCCTCCTGTTGATGCGACGCCAGTAATTTGATGGACCCACAGGGTTCATTTTCTCCCACCCAGCGCTGGCGGGAGCCCCAGTTGGTGGCTCAGCCCCCCCAGTGCTCCCCCAGACCCCACCGTGTTTCTTGGAGGTGGTAGCTGTCATCTGATCTGCATTTTCTGACTCCTTGTCTACATCCAGCCCCAGCGCCAGGTTAGACCTTGGGGCACGTGGAGGTAGTCCGGGGGTGGAGGAGGTAAACTGTAATGGCAGATGCCATGCATCTTCTCTACGTGCTCGGAAGATGATCAGCTAGAGAGGTGTATCTCTTGACATGGCAGGCAGTGTCACCAGCGGGGATGAGAAAACCAGCGCGGGTCCTTCAAAGCAGGTGCGTGTGATCCTTGTGCTGGGAATCGCGCCACCGAATCCGGATGCTTGACTGAGTGCAACTTGTTTGACTCTGCCTGCCTCGTTACCTCGTGCTTTGAATGATTCACTGTCGGAGTAAAGGTAAAAGAAACCAGAGCATAAAGGTATCTTTATCTGCAAGCCCTGCTCTGGGTGGATTGCGGCTGCAGAGAGACCCAGCTCCATGCTCCAGCTGCACGCGGCAAGCGAGGATGCTGCTACGGGGAGGTGCTGGAAAGTGAAGCCACTTGTATACCTTGTGCCGTGTTAAATCAAAGCTTGTCCCCTTCAGCTGCGTTCAAATTGTGGGCTGCAGGGCAGCAAGAGAGGGGGAGAGCCTGTCTTTTGCCAAGTGGCAAAGAGTGAATGAACACAGCGGGTAAAATTTTCTTGCTTTTAAGTAATTGTAAAACATAACGGCAGTTACCTGCCTGTTTTCTTGAGGGATTTATACTGAACAAGGGGAAGAGCTGCTAACAGGATCCCAGGGCTGAGGAGAGATTTGAGAGGAAGGATCAGAAGAATGAAACACGTGGCATGTAGCGAGGGAAGATGATAATGAATGGGTCTATCTGCCTGGCCTGGCACTGTGCCGCTCAGTGCCAGCCACTTGAATGAATTTATTTAGGGAACAGAAACAAAATAGATGAGTTACCATGATTCTCCATCCAGAAACATACCCCTTTTTTGCCAAAAAAGTCATTTAGCACCAGGAAAGCCTTCCTTCCAGTCCCATGGGGCTGAATTGTTCCCATAGGTACACTGTTGGGATGATCCAGTAGTCATTCGAATCAGGGGAGACACTTCCTTTGACCAAGGTGTTAAATCCAACTGTTTGAGGAGGAAGGGGTATGATAGAGCTCTGTATATTTTGGAGGCTGTAAATGCTGAGGTGAGAGGAGGGGGTTATTTCATGTAGTACAAAGAGATCTATTTAAGCACAGAGTTACACTAAAATAAGAATTTTTATATGAGCCATAAGAGTGTCAGATGTCTCAGATAATAATAATATCACATAAAATAAAGTAATTGTGTTGTATAAAGGTTGTCAGTTTATTTGCAACACATCTAGTCAAAAAGCTGATCATTTTCTGTGAAATTAAAGTTGCACAATTTGCTTCTGAGAAAGAAATAAAGGGCCTGGCACTTTTTATTTTGTATTTGTGGCGTGGATTCCTCCGTTTATTGGATTTTTTAAGTCTTTAACGGAAAGACAGAGGGCCAGACACCCACTCACTCAAAACCAGTCCATTTCAACTGAAAAAGTCAGCCTTAGAAAGTTGCTTTTAAAAAAGCATTTGGATGATAGCAGAGTGTCTCAAAGAAGGCAGAGCAAGCATCGTGCCTCGGCGTGGTTAAACCAGGCAGGACAAGGCAGCAGAAGCCGTGTCGGATTGACTGTGCTCGAGGGCATGGACTAGATATTTAGTGGGGCTCCTATGGAGGCTGAGAACAACTTGTAGTAGAAAACGCTCTGTTGCAGAAAAGCACAGCTTACGAAAAAACTGTGCGACTGACCCACCGTTGTCTAAGATAAATTTTATCCACAACGCTTAGTAGTGGGCTGACAGTAACCTTACGCAACTCAGCGCGGGTGCCAGAATGTCTCTCAAACCTGAGTTTGAAAGTGCATATTTGGGAAAAGGAGACAGTTCTCCTTTTTAGCACCTAGCTATGAAACGTCCCTGGGAAAGCAGATGCCTCAACGAAACTTTAATTATTGCAAGTCTGCAATTTCAGCTGTTTGATAATTGCCGCTGGAAACTTCTTTTCATGATGAGTGACAAACTGTTTCCAATTCCGTGTACTCAGCAGCAAATCTTGTGCATCTTCCATCACAGGTCATCACTTTGGTGGCCTGCATTTAGTGACACAGCAAACAGGCACTCACATTTTATTTACTCTCTGAATTGGAACATATATAATTGTCAAAACTTGCAATATAATCCTTTTTTTTTTTTCTGTCCTTGCTAAATGAGTTTAAAACTCCAACCCTTCAGATCAGTGAGTAAGGAAGATGAAGTAGCAAAGCAGAGAAGCTACTTGTTGCCAAATGGATTAGGAATTCGAGAACTCTTTCTATATAGGCTATAAGTCCCAAATCAGATTTGATAAATTGAGTGATATTAGAGGAGGAGATCTGCAGGGCCCAGTAGACTTAAACATTGCAAGGAACTATTACTCTCATATCCATCTCAACATACAACTGCATGCTGTATATTAAATGGCGATGGATCAGTCTCCCTACGCTTGTTACATTTTTGAAAGACAATAGATCAGTAACTTAATAAAAAAAAAAAGCAGTCAAAATTTCTATTCAACTGGAACTGCATGAAGGATGATTTTTAGTTATTCATTTGTTTAGATTACTTCTGTGCAGCAAAATTTGCTTCCCTTCCGTGGGTGCAATACAGCCACAGCTGGTTATACCAGAACGGTGCAGGAGCATGGTTAAGATCCCTCAGACTTACATGTGATGTTCTATATTCTATTGAAATATTCCCGCTAGAAATGGAGGCGGGATTAGAACATGGTCTCCACCTGCAACGTGTTCAGCCAGCACAGTCAGGGAATCTGCACTAGACCTTTAGCCCCTTCTGCTCCAAAACCACAAGCCAGTTCTACATGCAGTTAAAGTGAAAATCTTGCCGGTACTCGAACTCCTTTTGCTCATGGAGACTTGCTTCAGGTTTGTACCGGTTCATGCAGTGGCATAGATGATATGTAAAGAAACGCTGCGTGGTGTGTGTGTGACATGCTTTACTAAAAGGAACTACCACAGGGAAATGAGTCAGTTAAGATGCAAAGACAGGGTTTCAGCACACAGTGTGTTTACAACATACAAAGTTAGGAGTTTAGCATGCTCTGGTAAGACTTTAAAGCAGCAGGGAATGCATCTTTGTTCTTTTTTTTTTTTATGTCTAGTACTTCATTAAAATAAAATACGTGGCATAAATCTGTCGTGCTTTCTGTCAGCCTGTTGCCTCCACCACTGTGCGGGGCTGAAAGCCGCAGCTGACGGCTTCAATCTCATCTCAGGGAACCAAAACCTGCCTCGCAGAGAGAGCACCTCCAAGAGCAAAGCCTACGTGTCATTGCGATTCTCCCGCCTTCGGTTCCTGTACGCCCAAATTCCCGGTGATCTCCTGACGAGTCGAGGTGTCATTCGGCTGTTTGGTTATAGAGTAACTAGAAAGGTGTTGGGGGTTGCACGTGCTGGTGCACGGCAGAGCTGGGGTCAGCCAGGCAGCAAACCGAGCAGCTGAATACCTGCAATGTGCTATGTGCTCCCCTTCTGTGGAAGGACTCCCACAGGGTTGAGGTTCCTTTCCAGCCACCAGGTTTCTCCCAGGTTTCCTGGAAAATTTTAAGTCAAATGCAAAATTTGTTTAGACCAAGTATGATGAACGGAATGATTCTGAGGATATTCATGCCTTTTTAGGTTTGTAACGTAGCTGCTCTGACCAGTCCTCTGCAGGTGTCCGTAGTTCTTGGTAGACAATTACATCTTCTACATGTAGGTACTCTAAATTTCAACCTCTAGCGCATCAAAATAGCGGCCAGTAACACCATTCAAAGTGCCTATGTCTTCACAGCCAGTTCAGTTTTTACTTTAATTGGGGTCTGACAGCTTCACTCCTGTTACCACCTGTACAGATATCGAAATAACAGGACTTATGCCTGATAAACCAAGGATTATTTCAGATGCACTTTTTTTACTTCCAGCCTCCCATGAAGTGTAAAGGTGGCTGCTAGAGAATCTGCTCAAAAAAGAAAGGTAAAAACACTTTTTCCAACTTAGTCTATAACCTACCTTAAAAGCCTGAGTTGAATCGCGCAGACAGAATATTTCTCCCTGGTAATTATGATCATTTTCCATTATTATCACAACTAGGACCCATTTGACTGAACATATTCCCTTTAGTAATTTCTTTTTCTGCCATTCGCCAGTTCGTGTACCTTGCCAGCAGCACCCGATTTCGTGCGTCCAGCCTATGGAATGGCAAGCAGAGATTGGCCAGGTGCAAAGTATGTGTATGTGCAAATATGTGAATTACTCAGCCTTGGAAATGAAGCCCCTATGAAACCATCTAATACAAGGAAATGTTTGTGTAATGTCCAATATAATCGAGCAATAGGGCTGAAAGGACTTGTCAATGGACTCCAATTAGGCTCCCGAGGAAGGGAATGCCGCCCAGTCGGACACGCACCCTTGACTCTGCAAATCAGGCCCTAGAAATGTACCGATACGTACGTATGATGAGCCTATTTAAGGGGAAACTAATTAGAAATATAGACAATCCACCTTTCTTCAGATGAAACTATTGTACTCTCTGATCCATAAATCTGACATTTATACATATTTATATGCTATTGCTTAGTGAATACCTGATTAAGGAATACAGCTGCCAAGTGAATAAATTTGTTGTTAATCAAATGGCACTATAAAGACAGATCATCAGACCTATTAGAATATATTCATTCGGCAGACAAATCTGCGCGCCGCAGCCCGTTAGTGCAATGTGTAATGTAAATCAAATTGTTCTTTAGAGCTAAACCTTGAGATTTGCCAGAATAAAAAAGACTTTGCATGGAGGCAGATGAGATGAAATCCTATATTTTTACTGAGGGGGTGAGAGCCCTTGGCATTATGTCTTGTGTTGAAAGTAAATTTCACCCTAATTGAACACTAAAGACTGAGGAATGCTTAAGTCTGTGCACTGAAGATTTTACTGCGATACATAATTGCCTCTCTCCTTTGTTGGTGTATCTAATTCAGCAGTATAAATTGCCAGCTTAATTTTTTTCTTATTGTGTGATGTACTAATACGATTATTTTGTACTAGCAAGAATTAGCAGCTGGCATTTACGTTTATAGATCCTTTCATCCAGGCAAAATCTAATAACAACATTGGTCTAAATATTGCATTAAAGGGCTGAAGCATGTTGGAGACGAAAAGATAGCCCGAGGTAACTGTGAAATGGCCACAGTGTTTATAGGGATCTGTCAAAACACTACAGCGACTTTCATGAGCTTTGAAATGTTGGTACATTTTTGAATTCAGATTCAAAGTGCTGTTTGCAGGCTTGTATTTCATTCTGAACCGTGAAAAGTATCTTCGTGCTTCAGATATTAACGAAGGGCATATACGGGGCTTCCAAAGCAGTCCAAGATGTGAACTGCCCACTCTTCTCCAACAGGCGCTGATTCTGCCAGCGTAAGCTGAAGTAGCTTGATGAGCCTGAAGTAGCTTCAGTTTGTGAATTCCCCTGGTGAAGAACCTGCCTATGCCTTTACTTCAGTCCCTCGCCAAGTCTGGCCAATATTCTGATCTGCACACATAGCTGAAGCGTTCAGGGCACTTCTGTGTTCAGCACAACCCTTTTTACCCTCATCATGTACCACACATGCAAAACTCCTGGTTACCTCGCATAAAATATGAAATGGAGCAGATGGCCCGTTTTTGCACTTCCAGCTTACTTCTACTCCCCCGCCTCCTTTTCCTCCTCAGCCTACTTTTCACCTGATGAGTGTTTGCTGATGGTAGTAAATATAATAGTCCTGCTTTAGGTCATGCTCAGTTGAAATTGTTCCTAGTAGGTTTATTGGTACCTGGGAAGTAAAAAAATGATGTGAGGAAAAAGTCCAAGAGGAAGGGAAAAACTTTTGAGAGGTTCAGGTTTGTGACTGCTTGGCCCAGGCTCTGGATGGGAAGAACAGGTATTTCCCTGGATTCTTTTGCTTCCTCTAATGCGGAGGACTCGTTGGGAAAGTGGAAAAGGCTTGGAGAAAAGCTGGAGTAGGCTGGACTACAGTTTCCTCCCAAGCCGCTGCCAAGGGAGCTGGGCTGGTGCAACGGAGAGTCGAGAGATCACAGTATATCCAGGGAAAGAGTGTAGACCTTTGCTTATCCGCAGGAGCAAGGTGAAGGAACGCGCCGCGACCGCTCCTTGTTTGCTGGTCTGCTGCTGGCACAGAAGAGCAGTTTCCCACTTTATCTGCTGTCCAGGATTGGATGTGAAAATCTAATCTAGTGTCTTATTAATTGCATTTATCATGTACTTTGACCATCTCACGTGAAGCTTACCCATTAATTTGTCTCTGTTGGCTTGCTCTTAAGAAGCCTTTGGAGCTGTTTCAGAAAACGTTTTTCAAGCCAGACATTCTGGGTAATTTCTCCTTAAATCCCAATTAAATCCCCGCAACCTATTCCATTCATTGCCCACAGAGTTGCAGTGGCGAGCGCACCGAACGCGGGTCGAACTGCCGTTTTGTGCTGTGAATGTTCCCTTCACCACTGACTACCCCGCGGGCAAACAGCGGCAGTCAGCGCTTCAGAGCCTGAGCCAAACAATCCAATAAATGCCATGGAGAAATTTAAGGTTCAAGGGGACAGGAAAAGTCTTTGTCTTCTGTTGACCCTTGGCACTCTTACATATGCATGCAGACGTGTACAGATGTGCATGTGCACAAATGCACGCACATTACAGTGCTTCTTGAGTGCTTGGAGATGGTCCTGGTGGTTTCCCCAGCTTCGGTGGGGATCTGTTGTTCTACTCCCAAGCAAACTCTGTGTCCATAACTAACCAGCTTTCCAGTACAACTAATGGGCTAGGTGAAGGTTTTAGATATTCTCTTTTTTCTTAGTATACAGTATATTATTCTTTCCCCTAGCATGTGCTCAGACAGTCTTGATGGTCCTTATTCCAGAATTTGTACAGAAGCTTTTCTTCACTGTGAGAAGTTTCACCTGAGATTCATTCTGCACTCATCAGCATTTCTCAGGTTTGCATTGCATAACTGAAATGTTGCTGAGAACAAGAAATATTAGTTTTGACAGAGTCCCAGAAGTTTTGTAAACAGTGGAGTCCACCCTCAGGTCTCCGTGGTGTCAAAAGGTTATTTTTTATTTGTTTATTTTTGGTTTTGAAGTTGACAAAACGAAACTGAGCAGCACTCTCTATTTGAGTGCTAAGGAGGCCCAGTGGTGAGAAATTTGGAAACCTATATTCAGAAGCATCAAATGTGTATAACCTTGGGAAAAAACAAGGTTTCTCCTGAAAGCAGTGAGTGACAATGGGAACAGAATGAGATTTTTTTTTTTTCTTTTCCGGATGTTGCATATCAAGAGGGCGAAATTGGCAAAAAATACTTATAAAATTCAGAACAGACAGAAGAGAAAAGATTAAGCAGTGATTATAAGCATGCTGTCTGAAGAATCAGGTCGTGCATATGTTTAGGTTCTGCACAGCTCTGTGGTCTCACATCACTCCCATCCATTTCCCTTCCTGTTTGTTCTGCTCCTTTGTGCCATCTGAAGCTAAATGGCAGGAAATCTGTGAAAAGACCTGCCTGCTGCCTCGCGTTTATATGTCATCCAATGCAACGGGTTTCAATACCAATTGGAGTTTCCGAATACTATTGTAACACAAGTTCAACCCTTCTTTTCTATGTACCAGAGTCAATATGCATAAAGATTAGTGTTCTGGTTTTTCACTAAAGTGCATACAATTTGAGTGGCTTAATACTTTCAGTTCAATTTTCAGTTTCATTTCAGCGCAGGCAGTCCTTATCAGCGGTCCCATTGTGCTGAATCTTTACAACCGCCAGATGACGAGATGGGCGCAGATTTCTAACGGCTCTCGCACCGCCAGGCTGAGCAGAACGGGCGCCCTGTTCTGTTCCGCTGGGCTCCTCATGCCCCATCAATCCCACCTGAAGGCCGCAGCGTATGTTTTCCCTCGCTGTCTCCCATGGAGAAGCAAGATTTGCGAAAGGCCTACGAAACTGCATCAGTAGCAAGTCTGAGAGAATTGTTGAATCCACAGTGATTATAATCATAGCCTTAGCAAACTGACTGAAATTAATGCACCATCTGAACAGTTCTGTCTGCTCTGCCTTGACGTTCCTCATTTAAAACGAATCTCCCTAGACCTGAAGGCTATTTGGAAACAGCTGATGGTGCTCATAATGAGGATTCCAATCTTCAAGTTCCAAGCTGAAATTAGACATATGTCCTGACATGTTGACGTTAATTTGAGTTGTTATAGCTGTAATGGGTTTATTTTCCTAGCATTTTAAAAAGAATTTCAGGGGAGATGGGCTTCGCTCCACAAGTCAAGTTGGGGAAAGGCTGTGAGCAGCCATGATTTCAAAGGTCAATTTGAAAACGCTTTTCTTGACAGAAATTTCTGAGTTGCAAGGTTACTTGAAAACATGGTATTGTAATAGCTGATACTATGGCTGGAAAAAGCAGGCTGGGTGATGCAGTGGGAATACACCAGCCTTTCATTTCCAGGTTTCAGTATTCAACTCCAGCTTGACTCCAAGTAAAATGCAATAATAAATAAAAGCAATAAAGTAAAAGTAATAGATTCATTCTACTCCCTGTATACATCGATGTATAGGCCAAAAGCCCAGGTCCAAACCGCAGTTTTCCACTAAAAAGACTTTTAAGTACTGACTAGAATAAACTGGCTGAGCATGTTAACCCCACACAGGATGGGTTCAGTGCATGGTTTATATGATTTTAAACTCACGAAGTAACAGGCCGTGGCAAAGCTTTTTTCGTGCGGGGCACAGGGCCGGCGGCTGAGTCGGTGGCGACGGTCGAGGGCTGCCCAAGGCATGGAGGCAGGGCAGCAGCGGAGCAGCCCTGCGGGGACCTCAGTAATGCCACTCCATCGCAGGCCACTTCAGCTTCCCCAGGCCAGTGTCTTCAAGACTCCGGCTGTTTACGGCAAACCTGCAAACAGGAAGCAAAATCAGGCACGAGCGCGTAAAATTCCGTGTTTGAATTGAGGTGGATTTGTGGCAATTTCTGGACTGCTGTGCTCTGGCACTGACAGATCGTTGGTCACTTAAGACACAGTGGATTAGTAATTCACTGTGTAGCGTCAGAGGAGTAAAAAAAAAAAGACAAACAAGGGAGAGAGAGCCCTGGTCCTGACAGTTTGCTTTGAGCAGAATCCAGCTGGTTCCTCTGAAAAACCCCCACCCGCACCCGGGTGCACTGGCGGAGAGCCTGTCTGCTGCCCCACACCCCCGCAGAGAGTCCCGAGATGAGCCAAAGTTAAGCCAAAACTCTTCATCTGGTTTATTAGATATCATTTAAATCCCTCAATCTTTCTAGGGAGATTCTGTGGAGGAGATGGCTGTCAGCATTAGAAATAACTCGATTTAGGAGAACGAGATGGACAAACCAGCTGTTGGTTTTGAAGAGTACAATGTCAGCGAGGGCAGATTTTTAACCCAGTGCAATTCAGCAGATATTTGATACTTTTATTTCCTTCTGCTGACTTTATGCAGCGGAACAGGAGGCATTTTGCAGAGCTTAAACAATATTCTGTCCACCAATTAAAATCAAAACCTTATTTATAGGGCTGTTGATGCTTCCACAACAAAACAGGCCTGCCAAGTGGCTGTAAAAGTCCTGAATCAAACGCCATATGTCTCCAGACCATCTAGGCAGTCGGCTGTCTGCGACAACAGGTACAACCCAATCTATCCAGTAGTTGTATCACTTAATAACCGTAGTACATAAATAACTATAATTCCTGAACCAAGCAGTAGTGATGGTTGTTTTCAGATCTATATGCTGTGTCGTTGCTTCCCGCATATGTCACTGCTAAGCCTAATATCGCTCACCAGGATTTTTCAGGAATCCGTTTCTTTTCATGAAAAGGCGGCTGGCCTGACACTGCGCTGTGCTTTCACCTCCTGTAGATGCTCAAAAGAGCAAATCACACAGCAGTATTGGGAGCATGACAGAAGACTGAAGCCCAATAAATGGTTTTTTCATATTCCTTTTGACAAACCCCTTCCCACTATGGCAGCAGTGATATTTTGAGAAGAGGGACAGCAAAGTTCAGTGTAAGTGCAGTCCTGTACTGTTGGCACGCTGTGCCATTATGTTGCTCTGGGGGCTAAAAGGCTTCCAAGGTGGTACGCCAGCAGTGAGATAACTAGCTGGATAGGAGCTTCTAGCTGGCAGCAGTGAGATAACTAGCTGGCAGCAGCTTCTTTCAATGGGACGACACCCAAAAGTACTCTCTCCTTCCAGTAGCTGCCTTTCCTCTCCTCATTGGGTGCAAGACACCCTGAGAATGATGTCTGTTAAATCCTAAACACCTTTTTCTATCTGGTACGCAGCACTGAGAATGGATATTTCAAAACACATCATAAATGTGGCTAAGTTGCCCACAGCACCTTGAGGATCATGTAACCATCTACTGATACACAGCCATTTTGAGAACAACAGTGCACGAAAACCCTGGATAGCAGCACCAGAAGAACTGTTATATCCTTGAGTCGGCCTAACATCGGCCATAGATTTCATTAAGCGACTGGAAGTAAAGTGAGTCCTATCCATTTATCTCTATGTGGGAAGCTTCTGGCAGTAGGACGTAGCTAGCCAGGGTACAATACAGGCAGGACATCAGGGTTGATCCCTGTTGATTTTAGACCACATCCGGGTGGCTTGACTCTGAGTTAAGTCTCTAGGTTCATTTCTTTTGTATGTCCTTCTGGTCACCACTCCTCTTCCTTGAGGTCTTTTGGCTTGAAGTGACCTTTGTTGGGTCGCCGGCACCTCTTGGAGTCTTCACCGCAAGTCTCAGAGCGCAGCATTTTCACATGGAGCTCCAGTACCTGAAGTCAAGTCATTGTATGAGAGTTGTTTTGAACAGTTTCATCTCTCAAAGTGGTGAAATGAACACGTTGGAAAGGTGAGCTGTGTTTTCAGAGAAGTTGTTTAAAATAAGAATCATAGATTTAAGTGATGCTTTTGATGGGCTTGATGAGATTTTTATACCTGGGACTGCAAGAAGCATGTATTCCTTACAGACTGCCCGTTCAGGTATTTGGCCTGAAGCACCAGTTAAGCGCTTGAGCGTACAGACCTTGGTGGTGATGGGATATAAAAGGCCTAGGTTATAGATTCCTTCTATCTCTTTCAGGCTGGGACCACCGTATCCAACACTTTCTGCGAGTTGTAGCTGAAGCAGATATGTATTCAGGTTCTTGTGCATTGAGGTTTTGTCTTTCATTCCCTTTGCCTATGAATATCTGTGACCTTTAGGTTTACATACCTGCTCTGAGACTGGCAAAATAGAGTAACTTTCCCATCCTGCTTTCTTCACAGTCTTTTCAGAACCCTGTAGCGTTCTGCCCTTTCCTTTTCTTCCCTCTGCTAGTGCACCGGGCAGCCTCAGTGCCTGCTTTGTTATCAGCGGCTCGCAGCAGCAGAGCAGTGACGGAGAAATCTCCCTACTCCTGCCGAGAAAACCGAGCAAACAGGAACGAGAAGAGAGATGAAAATAGATGCAACACAAATTGTCATTTTACAAAATGACTTTTTACCAGAGCACTGCTCTGAATACATAGTGACACTGTGCAGACGATTCTTGGCCCGTTAAATAACAGTTTCCCCTATATTTATTGCTCTTGAGTTGTGCCTGACAGTTTTATTGCACGCAGACTGGCACATTATGGAAAGAAAAGTAAATAGGTCTGTGGAATCATGGCCGCAGTATTCCTGTTTAAGGGGAAAACACCTCTTTGATTTTACCACGTTTGAAAAGAGAAGACAGTTCTCCCTCAGTGTTTCATGGCAGTCCTCCCTCCCACCTCCCCCTTCTACCTTAAACAGTCTGGATTTGTTTTGCTTGTATAATTAGGCAACAGCAGCTGATCCGATTTGAATCAACAGCATTATATCATTGCAAAATCTGCCTCAATTGATGGACAAGAAAGGTAACAGTCTGTTTAATTGCAAAAGCTATAAAATGGCCTGCCTGTGCCACAGACACAGAAAAGTACATTAGCTTCAGCTATTTTTATAATTCTTTGAGAGCAGATATACTGCTACGGCACTTGAACTCTGTTATGATGTCAAGCTTCCGCTGTTTTCTGTTGTCCTTGGGACAAAAGCAAAAGAAATCCCGTTAATGGTCTCACAAAAGAGAATCCATTCTTTGAAAACAATTGTGGCTATAGCCCTTAGTGCACTGCCCAACCTATGCAAATTAAAAGACCAATTATCAAAGTTAGTACAGTATTTACTTAGGCTAAAGCACCCTTCTAAACAGCTGCAATGGAGGTGCACAGCAGCACTGCTGAAAATGTGTTTTACTGACTTATTTCCTTCCTCACAAATCCTGCAAGAAAAGATACAGCCATCTTCTTCTACCAGCCAAGATTTGGATTTAATGACTTGCCCTCTTTCCTCCCAGCCTTTTCTGTCTGGTTAGCGAAAAGCAGAAGTAACTTTTTTTCCATGTATACCTTCCTATTTTTGCCCTCAATTGCCCACTGTTATCTCCAGCTGTGAACATCTCCTGGATAGGATTCCTTGGTATGTCTGTGAGTGTAAGAGCACCCCAAGGATGGCTGTATGTAAGGATGCTAACAAACCCAAGAAGGTAAAATCCCACAAAGCCAGGAGTTTTTCACTGATTTAGCTGAGACTTAGAGACTTAATCAGTTGGCTATAAAGCTATGCTTACTAGTTCAACCATATCCCTTCCAGCAAAATAGTTGAAATTGTCTGCAGGAACTCCCACAGGATTAGAGCTGAATTACTTGCAAGACAAGACGTATACCTAATGTATGCGGGGACCTGCTGCTTGTTCACAACCAGATTAATTTACCACCTGAATTGTTATTATGCTTTGAAATGGTTTTTTCTTTTTGAAGTTGAAAAGCCAGACGTGTTTTTCTCAGTGCCGAACCGCTCACGCAGATGTTTCAGTGGCCCTGCACCCCCTGGCCCCTTCGGTCCCTGTGATGCCAACTGGTTTTGTGAGCCGGGAAACGACGGCAGCCTGGCCTCCTACCGGCTTTGGCGGCGCAGAAGGGGCAGGCTCAGGCTCTCCTGGTGTGGGTTCCCTGATGCCTGACAGGAATTGAACTCAAGATGCTTCAGCCTCAGCAGAGCCGCCGGCAGGATGCGTTTCCTAAACCTGACTCCCTGTTTTAATGAATGCTTTAGGAACTAACGTCTTGGAAGCTTGTCATGTTAGGACGAAACGGTCAAAGGTCTTGAAAGATTGGGCGTAGGGGAGAGGGAGGACTTACTGTTGGACAAAAGGATCACAGGAGCTTGTTTGCTCAGCTTAAGAAACTCTGCTGAAAATAAGCTTTTCTCCCTTTCCTTCTCATTGCTCTTCTGTCTGCAATATAGCTATAACAGTCTCCAGAGCCAAAATGAGTAGAAAGAATGCAACGCGTCTTTGAAAGAAAATTTGTACAGCCACACTAGTGCCACGGGTCAACGCGGTTCTCTGCTGTCCCCACATCCCAGCTTCAATTGCTGCTCGGGTCACTATTAAAAAGAAGTTGATTCGTCTCTCATGGGTTAACTTACTCATAACACCACAAGCGCCAGCCTAATTGTGGCGGGCTGTGCTAGGAAAGGGTCTGCAGGGCTTTGCTGGCTGCTGCGTGTCTTGGATCAGCGTCAGAGTGCACTGGCTGAGCTACATGTGCAGGAAGATTACATTTTGTTGGGAGAGGCTGTGCCTGGCCTGGCTGGGGCTCTCGGTCTCATGTTCATAGATACCGGATTTATCGTGACATTACAGCGAGTATTTTTCTCTTGTCTGAGAAGAGGGAGAACAAGCCAAACAACGGCACTCGGCTAAACAGGCTCTTTCTATTCAGCTATATAAAAGGTACCCTGCCATACTTGTAAATATGAGAGAGAAAACAGTGTCATCAGCCCGTAATAAAGTATTCGAGCCTCAGATTGCCATCTGTCAATGATATTTTAGCTTATTTTCTTTCAAGAAAGAAAGTGAGCTTATTTTCTTTAATCTACTGAGCTATTACTCTGGTTATTTACAGCACTGGGTTTCCTTAAGAATGATTGTGCTGCAGCCAGGGGGATTATTTGACCAAATAGGGGATTTTGCCTTTGTTTCACTGCATTAGCTTATTTTAAAGGAGTGAAGAAAACCTTAGCTTTGTGGAGGCTGCTACAAATTTCTTTACTTGCCATGTCTTCTTTCTTTGCAAAAACCCCACGATGCAGTATTACCAACTACGCAGCCTTCAGAAGTTATGAAACCCAGACTGCCCAGGACTGATTTTTTTAAAAGTCAATTTTTACACTACTATTTTCATGCTTTTATTTGCTCTCTGTTTCGAGCCTCAGCTCCTTGAATATGCCCTATCATTTGGATGCTATCAACCTAGAAACGTTTTGAGTGAAAGCAGGGCTCAAAGAACTGAGACTCCGAACAAAATGCCTGAAACCCAGAGCAGGCAGCACTCAGCCAGCGCCGGTTACAGTCCTAGTTTGTGTGCAGGTGGACAGTAGCAGCAGTAGAGAAAGAAAAAGTAGTTATGGTGAAGGAAAATACCCCGATTTCCCTTCAGATGGTCAGGGATATATCACCAAGCGGCCAGTGGCGTGTGAGTCAATAACAAGACGCGGTGTGGGCATATTCCCTTTCATCATTTCTAAGTCTTCCTTGAGGAGCATGTTCCTCGCTCCAGATACGTAACCTGCATTTAGCCAGCTGAGGCAGGATGAGGAATTCAGAGTTTTAATCACACTCGAGGGACTCTGGTGAGATCAAATCCCATATCCTGATAGAAGGAGGCAGGGAATATACCTGGAGGCAGCCGCGCACAGCTACTGATGTGCAGATCTGAAAACTGGGAAACATTTCCCTATAGAGTTACTCTTCCCTAAACATTGCAACTGCCATTTACTAAAGCTGCTGATGTTGGGAAAAAGCCTAAAGAATCAGCTCCAAACCCCATTATTCTTTTCACTACCAGCTAATGAATTTTCCCTCTGCCGTTCTACATTAGTTTTCTTTTAGCAAGAGACTTCTGTTTTTCATATTACTTTCAGCTATCTCTGGTGTGGGAGCTTTGATATGTAGTTAGTACAATCTGTAAATACGACTCTGCAGACATTGCTCAAGGGCAGATTTTGACCCTGAGTGCTCTGGCAGTTTCTTCCTTAGAAAATATATCTACAAAGAGCTGTAAAAAAGATAGGGGCTGACACTGCAGGCTTGTGCCTCAGCAAAGAGTTAATGGGAGAAGTGGGAAGTGGAATGGGACAGTGGCCGAGCTTATCCCCGTCACGCACAGTTGTTTTGGCATGAGAATACTCATAAATTATGACAAAGTGTTGCCAGCTCTCACAGTTTTAATACGGTTTGCACGTTATTTTTGTTTGGGCTTTTAAGTCCTGGTTCCTGGACTGATGCCAGTGTGAGAAATTCAGCTTTTTTTCCCCCACCCTAAAACTAAGTTTCTACTTCATGATTAAGAACAAAGGCTTGAAAATATGATTTAAATGCATTTTAAAGATTCAGAAAAGCAGAAGACAAATAACACATTCTTTTTCTGAAAGATAGTACCTCGTGTTTTTGTGAGGGCTAACTCGTGACTTTTAAATGCCGGTGGTTGGCAGCACTGTTGTTGTAATTAATGACTAAGTTTGATTTTGTTGTTGTTATCAGTCATATCTACATCTATATATTTACATACTTCCAAAAAAATGCATGGAACTCACATGCCTGTACCGCAGGAACTGGTTTCTATATATCTGTATCGGTACAGTGTGAATCTAAAGAGGAGAGAGAAGCAATAGGCAAGGGGTATGGTTTAAATTTGAGTGTGGTGTCTCTGTGTAGGAGTGTAAAAACGGTGGTGAACTTCAACCCAGAAAACATCTTCCTCTTCCCCACATCAAGCTTATCTATTTCAGACTTGGTCTGGAGGAATTGTTGGCTCTCTTCATACTAATTTAAAGATTGCTTGACCTCATTTGAAGATGGAGATGCTGCTCGCGCAGAACGGGTGCCGTCTCCGGCGGTACTTCAGGGGCTGATGAGCAGCTCTGGAAAAAGCAGAGAGAGCTCCTCACTCCGAACACCTGCCTCCAGGACTGGGTCTTTTTACACTGCTTTTTTAGTGAGTTACCCTTGAACGAGCAGGTTTAATGCAGAATGAGGTGCCATCCATTATAAAACACACATCATTATATCATCTGCTTTGACTGATCTGATAGATGTGTAGCTCTGTGGCTAGAGCTGATCTGGATAAAATGTGTGCTGATAAGCGGTCCAGCAGCACAGGGACGCTGAGCTAGCGGAGATCATGCTCTGGTCTCAGCGTGTACATGTCAGCGTGAATTATCTCTGCCACAGAGCTACGTCTCAACTTGCGAACTGGTAAACGCACTCACTACGGGGCTTAGCCTTAGCTCACGCCATTCGCAACCGACGGTTCCAGAGTGCTAATGGTGCTGGGGTGCAGCTTGGCGAGCTCTCCCTGCTCGAGGGCTGGTTCAGTTGTCAGGCTCCGCTGCTGGTGGAGCCCTGGCAAAAGGGCACCCGCAGGAGGGTGCTGGCAGAAGAGAAGTAGGATTCACTGTTTGCTTTCCTTTTCAAAGATCGTCCTTCCTTCCGCCCCAGAAACCTCCCTCCTCCCCACAAAAAAACCCAAACAAAAACCCTGTACCCTAAACATCTGTATTTATTGAGGCCACTGCAAAGCAGAACATTTTATTACAAAGTATATTTCAGAAAATTGCAGCATACCCAGCAATCCTTTTTCTGCAGATTCTCTTCCATGTTGAAAATACAGGATTTCATGCATGCAAGAATCTCTTGCTCGGTACAAAACTTAGCAAGGGTTTTTATTTCAGTAAAGCCTTGGCATTGCAGCAGTGAGTAAAATCTATTCAGGAAGCACATCAACATGTGTAGAAATAGTATCAAGGAACCCGTCATCTTAACCCCAAATATGCTGAACAATCACTGCAAAGCAGCACTTAACTTTACGGAGAAGTTTTTGTGCATGTCCCCAGGGAGAATAAAATGGATCTGTAGATACGGGAAGTGCTGTGCTGCAGTTTTGGCTCTGCGGAGCAGCGCTGCCTGCTTGTCCAGGATATTTAGCTCTGCCCGTCCCAGCAGTCCCAGTGTCAGACGGGACCGGGCTGGAGAATAGCCTTAGAGCATGTCTTGCTGCACTACCCTTAGCTTTTGCAATTAGCCACTTGTTTTGTTTTCTAATCGCACAGTTCACAACTACATCTTCCAATTTTAGGACTGCTTTCCAACGTCCAAACATCAGTACTTTCCTAGCTTTCAGGTCTCCCAGGAGTCCCGG
The DNA here is from genome assembly GCA_013398225.1 of Steatornis caripensis. NCBI lineage: Eukaryota > Metazoa > Chordata > Aves > Caprimulgiformes > Steatornithidae > Steatornis > Steatornis caripensis. The sequence goes on from VZSC01018838.1 coordinate 103,864, forward strand.
CTACCAACCCATCGCCATGGAACACGATCCATCAGCTCGCCACGTGCTCCTTGAACCAGCCAACAGTGCAGCTGGTCCACTGCTAATAAACGCTCTGCAAGAGCCGAGAGAGTTTGTTTCGATGTCTACAGAAAGAACACTGGAAATTTGATTTACAGTCTTCAGAGCCTCCTAAGGATTGTGTCTCAAAATTAAGAAGGGAGAACTTATTTTTAACATCTTGGAGGATGAATATAAACCAGTAACTGCTTGCTTTTCTTGCTTAACTTACACTTTTGCTCCCTTCTGTCTAAACATAGTCTTGATACTTCATTATTACAGCCTGGAAAATTCCTGAAGGTTGACTAGCTGAAAATCTGGGATCACATTTAGTTTAAGTTTTTAGACTGAAAAGTATTTGAGCTACATTCATGCCACACAATATACCCACTTTTCACTGATGCTCTTTCTTTGTTTTTGGCAAAACTCCAGAAATCTAATCTGCCTGTATGTATACTTTGGGTCCAATAAAAAATTCTTTCAATTAAATCATTTCTCCAAATAAATTTAATTCAATGTACATTATATGCATTTGACTTTTTTTAAGGTTATATCTTTACATAAGTATATTGATAAAATAACGTCGCATATTTTCAGTCCTGAAAAATAAAGCAGGGACCAACAAGACAGTTAATGTCAAGGCAGTACCTCGCCCTGCGGAAGCAGAGCCTCTGCTCTTTAAAAATTTTATAAAGTTACAGAAACAGCAAGCAAGCGAAAACAAATTCCTGCTAGTCAAGGTACCCATGACATTCTCCAGCACACAGCTAGATCCCTCCTATAAATTGAAAGCACATGAAGGAAATCACGAACAGATTCACGCGGCATAACAAGTTCTCCTCGAAGGGGGAGCACAAGGCATCCTCCTAGCATGCCCTGCTGACTGTCATTTTGAAGAGAGCACCTTCCTGGCTGTTCAAAGCGTGGCAATCATCCCTGAACCTCAGCTCTCGGTGCTCAGTGAGGCTCTCTCATTTGCCTCATCTGCCTTTGTGCAGCAGATAGCACTTAGATAAAATCTGCTGTGGGTGGAGATCAGCAGCCCCTCGTCCCTCTGCTAGCCATCACCATCTGCCTCTCCGTCTCACAAACGGGCACTCCGCTGGCGCTCAGCTGCTGCCGAGGGGCTGGCAAAAACACCCCTTCCTGGGATCAAATGTCCAGGAAAAAGACTTGTGGGCCAGACCAGCAGAGGATAAGCCAGGTCTCCCGGAGCAGTGAGAAAGTCGGCTCTTCTAGTGATGCGGGTTTTTTTTTCCTTTAAGTAAGAAAAAACTTTTCTAGTTTTCTACAGTTCTGGCAGCAGCACCTTTTCCAACTCATGCTGCACTATCGCAGGCAAGCCTGCCACCATGGTTTAGCAGGATTTGGGGCATGCCAGAGAAGTACGTTATCTTAGTTTTCAGTTCAGACGCCTCCGGTGTGTGGATGCAGAATGCCAAGAGGAGTTCCTACCACAAGAGTTCCTACCACATCAAACGCCCAGTTGGCAACAGCTGAGGAGCCTGGAAACCAAAGCACAGGCTACCTAACAAAAATACTTGCACTTCAGGTGTTTTGTGTGTGGTTTTTTTTTTTTAAGAAATGTTAAAATTTTGAAGAGTCCTAATGATTGTTGGTCTCTTGAGGTTGGTTATTCTGTAAGAGCATAAAAAAAGAGACTCAGGCCCTTTGTATGATAGGATCTCTAATACACACATGAATACTAAAGGTAAGTAACTGCATCCGACTCCATTGGGAGACAAATTCATTGCCGCAGCAAAAGTTTTCCATCATAGTGCTGTAATTTGATAATTTCTGTGCTGCTGGTAACGGAGTCTACAGCAAAAGCTTAGAGAATTATCAGCTGATAGCTCCTGAAGGCCTGCAGCTGATATTAAACTTGAACTTCCATGAAACTGGAGTTTTTTTTTCTACGCAGCAGTAAAACACATATTGAATCTGTGCTAAATGAGAAAACATTTTCTCCGCTTGCATGGGGAGCAGGTTATCCACTTCTTGAACACTTGCCGTGCCAGACCTTTGGCTAACAACTAACAATATTTGGCCAATCCTGTTTGCAGAGCTGTTGCTGACATGGCTGTATAACCACCCGCTGTGAGAAGGGGGGTGACTTTTGCGCTTGGTGACGTAACAGCATGGATGCAACCACACCTTGGTTAGAGTTGATGGCAGGGAAGGTGAATATAAAAGGTTCTGGAGAAAAGTTGACAGCTACCTGTGGGCAAGAGTTAAAACTAGTAATAGCGTACCCACAATGGCTGAGGGGTCAATAAATTCTTGCAACGCAGAGTTTTGATTCAAGATATGAAGGGGAGGTCACCACTGATTTCAGTAGGCTCGACTGCAGCAGTTGTGATAGTGAACAATTTAATAAAGAAACCTTGATTCGACAAGCCTGAGGAAATAAAGGGCATAAGGAAAAAATAAAGAACTAAAAACCTCATGGTATGTAACCTGCACCGGCACATTCTCGCACTTAGCTAGTGTCCTGAGTAGACAGCATTATTAGAAACAGGGTAAGATACTTCAGTCCCTATTTTGTTGGATGCACTTGATATTGAGACAAAGAAACAAGTGACATTCTTGCTATCTGGTAGACAAAGTAGGAAATATTGCTGATTCACTGTCCAAAAAACCCCCAAAACCCCAACTAATTGAGAAAGGCTTTTGCGAGAATACTGGACATTTTGACTGACCTCTTTTAATGTATCTGTGGAATATGGAAAGTTGCCTTCATAAAAGTGACACACTGCAAAATTGATTATCTCAGTGCCATAGTGCATCAGCTGGCATTTGTGTGCTACTCTTGAGACTTGCATGATCAGGCTAATCAGACACCATACCATATTTTAACCACTCACGTTTTGTAGAAGAGCTCTTAGCAAGCTAAATGAAGCCTGGTGAATAGCGTTTCAGCTGCCTATCAATACCTAAATTCTCCGTCTGAGCAAAGTTGCTTCACTTTGCAGGTAGGTGCTTGAGCAAGCGAATTTTAACAGAGAATGAGCAAATACAGGCCAGCTGCTTGCAGCACCTGCACTTCACCCTGTCTGAGCAAGGCCCCACCATGGAGACTCCCAGGCCCTGGCAATGAGGGGCGACCCTGAGGGCGCAGGCCCTGCACCTATGCCGTCTGCTCCCGGGAGGCAAGACTTCACGAGAAGACTGCAAAATATGGGGAGTCTCGTGGCTGTAAGAAGCCTCTTTTTAAAAAAATGATAACACGTATGTCCAGTCTGTTCAGAAGACAATTAAAAGCACAGTCAGGAAAACCCTGTAACAGCACGAAGCCTACCAGGGAGACGTCTGAGGATGGAAGGCGCTTGGCTCGTCAACCTCCAGAGAAGGGAGAGGGAGAGAAAACGTCCCAGACTTGTTGTTTTCTGGAAGATTTGTTTGTGTAAGAATGGACAAGTGGGAGTGAGGACAAAGCTTTGTAGGCAAAGACAATATGTTCTGTTACCTATTTACATACCAATTAATATAATTGTGGAAAAAAGCCTGGCAAGATATTACATATGGAGGTTTTCAGAGTGAGGCATTGTTCCAGGGTGCAACTGGCANTCTGTTATCTATTTACATACCAATTAATATAATTGTGGAAAAAAGCCTGGCAAGATATTACATATGGAGGTTTTCAGAGTGAGGCATTGTTCCAGGGTGCAACTGGCAGAACGCTTTCATAAGGCTTCCATTGTCCAACGATTTCCGTCGATGTTAAAAATCCGAGTTTTCACAAAAGAAGCTTGATAAAGGCCTGGTTGCAGCAACCTCGTGGTACGTGTTTCTTGTGGGATGCAGTTAACGTACTAATTGATCCCAGTTGGAGGAGAGAAGCTAAAAACCTTTCAGTTTGTTACGAAAACACGGGGATATACAAAGTACAAAATCTGCTCATGCTTTTTCTAGGTTTTCACTAAGTTTCTCTGACCACTGTGGAAATAAAACCATCATCTTGCTCGTGTTGTTTAAAGGAGTGACTAGGTCGTGTGAGCCTGCGTGGAGGGCGCATACGGGAGCCAGCTGTGGAGGGCTGGGGGAGGCAGGCTGCAGAGTACAAAGAAGGGGAGGGAAGAAGAGAGGCCATCACCCCCAGGTGTGAGCAGGGGAGCCAGGTGTTTGCAATTCGGGAAAGAATAAATTCCCAGAGACGGGGAGGGGTTGTGCTGGCTCCATAGCCGTGCAGGAGGCTCCTAGGAGCTGAAGCCTTTGGAGGAGGTAGGCTGGTGGAGAAAGCTCTAAAACTTCTTGGGTTTCTGTTTTGTGCTTTTGCTGTTGTAGAAAAATTAATTAGTCTAACTTTTATTCTGCTAAAATCTGATTCTTTCAGCTGGAAAGCTGTTTTTTTTGGGGTGGCCTGCAGTAAGGAAAAGGCCTAGGCAAGTTTGCCTCAAAGCCCTCTGATCTGTGATCCTGTATAGCCTCCCCTGCCTTTGCTGCAGACTTGTGGGCTGGTACCCAGTGGTATTAGTGCTTATATGTATTTAATTTTAGCAAAAAGAAGGAACCCTGGAAGGAAAATAAGTCTAACTTATTCCAGGTCAGCTTGGTTAATTAAAGAGACAATTTAGCCTGTAGCAAAGTCCAGTAGAGTCTAAAGCATAGAGAACAAGTAAAGATAAAAATATATTTAAAAATAACATGCTTTTGATCATCAGAGTTCCTATTCTTAAAGTCAAATCTCTCTCTGGCTGCCACCATTAACAAATCCTGCAAACTTGTGTGGCAGTTCAGTGCTTTGAAGCCTGCTGCGATAGTGTTTCTTTTACTGCCTTGTTTTGTGGTGCTGTGAGATTTGGAGGGGGCTGTGGGGGAGAGGGTGCAGGTTTCTTTGGTGTGTGGGTTGTTTTTCTTTTTTTTTTAATGAAGAGGACAGCTCTTCTGGAGAAAGGGAGGTCATGCTTTGCACAGGGAGGTGGGTAGAGGGGCTCCAGGCTGGGGGGACCAGGGTGAGTGGGGTCTGAGGGACGTGGCCGGCTGGGGTGCTTGCTGAGATGAGACTCAGAAATGTGCAGAGCCTTATGGGTGGAGCTGGCAGCAACAGAGAAATGTGTTAAACTGGATTAAAAGTAAACCTGAAAAGACCTTGTGTGTATGGGTATAGTGGTAGGGAGCAGGCTTCTTTAAAAAAAAAAAAAACAAACCCACAAACTCTTAGTTCTGCTGTGTTTGCTTCCTCTGTTTTAAAACTGTATCCATTTAGTGCCTGCTCAAAGAAAAAATGTTTTTTAAACTTCAGTGCTCTCGGAAGGTCAGACACATCTACCTGAAAGCTGTGGCTCATTCTGAATCCTACCATGTCTACATAGCTGGGAAGGTGAATCTGTGCCTTGTTTGCCATGATAAAGTGGGGAGGAAAAAAAAAAAGGTAGTTTTCCTGTGAACTGATGTTCTGACTTGAGGGATTTCATCTTGCTTTTAAATGTGGTGCGGTTTTTTCTTTCTAGTAATGAGAATGTAAGTTATTCAAGAGGGTTTATAAATGTTGACACTGAATTATTATTGGTCTATTGGGTTTTTAAATTGCAAATATTATACTCCAAAGCATGCTTTATAAGGCAAGCTCTTGAAAGATTTATGGCCACAGTCTCACAGGGTATAGTAAATTCAAGACTGAATACGAAGCTGTATCAGTCAAGGCTTTCCTTACTGGATTGCTCTTCGCATTAGTTGCGATAGCTGCTACCTGTTCTTGAGTCTTTGGCAAGTATGTTTGGGTGCGTGACGCACGCAGGAAAAGCCTTCTGGAAACTGCAGAAGTCATCATCTGATGTACAAGGACCAAAAAATGATGTGTGTGTCTGTCTGGGGCCCTGCTAGTGGTAGCAGGTCTCCCCTGTCCCTGCTCGAAGGGGATGAAGTCAGAAGCGAGTTCGACCCTTTAGAAATGATGCCGCTTACGCGTGCTTCCAGATGCTTAATGGTAGCAAAACCAAGACAAAACTAAAGAGGCTTCTAAATAATGTAAGAGCCATTATCAGCTGTATGGCAGGCGTTTTGTTTTTATTACGGATTGAGTGTGTTCTTCAGAAGCAGATGGAAATCACTAGTAATACAGCACCTGAAACTTGCTTGCTCGTTTTAGTTCTCTTGATAGTGTGATGGCAGTGGCTGATCAGCTGCAACAGAAACAACATCCCCACCCCATCCAAATGACTTGCGGAACAAAGTGCTGCTGCATGAACAGTAACCTTAAAATCCCACCTACTTTGAAAGAGCTCTTTAGTAGAGGTATGTCTCCTGCCTTCCCGTGCTCATACATACCAAAAGTAATCAAAGTTAGATTTCTATTCGTTTTGTATGTCAGCCTAAAAGAGTTTTGAGGTGTAATTTACAGCACAGCTCCTGTGCTCTGCTCCATTCTGAAATAATTAGGAGGTTATTTTGGTCAATATGACTGAACTATGATTTAATGATTTTCAATGGCTAGTTGCATTAGTGACTCTTTAAGGATTAGAAGCTTAATGAAATGCGCACATCAGGGCAGCGATTTAATCTTTCTCATAAAAAATCTTCACAACAAGATAATAAACCATAGGAGTAAAAATAATTTTGACAAACCTGTCTAGCTTTCAGGCTGTGTGAAGTCTGAGATAATTACCTGTGGGCCACTTCTGTTATACCGGGGATTGTGGAAAGGGCAACTTTCAGGAAAGGTGTAAAGTTCCTGTGTAGGACAATTGCAGTTTTAAGGCTAGGAATGAAGAGTGAGAGATCTCCCTTCCTTGTATACCAAGAGATGTAGCCTCAAACGTATTGAAGTGTGTGTTTGCCAGCAAGTCGCTTCAAATTTTCTGGTGTTTGTTTTTCAAAAAAAAAAATCTCAAATATTGTACTGGAAGGAATCGCCCTTATGAATCAACTAGGTTTCAACCAGTTTTCAGAATTCAATAGAACAGCAAAGCATTAGCAACTTGCCTGGTCTGGTAACTTTTTTTCTTTTAAAACAGTATTGCCTCATTACTATTGGTCAAACAAAACTTCTCCCTTAAGGTTAGCAAGCTAAACTTCTCCAAGATTGATAGAAAAGTGGGAGGCTTAATTTGGTAGCTGTCTAATGGACTGTGTGAAACAAGTTTGGTGTCTCCGTACAGTTTGCAGTAGGCAGACAGGTCTTGCATCCTGCCTATGTGTTGTCTTCTACTTCACTCTTGTATTGGGAGCCCTTTGTTCTTCTCCCTGTTAACTGCGGGACACAGGTAACGGATAGAGGACAGTCATCTTGTAACCAGTGCAACCTGTTAAGCTCACAGCACTTCTTGAAAGTAACTTACTTTGGAATGCTGCTGGAGAAAGGATTTATGCCACAAGAACAGAAATTTTAAAAAGCTTAGAATTACTCATTTATAACTTGCAAAAATGTTTCTAAACTCAGGCTGGAGCTCTAGTGCTGATCTATTGCAAGATGTGCTGTCGTAATCTTTTTTCCTTCCCCTTCTCTTTAGTTGGTGCAGGTGGAGTTGGGTGCTTCTAGACTTGGTCTCCTATCTCCATAGGAAAAAAGATACCCCATCCCCAGACTGGCCCTCAGATAAGATAAGGAAATAAATGGGGATGTTGCATTGGAGACACTGCATATATGCAGAGAGGTGTTTACTCCTGGGCTTTGAAACCTAGAAGAAAAATATATTCAAACAGAAAGGCAAATGCTGCACTGTGGGCAGCATACTGGAATTTAAATGTAACAATTTTTTTTTTAAAAAAAGACTTTAAAAATAGATGGAATAGAAAAATAACGTAGCTGAAATTTGTTTCTCATTAAACCTTATTCTAGGCTTTGCACATTGTTCCTTCCTTCCTTTGAGAGCTTTCTGTAGACACAATTGAATTGCTTTGTAAATGGTTATAAAATTCAAAGTGCCTCTTAAATGATGTGGTTTTGCCAGAAATAATACAGACCAACAGTTTAGGGTGAGCACAGTAAGTTTTTATATTTTAATATCTTTTGGCAGTCTCTTGTCCTCCTTCTTTTGTGCAGCTCTAAAACACTGGGAAAGCTGGGGATGGATGGGAGAGCAGCATCTCTTACTTGTTGGATTTATATAACTGTTTGAGGAGGAGTAGAACTTGCATAGAGGAAATCTCATTTCTCATTGGCACTACTTCTAAACATGGACTTCTAAGACAGATGTGAGGAGGATGAATAAGACCCCGGGGAGGTTGAAATGTATTTTCTCAGGGATAATGGCAAGACTTCCTAGAGAACTCTTGTTTCTGTAGACTGGATGCCCTTAAGCTGCTATCCTGACACCTCTCTCCATATTTCTGTCTTCCTGGTAATCAAAGCTGAAGTGATTTTCAGAATTACTACACTGAAATGAACTGTACTCTGGTACTGCGGTTCAGTGATGATTTTTTTTTAGATAGTAATTTTGAGGTTGAAGTCTGTTCTGAACTTGAGTATAACACAGACCATATAATCTACTGGTTATCCAAGTAAACTCTTGTTCATTACTTGAATGTTTTTTGAACGTTTACTTGACTTTGTGCTCCTGGGGTTAAAACTAAGATAGTCTGCTTTTCAAAAGTGATTTAGAAAAGGTAGAACATCTTTCAGTATCATTTGAAAACACAGTGGTGTCCTGAAAAGTGGGATTTTTTCACCCAGTGTGGAAAGCCAATAGATGCAGAAGGTCGAGGTATTTGATTTATTGTGTATTTGCACAGATATGGGTGCTAGATGCAAGACTAGCACACCGAGGTCACGAAGCTTTGCATATTTAGCCACAAAACATTAACATATTCAATTTAGTAATATACATATTTATAAGTGATTGGTTAAGTTCTTTGCCTACCATGCAAGTTAATGTGCATGCTCCCTATGTGTTTCAAGATTTCTACTTCCTTGATCTTTTGAGTCGGAGGGTTTGTTGGGTGGGTGGACTCTGAGTCAGCGGTCGCGATCTCGCCCTGCCAGAATTACCTTTCCCCTAGTTCCACTTTGAATTTGGCAACACTAAGCAGTTTTCACGGGCTGTTAACACACTAGGTGATCATTCATGCTGTGGCTTTTCTCTTGAGACAGAGATATGTTGTTTGAGATGGACAGATCCTGTTTCTTAGTGCCATATTACTATTAGGCTAGGCTCATCTTTGCTTCACATATGCACATGACTAATCAGCAGATTCTAAGGGTGGGGGAGTGTCTTGTTTTAAGACTTTCAACAGTAGGATATGAATAGATGCCTTTTATCAGGGATCCGTACCAAAGCAAAAAAACTTGGAAGCTGTTTTTTGGCTTTGCTGCCGTAAAAAACCCTGTTTGTTTAATCTTGTCTTACTAATGAACTAATTGACTGAGCCCAAATGTTGTGACCTGGGTCTGTGAACGTGCTTGATTTATAATCGAGTTAGTCTGACAAGCTGTACTACTGCTACCTTATTTGTAGCCTGCTTTTTGAGGTGATGTGATGCTTGAAGTGTGGCTCTTTTCATCTTTGAGGTGCTTCTAGCAACTAGGCATGCTTTGCTAATTAAATTACTCAGCCACGCTGCCCTTTCCTTTATGTTTGCTCGCTGGCAGTCCTTCCAGCTTGATGTACATGATAAAGCAGCTGATTCCAAGCAGTATTTTGAGGACAAAGTCCTGATTTGGATGGGAATCAAAAGGTTGCGAGGACAGGGTCTGAAGGATAGACAGGGTGCTTAAGTGATGCTATATGGTCTGGACAGGGTAGAGGAGAGGAAAGCGGAACATGATCTTGTTCACCTTCATAAAACAGGGCCTGTAGTATAATAAATAGCCAAGTGAACCTGCTGATAATGAGGGAAATACAGCTATGGGGAAATCATAAGCTTAATGATTCCAAGGTGGAATGGTTAGCAGGAGCAGGTAATAGCTTCATTCTCAAGTTTCTTGAGAAGCAAATAATGACAAACAGAAATCAATTTTTCTTCAGTATGTCTGGCAATAAAAGCTATTCCCTCTTCAGAAGTCTAGCAGCCCCAGAAATCAGGAGATGAAAGTACAGACATGTGAAGGACCTTAAGAGAGCAGTACCTGCCACATACAGGCGGCGCTGGAAATCATTTCAAGTTTGGTAACGGGTGAAGAGGCAAGGTGGAACTGTAGCTGTGTACGCAGGAGAGTTTAAAGAGAACAGCAGCACGTAGCTCATTAAGGTGTGTGCTGCAGGATAGACCATTCTGTGGCATTAATAATGAAAATTTGCAGGCAATTGCTGGCAGAAAGCAACTTTGTGTGGCTCAGAACTGCGGGAATTCATAGCAGCAGAAGCCAAAAATATGTGCAAGGCTTACGCATAGACTGCAAGGCTTTAATAAGCTAAATGTGCCCCGTAAGGTGCTCGGGTTCCTAAGAGGAGGTTTCCAGTGTGATAAGGTTTTAATTCTCATCTTCTACCAACCTAAAGTGGCCCAGGGTTATAAATACCTCAAAATTGGACACTTGAAAATACAAAGAGCTTTGGCTTTTACAAACTCGCACAAATAACCTGGAAGTGAGAGGAAAACAAAGGAATTTTGCCTTGAAAGATGGCAAACTCCTGTGAAGCAATGGGGAAAGTTAGTCATAAAATGTTGGTGTGTGGACTTCCCTTGTTGAAATAAAGTAATGTGCTTTTCAGCACTGAGGAGCAAAATTAAATATCCTGGTGAATGTAGAACTGGCCACGCATGCTAAGAGAGAATCAGCGGTGAGCTGGTCCCTGGTGAAGAGGATATTGGAATGACAAAAGAAACATTGCTGAGTCTAATGGTACCGGGCCAAAGACAAAGTCTAGTTGCAAGAAACTAAAACTACCGTTGGGGGAATCTTTACAAACGTGTTTTAGCCAAACTCCAGGGCTCTATGGAGACTTGAATTTCAGCCAGTCGTTTATAAAGGAGGCTTACTGTATTCAGCAAACTTTGTGGTTGTGATACATGTTTGTGTGGGGGAGGTTCAAACCAAAATACTAGAAAGCAGGATTACGGTGTATCTCCAGAGAATGCTAAGAGACTTAAACATGTCTGAAAACAAGGACAGCGTCTTAGTAGAACAACTTTCTGAATGGATCAGCATAGATGATTGATAGACATGATTTGGCATGTAGAGATTATAAATTATGAATGAAGTTGTCACCTTAGGTGGTTACTGTGTTCTGTACACACGTGATTTGTGCTATGCATTAGTGTCTGTGTGGCTAGAGAAAGAAAACTGATGGTTAGGTGAACACCTTGCATGTGAACTGCTGGGCAAGGTATAATCAAGGTTAAATGCTATAAATAAGAAAGCTTATCGCAAAGGAAGCCTGGAGTTTTCTGAAAAGAGGAAAATTTGTTGAAAGACTCATTTTGTAGTGAGGATTGACAGACTTTCCGTACTGAAAGAATGAGTTTGAATGTATGTTAGTGTTGGAAAAGGTGTTTCAAAGAGGACAACAAACACGTTTTTGCTCCTTCTGTGCCTCCTGAAGCCAGCTATGAAATACTTGAGGTAGAGGGAAGGATGCACTTGCTAGGAGTGACGCCTAGTAGTCACATTGCTCTCTGAATGCAAATGCCCTACAGGCTTGCTAGGTGAGCTATGCTACTATTGCAGCTTTCTGCTCTTATTTTGACACACTCAACATCCATCCCCTGCCAGAAGGTGCCATGTGCATTGGGCAGAGAGAGGATTTTCCAAAAGCCTGGGGTTCTTGGGGTCCTTGGAACCGTTGGAGCTTTTCTTTGCCAGCAACAAAATGATGCCAGCCAAGATCTCACGTGAAGCAGCTGCCTTTTTATCCCAGAAAGTATAGGTTATTGGCAAACAGTCTACTGCATATCTATCAAGGTCATCTCCCACAGAGGAACAAGGTTTCTCCCAGGTCTAGGAAGAAATCCGTTTTTTTCTTTCTTTTGTTTTAAATTAAATGTTAGTAATATTTGTCTGAAAAGCTTTTCAATCTTCTAACAGACCTCAAGTCCAGCTGCAGGGTTTTTAAATGAATGCAGAAGTATGAATGCTGTTCTCTGCCAACAACAGACCACATTTTCTCCGGGGAGTGCAGAGACTTGAGCAAGGCTTGCATTCTTGATCAAGAGTCAAAACTTTGAATTTGCTTTTACTGCAGGAAAACTGTAGGTTGGAAGAGATCTCTGAAGGTAATCTGGTATAAACCCTGTTGCCTAAAACAGGGCCAGCTTTGGAGTTAGTGTATTGCTGAGGGCCTTATCCCAGTTAAGTTTAGAAAATCTCCATAGATGGAGATCTCGTAACCATCCTGCGCCCCTCTGGCAATTTTTGACTCTCTTACCCATGAAATACAAATACATACGTATTTATATTTTCCAAAAATCTAATTGGGTTTTCCCTTACTGCAACTTGTGTCTATGGCTTCTTGTCCTGTCACAATGTACCTTCAAAGAGTCTGGTTTTATCTTCCCTGTGGTCTCCAGTTTTTGAAGTTCTAGCTGAGACTAGAACTAGTTGTGGTTTTCTTTCCCTAAGAAGGCATGAATAAGATGAGTATTTGCAGTTAAAATAAAAGCTGAATCAATGTGTGTTGGTTTGTTTTGGTTTTTTTAAATAGACTATAGTGACCTAAATTTTAATGGTGATTTCCAAATCAATTCAGACCAAGATGGGGAGATTTGTACCAAAGAGTTGACTCATTGGACACGCAAACTCACAAATACCTTGCTAAATACAGAGAGCATGCTTGGAGTTTCAGTATCTGTGAGTGAGTGTGGCTTTTGGCACTATCCTTGAGGACAAAGGACTTCTGTAATGACAGTCATAAGACATCACCTAGATCATGTCATCTTGTGGAGAGAAGGTAAATCGGGTCTAGAGTCTTCTTCCTTGAGGTAGTGACCGTATGAAGGAGTAGTAGAGGATGTTGTCTCTGCTGCAAGGGGTTTAGAGTAATAGTGGATCTGCAGGGCAATAAGTATGTATTTCCCCTGAGGAGAGATTTTTCTTGCTGTAAAGAGGTACTATTTTACAAGAAAAGGATGCCATATGATTTCAAGACTGCATACAGGGTAAAAATGGATGAGAAAGGCTGGCAATTCTTGAGATCTTTCCATACAGTAAGGGCAGTTTCTGTTTGATCTTCTAAGTCAATAAAAGTCTGTCTTTGTTTATGATTCTAGTAAATGAAATTAAAGCTGTAACGCAAATTGCTGAGAAGGTACTTCCTTCCTTCCCTCCCTCCATGGCCATTCATCAAATGTTTTCCTTCAAAGCTGGAGAAGAATTTCCAGGAAGGATTTGATTATGCTGCAGTACTATTTTTTGATTGCTTTTTATTTGAAGAGGAAGGTGCTACAGCAGTCTTGTTTTGTGTTCTTTTCTGGGGTTTAGGCAACGTTGACACCAGGTTATATTGAGAATGACAACTAGAGGCTTTCATAACTTAGCAGAATTCCTGCTCAGCTGCTTTTCCTTGAGGGTACTTCAGGGTGGTGGGGAGAAAGTATGTAGATAATAACAATCTACTTCAGCAAACTCATTCTGAAAGTTTTTAGAAAGTTTAAAATGCATGGAAAAAATGAGTTGTGTTTGTTTTTTAAATAAACCAACAAAGCCCAAGAAACCACAAAGAACAAAATCAAACAGACCGTGAAATAAATGTCACAACACCTACGCGGTGCAAAGTCACCTGAAACTTTAAAACAGCAGGGACAGGGCTACCATTAGCAAGTGTTGCTACTGGCCAAGCATGGAGCTCTGCTCTGATGGTGACCTTCCAGCACGGCCTAAGGAGTCGGGGGAAAGTGTGAGATAAGGTGCATGGCCAGAGAGTGTAACCAAGTACAGCAGAGCTTTATACTTTCAATATGCTTGGTACAGTGTTCCCAGAGAACTGACTCACAAGAGATGTCACTCATGTTTTTCTGTCACTCCACGGTTTGAAATATGATTGTACTAGGAAGCTACGTGTTATAGTTGTGTGGAGCATTTAGCGTCCTCTACACGGCTTTGCATTTATGGTGGGTGCTCATTGTGGCACGCCGATCTCCGAGTGCAGCTCTGAGCAACTGAAGGCTTTCTTCTGTGGTTTTCTCTTTCTCTAGCGCAATGATTGAAAAAGTTTTGTGCATTGATTGATGCCTCTACTCTGAGATATTGATTGGTTTGTTGAAAATGGTCAAATAAAATAAAGTAGCATTTGGTTTGGTGCAGACTGGAAAATTCATCTTTTGCAGGCTCTTGGTGATTAGATCACACTGAGCTTTTTTTGCTTTGCACATCTCTGGCTTGACTTGACGCTAAAAGCCCTTGTGATACCTTAGCTGAAAGAGCAAAGTAAATAGCTCAGTTGTGTTTCTAGGAGCCTTAAAAACAAACAAAAGAACATCTTCCTGTGCAGTGAAAAAAGGACTGATGCAGTGACCTGACCCTGTCTTGATTCCCCCCAATATGAGGTGAGATGTGACTTTTGTCTCAAAAAAAAAAAGAAAACAAAACCCAAACCCTAGTGTTCTGGATATAAGTAGTTGTGAATTTATTTTTGCCTTCTACAAAAAACCCCAAAACCAATCAATCCCTCCACCTATATTTTGCTTTTTACCAGTGGAGTGAGCTTGCTATCATCACTGAAAGCTGGGGTTTTGATAAGAGTTGCTGAACAGCCAGCTGAATAATACCTTTTAATTTATTAAATCCAGTTTGGTAACTTAACTCTACAAGACCTGAAGAAGCTCGTCTCCTGAGGACTACAGACATTTTAAACTCGAGCATGGCAAAATGATTTGTTGCCCAGGCCAGTTAGCAGGAAAGTAGACATATCTCTCTGTCAGGAGGGATCTTAAATAAAGAGTCAGCGTTTTGGACTTGAGCTCTGGGATTTGTAGCCTCTGGGAGAATCTGGGCAGCATATACCCAGCTGAGGAAAGGGCTTGTAGTTTGGAGCTGTGTTCACAGCAGCAGGATGCTCGGTCAGGGTGTATTTGCGGAAAGCATCAGGTTAAGATTGAGGAGGCACTTGGTTCCTGAAGGGCACCGCAGGAGAAGGGAGAAATGCAGAGTAACTTTTTAGCTTGTGGCGGGCTGCGCTGAGGTGAGCTAGAGTTTGCACTGGACAATGCTTTTGCCTCTGAAGGGTGAGGAAGTAGGTTTAAATAACTTTGCTTGTCAACAATACCCAGCTGTGACTTACTGCGCTGGATGAAATTTTCCCATAGCAGAACATAAGCAGCCCTTGAACCCTGGTATTCACCAGCTTAAAGGCTTAGGAGTGTGTATGATCTGCGTTAATGCAGTTATATTTACAGCTGCGTGTGGGAGTCTTCAATAGTGAGCACTCTTAACCTTGTGTCACCTGACAGTCACAGGTGATGTTCCTGCAGCTACGGTCACGTTTATTTTATGCCTGCCTATTTGCGGAAAAAAAGTTATAGTTATTGTGTAAGAAATGAACGGTGGTGGTTCTTCTGCACGGACAGCTAAAGGATTGGCTCTATTGCTTGTTTGTGTCAATGTATTGCTGTCGTAATAGAATGTTTTCAGTAGAGTAAAGATTTGTTTTAAAAACAGTTGCTTTGGCGTTTGCTATAGCATTAAATTCTCTTATTCTCTTTTCTGTGAAATAATTTGTTTTCCTTTGTTGTTTCTGCAAGAAGTATTTCAACTGCTTGGCCAAAGAATAAACAGACGTAGCTTCAAAGGAACTTGTTTGAAATTCCAAGAAGTCTCTTTTCATCATAAGAGGAAAACACAGGTGTGGGGGAAGCTTATTGTTTAACACTTTGCTAAAATAACAAATTGTCCAGTTCCAATGTTTTTATTGCTCTGTTAATGACATAGATTTGTTTTTGAAGTCATTGGAGGAAAGAAAATTTGAGGCTTCTTGAGACTCCCACTGTAATCTCAGCTTCATACAATTTCTTTAAGGAATTTGGGTTTAATAATTAGCATAGGAAAAGCTAATAGATTTGAGGCAAGGATATGTTTGATTTGGAAGTTTCTTAATCTTAAAGTCTTTTCTGTAAAATACAGCTATTTCTCAGTTGTAAGCATAAATGTCAATGTTCTGTTGTGTGGGTTAGCAGCACATCATGCAGCCTCAACTCTGTTTCTCAGAAAACAGACCTTTTATTCAGCAATATTGTGCATGTGCTTGAGCTACTGTGGGTAAAAGGTGGGGGGATGTCGAGGTAATCCAGATCAGAGCTTTCTTGTTAAACAGAGTTGCCTAGCTTTGTCATAACTATAGGAAAATTGGTAAATGCTAGTGTCCTTGGTGCTTCAATCACACTTCAGATTCAAGAAGCTCATGGAAAGGAAAAAAAAGAGTTATTACATTGGACAGAAATACACATCAGAAGAATATTAATGCTGGTGAGAAGCCCCTGGTGAGCTATTTGGCTGGATAGGCTGGAAAACAGTGGAGTGTTCCCCTCCTATGCTTGATCAAGTCACAAAGGAGTGTAGGTCTAGCAGCGTGATCAACGGGTTATTCCCATCTCCCAGGCATCAAAGGTGCCCTTATCAAAATGTTGGCTCTGAAGGTCCATAAGTGCTGAGACTTTTCCCGGGCAGTTGGTGGTTGGCCTTCTCTCTACAGCCACACTCTGATCCACTCTTGGACGGGGCAGAGTGAGATAGCTGAGGTCTCTCGGTTCAGGTTTTTAGATGTTACCCTTCTGTGTGGTTTGTTGTTTCCAAGCTGATGTCTGCAGGAACAGGACTATGATGTTACAGCAGCCTACAGGTGAACCAAACCAGTTTGCAGAGCATGCTCAGTATGACTTTTTTGAAATTAATTATTTTTTTAAATTATTAACATAGCTTTCATAAGGCAGTGTACAAGGTGTGTGAGTTCATATGTGGGTTAAGGTACCTTGGGTTCTACGGGTTTGGACAGAACCCCTTGTTACGTTTTGGCATCTGCTGCTATTGTCACACTTTGGGTGTGCAAGGTGCACGTACTGCGTTGGTAGCACGTGAAGAAGTCCTACAGCAAATGCAACTGATGTGCTTTTGAGTGCCTTAGTAACTTTATGTTGTCTGATAACCCACTTTCTCCCGAATAGTTTGCTTCACTCCAGATTGTGTAATTAAATGGATTGACGGGTGCCAACGGATTGAACTGCAGAGTCTGCATGTGCTGTCTACACCTGTGTTAAAGAAAAAAGGGAAGGAATATGGCTTCTGAAAATCTAGGTGGGAGAGCACTAAATAAGCAATGTGAGTGCCTGTGATATTTAGGGCTGTTTGAAAGAAAATTGTAGTTTGTGCCAGTGCCTCTTGGTGTATTTTCTCATTGTAGGCTCTTCTGAGCATTGCTAAAGTGCTGTTTCTATGCTGTAAATTCCGAGAGTTAAAACCAGAGAAGCAGGCAGAGGCACCTCTCCAAGAGACCCTGTAATTACATTTTTGATGACTCAAGGCTGGTGTTTGTCTTTTTGTTTGATGCTGACAGGTAACAAAAAGGCTTTTGAAGTTAACACCTAATTAAGATTGGTGGAGAAGGTCACAGCCCTGGTAGTGCTATTGGTTCAGGCTGTCAACTACCTCAGTAAGACATCAGCGAGAAGATTTACAGGGAACTGTTCTGTGCGTCCAGGATGGGAGATGTTATTTAAAAATCAATCTGTAAACAAAAATCCCAAGTTCTGCACGAGGGGTGGCTGTCTGCCAAATGTGAAAGCCAAGGTACTTAGCTTACCTTCCCGTAAGAATACCCTTGTCTCTGTTATCCTCTGACTAAACACAAATAGGAGGGGTTAGATTCACATGGGGGAACAGGAAATGTCGCTGCTAAGCTCACAGGTGCGTAATGTAGATGCACCCAGAGTTTGGTTATCCAGCTCTGTCTAGATGGGACAGCCAAGAGCTTTGGCTGATGTACCCCACTCCTCAGCCGCGTTCTGTAGCGTGATCTGTGCCGCTACAGCTAGATGGCTGCTGGTACATATGGCAGCACAACACTGGATCTAAGTATAGGACATGAGCACCGAAATAAGGATAGGAACGTGTTCTTAAATATACATCTAATCTTGAGCTGGTGTTAGTCTTTCAATGCAAGCTATGCATGAGCTTTAAGTGAACCCTAGACCATGTGGCATAGGAGAAAGGGAAGCACAAGGCAGAGTTTTAGATAACACTAAATTAGTTAACGCTTTTCAGAGCCCAGCTCTGTTTGTTGCGCAGAGTGGGTCTGAGATACAGGTCAAACAATCTGAGAATAACCTCAAGTGGACAAGACAGCCAGACCATTTCTTAAAGGGATGATGTGTTTTGTGTGCCTAAAGCAGGCATGGACTAACGAGTACCCAGCTGTGGGAGTTCACACTGCTGTTAGATTCAATGTAGAAAAAAAAAAACTAGATGGGATAAAAAAAGGCAAATAAAAACACAGACTGCTTTAGTCTGCTGTGTGCACCTGTGAGTTTATGGACAGCAAAAAATCTAATCTGTCGTCTTTCTGAATCAAGTTCCTGCTTGCTTATGTTTGCAGCCTTACTGCTCTTTGCTCACTGCTGCTGCTCACCTAGCTGAAAGCTTCCTAAGCCTTAGATGAGGCTTTATTGCTAAACTACAGAAATCTGACCTCAAGGTGGAGAGCTAGAAGAAGGTGGTGCCACTGGGTAAGCCACACTTGAATTCATTCGTGCAGGCACAACTAAATGTCTTGCACTGCTTCGAAATTCAGGATAACTAATGAGAAAACACTGTTGGATAATGACAATATAGGAACTAGTTTCAGCCTACATATTAATTCCAGCTGAAAATGAGGTCTTGTTGGCATTTTGTGGAGAATGAAGGCACTTTTCAGGAGCGCTTTGGTAACACAGATACATGCCGCCTTTGCACAGGATGGCTCGGTCACGTCGGAGGGACGTAATGTGTATCTAGGTCTAGTGGTGGATGAGGATGGCTTGTTAGATTAGAGAGAAAGCCCTCTAACTTTTCCACATAGCTTGGTTTGTGCTAACTACAACCTTGCGTTTTTGTGTCAGTTTGTTATTGCTGCCTCCTACGTGTTCCTTAGCGCGTTGGCCCTCTCATGGTCTCTCCTGCTGCTTTACATAGTTAGAAAAATACACGCTCGTGCCTGCAGCAAAAGTATGTGGTTAATAGGGGAAACTTTGGAGGTATATTTATGAAGATGTGGAAAGACAGGATGGCTGGTTTAGCTATTAGTTCTTGTGTGAAGGTGTGTGGGTATTATAATTGGGCTTTACACTGGCTCAGCTAGTTGAGAATGGCTGTATTTTGTAGCTATTTCCAATTAAATTTTATTCTTCTTGCTGCCTATGAAAACAGTTACTACAGCAAAATGCTAAGACTTGTTTATCTTACTGTATTTAGCTTTAAAAGCTAGTGAAGAAGTCCTTCAGCAGTTAACAGAATAAAAACTTTGAAAAAGCAGTAACATGGGTCTTTTCAGCATTGTTCTAAGTATGTCTTTACTGATTTTTGGAGACATTTCAGCTAGGATTAAATTAGTCCCTTTGTCTTACTTTTGTCCAGCAGCACGTTGGATTAATTATGGGAAGAGAAATTGCAATTCTGATGTGCTAGAAGACATTGCTAAATATCAGTAGACCAGCAGAGCAGAGATAGAAGTGAAGAATTAAAATCTGAGTTTGGATATCCATTAGTAATGCGCCTTTCTTTAGTTTTTAGAAGCCCTATGTAGGAGTGGAAACTAAATTCTGAATAACATGGAAGGAAAAAATTCTGGATCTAAAGGTCTTAAGGGTTTGGAGTGTTTAAAAGTCTACAGCACAGGGCAGTGGCAGTTTGCAAACAGACATTGCAAGATAAGTATTTACAGTAGATCTGAGGATTTCCTCCTGTTTGAAGACCTGCATAGTAGTGGTGAGGGTTTCTGTGTGTGCATTACTTATTTTTACGGAGCAGACCAGCTTTGTTTGCGTCCATATTGTAGCTAAGAAGGGGAGGATGTGTGTAGGGACTTATGTAGTATATTGCCCTGTGTATTCAGAATATCTATGTTGCTAGGAGGATGGAGAGGGGGAGGAGGAGGAGGACCTTTTGAGATCATCAACCAGCAAATACATTTGCTTTCTGATAGCTGTTTTGGGAGATGGATCATTGTTCTGGTGGCTCCATCTGCTACAGTGTATGCCCAGCTATTGCTCTGCTTTTTTTTCTTTCCTTTAACTGTGGGTACTCTTGATTCATTTTAAGAAGGCAGTGTGACAGCAAATATGTAAGCGTGCTGAAAGAGGCACCAGGAGTGCTTGTACTGAAATCTACATTGGACACTGAGTCTTCCAGGTGAAGCTGCTGTCAACTTTCAGAAGAGTGGCAGCATTTCCTCTGGCCGGTCATCCTGCTCCTCCTTTGCCATCCTTCATGGCACATAAACCGCTCCTGTGTACACACATAGGCCCTGAATGCGTTCCTTTGACCCTCCTGCATTAATTCTCATGGAAAATTAATCTCGGATGAATGACAGTTACCGGAGGTGGATATTAAATGGTTGGCGATGTACTGTTGAGCTACTGCAGAGAAGTGATGTCCATCAGGGTGTTGCTGTACTGAAAACTTTGCATGATGCAAACGCGAGTGAATGCTGAGGTGGTGGTGAGATTTGCTTGTTCTGAGATGAGTCAGGACGTGGTAGGGTCAGGCCACCGGAGTAGTGTCTGGGGGTGACTGAGAACACATAGAGGCAAAATAGACTGTAAAGAAAAACGGAACAAGAGGAGCAGCTGATTTTGAAGGGCAGAGGGACAGGAGAATTTAAAGGAGAGGATAGAATGGGAGTTTAAAAGTGCCTGAGGAAGATGACTGGAGAAAGTGAACGAAGGTGTGTGTTTTGGAGGAAAAAGTCAAGCATTGCTAAAGAACTAAAAATAAGGTGGGTTGACTAAAGTATTTGCTGCAAAACAAAGCAGTTGTGAGACCGAGGAGGCAGTTACTATAAACCTCGCACAAAGACAAGATCCAGCAAGGATGACTAGGGACTTAAGATGATGTTATTTGGCAAGAATTTAGGAAACATTAATCATGTGTGTAATATTTCCCATGAGTGAAGAAATCTGTACGTTGTCCGGCTGATTAATCTCTTGGGGACCTATGCATTGCAGTCCCTGGTGAGAGATAAGGCAAAGCTCTGCATCAAGGCTCCTGAGTGCCTTGCTGTGTGTCGAAGCTGCCTGGGGAAATTGGGTTTGGGAGCAGAAAGGGCGGTATGATTGAGACTGTTTATGTCCTTTCCTGCTGTCAAGGACTTTGGGGTGCCTGGAGGGAGAGCACCTGAAGCTTTCAGACTGCTCAAAAAGAGGGAAAAAAAAAAAAGCATTATTTTTCAGGTGGCCCAGCGCAGTTGTCCTACGGCCTTGTGTTGTGCCGTGGAACAGCATAGGTTTGGGGTCATTGTTCTTGTGACACTAACTCTGGTCTTCGGATATCTTCCTCCAGTTGTTCAGTCCTATTTTAAACTGCTATTAGTAATAATTTTATTCCTGGGATTTGGGAGGTGGGATATGACGTTTACCACCTGTGTGTACTCCTTTACTTAGTAGTTATTCTATATTCTAAGCTTCTGCATTTGGTCAGAGGGTGCCACGTTCTCACTAGCTTCTTCCTAATGCCCTTGCAATCAGGCATAAATGATATCTCCATCGCGAATATTTATTAGTGTGCTACACTACAAAGTACTTCATAGCCTTTCTATCATATGTTTCAAATGATTCAGCTTCAGCCAAACAAATTGTCCAGGCTTAATTTCCAAGAAATCATTGTCAAAATTGCTGAACCAGTTTAATTCTAAAGCATATATTTATCCTGAGCTGCGCAAATCGCACCGCCAAGTGAGATTACAAATGGGAGACAGAACAGTTTAATCAAAAATGAGATTAAATTTGAAAACGTAGGGTGTTACACCCTGTCTGAGCCTCAGCAGCAATCACTAAAGTCATAGATTTTGCTTACCAGGGCTCAGAATAGCTTGCTTGAGGAAGCTGAAGAGCCCATATGCCCTTGTGCTGACAGCGGGAGTGCGCGGTGGTGGCCTGAAAACGGGGAGGTTGTTATTTGTAGCAGGTTGCTGCAATGTTGTGTTGTGGAATGGAGTTGGAATGGGAGGAAGAAAATAATTCAAAAGGCGTGCCCTGGTGCTGAGTGGAGAAGGGGGAACAGGGAAGAAAAGAATCGTTCTGTGCTGATGCTTTGGGAGGTCTGACCCACCCAGGACCCACACCTCCGTGGTGACTGGCGAGGGCTGTTGGTTTGTTTTGAGCAGTTGGGCAACCTCTCTGTATCTGAGCAGAAGGACTTGCAAGCTGAAGTTAAAGGGAAGAGGTTAGTAAAATGCCATTCCTCAATGGATGCTAGCATCTCTGCCATGCTCCGGCAGTAAAGTAATGACACAGTGCTTGCCGATACCAAGGGACAATTTTAAACATTGCCCTCTCCCAGCTTGGTCTGCGAGTTGCCTTTTTGTACCGTTCCTTACGTCATTACAGTTGGATGGGGTGTCCCTGTTCTTGCCTGTTAATAAACAGTTGTATAAATAAGTTTTATTTGTATCCATAGAGCTGTTGTGCTGTGCATCCAAGCACCCATTACTCCGTGTGAAGGAGCATCAGTCGGATGCAAGGAGGAGCAGGAGGAAACAGTACTGCACGGCAAAATGTTGTCTGAATCTGTGTTTCAGTAAAAATGTATGCTTGGCAGTGCTTCAAAGTTTCTTGGATATAGCTGTTGATCGTTTCAGCTGTAGGTGGGAAACTAAACCTTGAAATGGGATGTTTCATCTTTGGGGAAACATGTTTATTTTTTAGATCTAAATGCTTTTTTGTTTTCTTTCCAAGTCACCTCTTAAACATTTCTAAATAGGAAAGAAGAATTGGTACAAACCTGCTGTTGTTGCCATATTCCCTAACGTTCATGATGAACTATGGAAAGCTGCAAAAAATCTTGTAGCTGTGAACTGAGCAGATCCTTGCCCCCAATGCTTATAAAGATTATGTGCTGGCTTAAGATCACTACAGGGAGAAGCAAGACATAGTAGCAGCAGCATCTTTTATTACAGATGAGCCAGGATGTGCTCAGTAATCTCCCAGCCCTCTATTAAATCTGGGAGATCGCTCTTCCAATTGCAGGCTGATCAGAAGCGCAGCCCAGGAACAGCGTTGCCATCAGCTTGACATGTAACATAAATTACACCAGTTGCTGGTAAACTGCTAGTGTCGACTGTGCTCTGAAATGCACATCTCCTGGCCACTGTGGGGGTCCTGATTGTCTTTTTCTTTCTGTTATTAGACATCAGTGAGAATTCCTGATTTAAGCCTAGCGCTTCTCTGCGACCAGTTATTTCTCTTCCCTGTTGGCATTACCTTCTTTTCTCTCTTGCAGCTCTTTTAGTTTTGCCTTTCCTCCTAAAATCCACTCACCAGGTAGTTCTTTCTTGCTGGTGGGTATTTTCAGCGTACAGTGGGGTATAAATTAGAGGTGGTATCTAGGTTTAAAATGTCATGACTCTCATTTAGGGGATCTTCCAAGTAACACCAAGACACTGCCACTTCTCAGGGCATACTTGTTGCAAGGGTAGAGTGGAGAGAGCTAGGGGAGTCTTTATTCCTTTGTGGATGATATCTACATGGAAAATGTAGTTGTTGTACAGTTGCCAATGAGGATCAATATAAAAATGGCATAAACCACAAACTGACTGCTTAGCTGGATTAATACATCAGGCGATGAGAAAAGGCGGGCATCACAATAACCGTGCAGTAGGCAGTGATGGTGAATAATCCAGTCTCAGGAAAGCCTCCTACCTTGTTTAAATCTTGGCACTCAAAGTTGTGCTGCTTTTAAATTATGTGGGAAGCCGCCTGAAGATACGTGGGGTAAATGCTTTGTCCCAGGAATGGGGTGGAACATCCTAGGAACTGGAACTGCTTTCGCCACCTCTCACATTTGTATTGGATATCTTGGGAAGTATATGGTGCTGTTGTTAATGGTGCTGGATTCGTAGCTGCAGACTAAATTTCACGTTCAGTTACTGTGGTTGTGTTCGAAGAACCAGACAACTGTAGGGTGCAATGGCCAGGTGCTTGGCAGGTTGGCCGCTTCATACTGCGGTGAAGCCTGCAATGGTGTGCTTAATTGGTTAAGTAAAGGTCAGAACTGTGATATAATACAATAAGATCAACCCTTCTTTTGCATATAGGTAGTGCAGGCTTTCTGAAATGTCTCTTCTTTTGTAAGTGTTAGGTAAGATGATAGTGATATAATTTAAAAAAAAATCCTGACGTGCAAGCACCTGATGGCCTAACTCATTTCATGTTCTGATTTTATTTAATTTACTAGGATGCCAGTTAGCCATAAACTAGATCATAGAGCTGTTAAGAGCAGCTGTTGCATTTGGCCTTTGAAACACTGGACAAGCTTACTGACTTGGAGTATAGTACTGGTAAAAATCAGCCCAAGGATTATATTGTCATTTCTACCTAATATAGAATTATTACAGCATATAAGGTGAGGAGCAGAACCGAAGGCCATACATCATGTGTCAGGCTGCTGAGGGAGTGATGCTCATGGAGGCTAGGGCAAAAGCGCTCTTTCACAAGTGAGCAAATTGGACAAAGTGGCAGAAAACTGCGCAAACATTAAGCGGAGACTTCCAATTAGGGAGGAGGAATGGCACTTCTGAGGAGAAGAGGAAGCTGGTAATCATAGGGTAGCATAAGCCATGGGGAGGAAGGGCTGTGTTGATGAGATAAAAACTTGGTGTGCTGGAGAAATCCGTAAGCATCCCAGAGGGACCCATTAGACAATAAACACTGCATGTGGTCTTGCACTGGAATGGTTGTGAGAAGCGGGGGAGGAATAACGTTTGGGGTATTAAGTTACTTGATAGTATGCCCTTAAGTGTAATGATTGCTACAGTGCCACACAAAATAGGCTCTGATGTACGGCATATATTTTCTCTGTAGCCCTAAAGAGGTGGCATTGTCTGCATATAACAACAAAATGAAAATGTCAAGGAAAATCTGAAGTGCTGTTGCTTCTTAGGGAAATTATTAGCTTTGCGTTGACTGAGAGTTCCTCACGTGCATGAGGGTGCATCCTCTCCCTGGTTATACAGGCTGTTGTGGTGACTTCTGGAAGCTATAGTGTGGAAAGGTACAAATTAGTGTGTAACCTAAATCTGAGCATTTACACCAGGAGCAAACCTGACTTCTAGTTGTGTAGTGCTGGTACGAATTGGAGAGGTTTGAAAGAGTTGGCCTGCATGTGTGTTAACCAAGCCATTAAAAGCATGGGGTTTTGTTGTGCTGCTGGCATCTTATGAAGGACACTTACTCAATTATTTCCTCCGCTGTCCCTGGGAGCATAGATATAAAAGGAGACAAAGACTGAAGAGTGAGACAGAAATTTTGTGGCATTACAAGGACTCTTACTCTGTTCAGTTCTTTCTCCTCTTTTGTTTCACGTCTACTTTTATTTCAAGGCAGTGCCATAGCTCCTTGCAGAGGACACCACTGAGACGAGGTGACCTGTGTGAGTTAAGTGTGGCAGTTAGCACGTAGCAAGCTGTCTAAAGGGATGAAAAACCTCTGACTATGGGCACCAAGTTTACGAAATGTCTTTACGAGAATAAACACTCAGATCTTAAGAGCTTTATCAAGTACTGAAGAAATCATTATCCTAACTCCATGCAGCAGGGAGCTGGTAGCAGAGACAACAGCAGTCTGACAGCTGTAAGGGAGGCTGTGTGTGACCAGTCTAACCCAGTACTGTAGCCAGGAAACTGAGGTGGGGGGGGCTCATTTGAAGACACCAAAGGAACGCTGTTACAATTCTAGACTATAAAATGGTATGACACTTTGTTATTCTGCCTTGAAAGGAAATGCTGCAAAGTAGAGCCTGTTGAGATTTGAACTAGCCACCAAGGCTATTTGAAAATTAGACCATTTGACTGAGCAGCTAACACGAGGGCAGCGGATTTGGTGTGTGTCACCAGCAGCATCCTGCGAAGGGAGGTGCTTTTGCGATGGCAGATTCTCGCTTGCTTCTGTCAGCCAGCCAGAAACGCATCGTTCTGGAGGAACAAGAGATGGACCCTGGGCTTTTGTCAGCTGCAGAGCTGTTTTTCTCTGGCTGTCAGCCAGCAGCTTGCTGTGCTACTGTCCTATTCCTCCGCTAGAGTTTCTTGGACAAATTAAACAGCAGTGATAACAGAGAAAGAAGTGGCAGCAGCACTAGGCTTAGCAAACCAGAAGATCCTGCGGACTCTTACAGGGATGGAAGTGGCAGTGCTTAGTTCTGCTGTGACAGGAGATACATTCCCCCCCCCCCCCCCCCC